>OZ026588.1:9860314-10202814 GCA_964020215.1 Aurelia sp. 3 sensu Dawson et al. (2005) | reverse complement strand
TAGCTCCCTGCAACGGATCCCAACATTAGGCAACACTTGATATTTTCTTCCTAGGACCTAAAACTCTTGATTTTTCATTTCAAAAAGCTTATCTCTCCTAACACTTCCTTATCTAAGATTGGTCGATGACGTCATTTTACGCAGTTTCTGCTCTGTCTATGAGATATAGATTCATCTGTTTAATCATGGGTGTTTGGACATCGCAGTTGTGCTTGATTGCCACAGCTTCCTCCTTTGTGGAGGTAAAATCGTTTGCAACTAAGGAGATATTAGCATAAGCGTCCTACGCCTCACAACATGTACGAAGTTTAAAAAAAAGTTTATGCGTTTGGCGGGCTATGGAATCAAAAGTATGGACCGACATTCAAAATTGAGATGTCAATCTATCAGTCAAGGCTAACTTAGGCCCTGTTTATATGAGGAAAAACACCTCACTTGCCAGACCCGGGGCTGAGAGGCGAGATTCCACCTTCCAATAGAATCCTTTGTATTTTCACTTCGCGTTTACATGATGAACGCAACACCACCGGCATAGTGAAGTCCCACCTCACAAGAGGTGGAATCTCACCTGGGTGAGGTGAAATTTTTCCATATAAACGAAATACCACCGGTATGGTGAGGTGAATTGAAATTTTTCGTTGGTTCTCATTGGTCAGTTCTTTCTGATTTCACGGAAGAGAAACCTTAATCCATCTCGCCTCTCAGCCCCGGGGCTGACAGGTGAGATGAAAAATCTCATATAAACAATGACTGAAATTTACCTCGCCTGTCAGCCCCGGGTCTGGCAGGTGAGGTGTTTTTCCCCATATAAACAGGGCCTAAAAGTCAAAGTCAACTTTGATGGGAAAATTTTGTTTGGTAAAACCACTCATCATTTAGAATCAGAAATTAGAAATTTGCAGGGAAGGGGCGTGTTTGGTAACAAGAATTCCTCATTCCGTTGTGGTCCATAGTTTACCTGCTATTGAAATTAAAATTCTATTTCTGAAACTTGTAATGTAAACTCTAATGCCACATAAATCATGGACCAGAATGGAATGTGGTCGGTTCCCATACAAACCCCTTACAGGCATTTTTCTAATTTTGGGCCTTAGAGATGTGCGATGTTATAAAATAAAATTTTCCGATCTAATTCAGCCTTCGAGTGATAGACTGAAATTTTAGTTTTGAATATCGGCCTCCTACTTTTCATTTCACAGCCTACCAAATGCGTCAGCTTTTTTTGACTGACTCGGTAGTTACTTCCGCTGAAGCATAATTATGCTAAAACATAACTGTGGTGTCTACCTACCCATGGTACCTAACTACCCATTTAATCATTCATTATTGTCACTAATATAGAAAACAGGAGATGCTTTGACACCCCTTCCAGTCCTGTTTTTCTCGGATGTAGTTTTGCAAATATTTTCTTCATTTCCTGTTTGATATGCTTGATCGAAAAGGCCCTGTTCCTTTCTTCTGTTTCCACGAAATCACCCATCTTCAACCTTGATGTGTATTTCTTATGCTGCAAAGTGAGGCATAGCTCTTTACTTGAAACCGAGTATTCATTTAATCTCTCTCGTTTTTCCTCCCAAGTTACCAAAGCGGTAACTACTTTGCCTTTTCCAAGGTTCATGTTAAACTCTTTCCATATGGTAAACAGTATAGGACTCGTGCATGCCCAGCCATGCTGCAGAGAGTCAAAGTCAATTTTTGATATTGTTTTGCAGAAATTTTGTTCGCCGTTTCTAATAACTGTGAATTTTGGGTCTTGTAAGACATTTTTGATACATTCAGCCTTTAGTCGCAGATTCCTAACTTCGTTATTACCTATTTTGGTAAGTTTTCCGAGACCGTAAACAATTGCATCGCACTCACATGTTTGGCTCTGTTGCTTAAAGCGTTCAATTTCTGTCCGCAAGAATGCTAGCTCTAAGCGATTTCGATTTGTCTTCACTCGTTCGAGAGTCATTCTAAAAGTTTTGCTCTCCTGCCTTAATATCCTAGAGGTCTCCTCCTCATAATCATCGATATCTCCAACTATTTGGAGAAATCGCATGAAATATTGCGGAGTCAAAGAATCTTTCTTTACTCCTAATTCTTTCTCGATGAGTTCGAGCGATGGCCTTAACACTTCCGGGTTCGTTGATTCTTGGAATTGAAGCCAAGGATCTGTATTGTCATGTCTGGCTTTTGTTGATCTAATCCCACAATCCAACAGTCCGCTTGGCTTATCATTAAACGCAATAGTCGTATCATTCGTTTCATGATCCCTTATTGTTATAAGTATTTTAGAGTTGCAGTTGAAACTAGTTTGTTGATCACTTAGACTGCAATATTTAACTTTGATGCCTCTTCCTCGCGATAAACCAAATTCGATTTCTTTGTTGATGAGCTGACAAAATGGCCAAATCTCCTCGCTTTCATCCACCTCGACTTTTGTTATCAAAGACAACAATTTTCCAGCCAGCCCTCCCATGATTTTCCAAACATAAACAAGCATTGCTTCGCTGAGAATTTCATAGTTCGATTGGAGCAGCTCAGCGTTAAGACAGCTTTCGTAAATTCCTCGAATAGTTTCCAAGTCTTCATTTTTTCCAGCTCTGTAAATTGTAGATTCGATTTTCTTCTGCATAACAGTTGAACTCCAGCTTCTATGGCAGTTTGAGACTTCATTCAGACGCTTGCATGTTTTTGAAACAACTAGAAAACTAGTCAGATCTAGGTGTTTCAAGATTTCTTCCAGTATGGATTCGTCCAAATCAGTTAATTTAATTCCTCTATCATCATAATCTTCGTTTCTCTTATCTTTCTGTCTTGATTTTGCCGTCATCTTACCAAGCAGTCGCATGCTATCTCTTCGAAGGGGCCTGCTTCTTCTAGTTGAATCAAAAACCAAACCAACTCTCTCCGATTTCTCGACAGACCTATAAGAAAACAAATCATTATTATTCATACCACTTGCTGGCAGCGAGAAACCACATTCCCACGGTAAATTTGTTTTTAAAGCTGATAGATTCTCGTGAGAGAAAAGGCTTATTGGATGTACTTTTTGTTCAGGGGGTTTTTTTGTTTTCAATTTGTTTTGAGTGGGCTTGTTAGGATTTCTAGCTAAGGACGACGAAGGACGACGAAGTGAGTTGTGAGATCAGACCTCTGAATCTTAGAACATCATCTTTTCTTTTATCAACATTCAGAATAGTGACAATGGTAAGAAATGCTGGCCATTCAAACGTGGAAGATGACAGGAAGAACGCAAAGGGCCTGAAAAGTTTTCAAATTTCACCCTCAAAGGGAATGAATGTTGCAATAGAGGGGATGGGACATCCAAAGCAGATATAAGATTTTTTTGCGTAAAGATTTGTTTCATCCAACTCTCTTTTTGGCATCTGTTTATGATAGCTTTTTCTTTCAAGAAATTCAAGGAAATGAATTCAATTAGAAACTATTTCTTTTCGCGAAAGGCATCAACCGATACATTTTATGTTTTATCGAGATCATGGGCATGGTAACCAGTGTTGTAAAGTGGGCGTTTCCTAGAGAATTTTAGGGCGTGGTCCAAAAATTTCCAAGGGCCCCGCCCCCAGACCCGGCTCATGCTTCGGTCAGATTCTATCCTGGATCCGCTCCTGTCAGAGTTTGACCTCACTCGACCAAGCTTAATTTCAGTCATCTGACAAAGACTGTATAAGCCACTCGGCCACTCACTCCTTAAGGGGTTCAGGGCAAATTTTCATTATGAACAAAGTTATTACTTCCGTTTGTCCAAATATGTGATCGTGAATGATGCACTGATTTAATTCATTTGTAAATCATTTTGTCACAGAAAGGCTTATTCACAAGTGAAAATTTAATTGGGTTAAATTTCCATACCGTCGCAGAGGATATTTTTCCCGTAAGCTCTTTTTGAAAGTGTTATGGAGAAAGACCATAAATGTCAGTTTTCAGTACACTTTTAGCAAGTTTTCGCTTGCAATTGTTCCATTTAATGGAATGCTAGCTATAAACAATTTCGCTTTGTCTTCACTCGTTCGAGAATCATTCTAAAAGTTTTGCTTTCCTGCCATGATGTCCCAGAGGACGTTCATGGTGCCGAAAAATCTCAAATTGAGATCTAAAGTAACCGATTGAGGCTAAAATAAGTTGGAAATTTTTTCCGTCGCATTTATGATACATTTTTGCATGTTTTTACTCTGATGTCAATTCGAATTCTATCTATGTTTGTCATAAAACATAGCTCATAAAACGTTAGTACATAGCTTCATACGTTTCCTAGACTGCCCAAGTTGTTGTCTGAAAAGCTTGTTTGTTGAAATATCTCTCCCATGTTGAGTATACACCTCTTGGATTCGTAGTAACTTGTTAGCTATTAACTTTGTTTTACTGCTATTTCACCCCCGTATCTTTTATCAAAAACAAGAGTCACACCAATACTTTCACTTATTCATAATTTATTGATAAGATATATAATCTTGCTGTTGCTACCAATTTGAGCGTTCAATTACATCATTTACCGCTCAAAGATACAGCGTCCTGTTAACTATGTAACCCTACCAAGCCTTGCTTCATGTTTCGGAGCATGACACCGTCAGGTCCCTATTGTAAACCACAGGGCGCTCACTGGGATAAATTGATTCAAACTTGAATTGCGTCATAAATATTTATCACACAGTCATTCAGTCAAACTCAGATGGTGTCCAGATATGTAATGTGAATGGTCATTGATATCCGCGTCATCATTTTAGTTGGCCAGCAGACCTACTCGAACCTACACTTCATGCAACCATCATCGTTTCGCTGCCTGCCTGCATTAATTTTCATTTCGTTTTCAAACATCAAGTGGAAATCGCAGTCTCACAATAAAACGGTGGGCAAGCACGACGACAAAAAAATCATTGTTGTGGTATTCTCAGCATGTCAATTTTCTATTTCTCTATATTTTCCCATTTTCAAAGATATGACAATCCAGTAATATAAAATAAAGACAAATCCATGTGACTAAGAGTATAAAGTTATGGTAACGACAAATCCATGTTATGAGTGAGTGGCTAAGCCATTTTGTTTTCATTTTAGATATTTAGACAAGTAATAAACATAGAAGTTAGGAACCAGGGGGCACTGGGGACACGTGCTCCCCCAAGGTTTTGCAATAAACATATAAGTGCTCTTTTATATTTCACAAAATGCCCCCTTTTTCTCAAGGGAAAGGTGCCCTCGAAGTGTCGCCCCCCCAATTTTGAGAGGCTACGTGCATAGTAGTAAACCACTGTTCTACAAATTGACCTGTGCAAACAAGACCCTAAATGAAAGAAAATAACATTTTGTGTGCAATATTTAGATGCAACTTAAACAATACCGGGTGACCCATAAAAGTGACCCGACGCAATAGGTTATAGAAAAATAAGAAAGGGGCCGATGAAAATGCCTCATTTGTTGTTCTGTTGCTAAAAGATAACCCTGCGCTATGAGAATTTTTTGCAATTTTTTCGGCACGGTAAATTTTGCTAATCACGGAATTTCAAGAAAGGGCAAGCCAGATATCCTTAAAAAGTCGTCAAAAGCAAGGGATCGATTTACACCCATAGAATAATTTTCAAGAAAAGCAGAGTTTATTAATGCTTACAGCATGGTATCAAGCAAAACTCTTTCACTCTTCTGGTTTGTGATTTAGAAATTTGATGTCGTCACATCACAAATGAGCTGAAATATCAAGTAGGCTGTAATTTCTACAAATGTTCAATTTTTCTGAAAAGTGCAACGGTAGAATCATAGTAAAGTGACTAGAGTTTCTTTCAAGTCATGCAGTTTAAAGAAATAGTCCATTGAATTTTACACCCGCCTTTTCACACCGATCTAAAGATTTGGATTTTTTTCATTGATAGCCGTCAGTTTTTGGTTTCTGTAAAATGACTCCACCCTAAAACGTCAAATCAAATTGAAATGAGGAAATGAGGCGCGGCTTCTCTGATTGCGAGATGACAGGGCTATTAGTTGCAGTCACGTCATATCAGGGATCGCCGTGTCATACCTTCATTGATCATCATGATTGTTTACAACAATTTATAAGGAGGGATGCGTGAAATATGTATAGAAATGACGCGAGTGCCTGTGAGACGCAGAGCAAGCAGCAAAGCTTTGTCGTTTTGGTCCTCCGCTGATAAAATTTTTGAAAAAACCGCAATTATCCCAGAAGTTTTAAATGTGAAGCATGTGAAGTTCCTCTTTCCTAATTGTGACTGGAATTGTATTTCTCGTTTTGATATTTTGTCTGTAATTTTTAACTTTTGTGCAATAGTTCCTACCACAGGGGAAGTTAGCATAATCTGACCAAGAGAGAGAAATGACACTGGGAAACTTTTGTAACTGTGAAACTTTTGGCAGCTAAATTCACAGCATGTTTTGACAGCCTCGTTCTTTCCTTTCGAATTTTCATTCCATGCAAGAAGAGCGAAAATTGTATGCCGCTGCTCATGGCCGATTCGCAACGCGGGCACCACACGCGCCGCGCCGCAACTTCGAGGAAATCTCAAAGTTACAGAAATGGTTGGTACGCACGTGATGGAAGTATTCAACGAAGTAAAACGCTACTGGACCCGATCAACTCAAGTAGAAGCCAAGTATACATTGAATTTTATTTGAAAAGTTATAATGCAATAATTCTTTAAAAAAATAGATGAAAACAGACTTCCAACACTAAGATTTCGGGTCAAAGTCAGGCTGTATGTTTAGGCCTAATCCAACTGCCCAATTGGAATAACAGCAAGTACTACATAATCTAGGGGAAACTGTTAAAAAAACTAGTTAATGTTACAAAACAAACTATTCAAACCTGCAAAATAGATGCTTCTACAAGGATATTTATGCATGTCTGATATCGTGAAATTACTGCGTCTCACGAAAATAACGGAACAGAAATGCCCTACATACACAGACACCCAATAAAAGCCCCTTATTGGCCTAGCTAGAAATATCGCATAATTTAGGGGGAATTTTTAAAAAAGTAGTTAATGTTACAAAATAAATTATTCAAAACTACAAAGTACATGCTTCTAGAAGGATATTTATGCATGTCTGATATGGTGAAATTACTGCGTCTCACGAAAATAATGGAACAGAAATGCCCAACACAGACACCAGATAAAAGCCCCTTATTGGCCTAGCTAGAAATACTGCATAATTTAGGGGGAATTGTTAAAAAAGTAGTTAATGTTACAAAACAAATTATTCAAAACTGCAAAATACATGCTTCTAGAAGGATATTTATGCATGTCTGATATGGTGAAATTACTGCGTCTCACGAAAATAATGGAACAGAAATGCCCAACACAGACACCCAATAAAAGCCCCTTATTGGCCTAGCTAGAAATACTGCATAATTTAGGGGGAATTTTTAAAAAAGTAGTTAATGTTACAAAACAAATAATTCAAAACTACAAAATACATGCTTCTAGAAGGATATTTATGCATGTCTGATATGGTGAAATTACTGCGTCTCAGGAAAATAGTGGAACAGAAATGCCCAACACAGACACCCAATAAAAGCCCCTTATTGGCCTAGCTAGAAATACTGCATAATCTAGGGGGAATTTTTAAAAAAGTAGTTAATGTTACAAAACAAATAATTCAAAACTACAAAATACATGCTTCTAGAAGGATATTTATGAATGTCTGATATGGTGAAATTACTGCGTCTCAGGAAAATAGTGGAACAGAAATGCCCAACACGGACACCCAATAAAAGCCCCTTATTGGCCTAGCTAGAAATACTGCATAATCTAGGGGAAACTGTTAAAAACTAGTTAATGTTACAAAACAAATTATTCAAAACTGCAAAATAGATGCTTCTAGAAGGATATTTATGCATGTCTGATATGGTGAAATTACTGCGTCTCACGAAAATAGTGGAACAGAAATGCCCAACACAGACACCCAATAAAAGCCCCTTATTGGCCTAGCTAGAAATATCGCATAATTTAGGGGGAATTTTTAAAAAAGTAGTTAATGTTACAAAAAAAATTATTCAAAACTGCAAAATAGATGCTTCTAGAAGGATATTTATGCATATCTGATATGGTGAAATTACTGCGTCTCACGAAAATAGTGGAACAGAAATGCCCAACACAGACACCCAATAAAAGCCCCTTATTGGCCTAGCTAGAAATACCGCATAATTTAGGGGGAATTTTTAAAAAAGTAGTTAATTTTACCAAACAAATTATTCAAAACTACAAACTACATGCTTCTAGAAGGATGTTTATGCATGTCGGATATAGTGAAATTTTTGTGTCTCCTGAAAAGTAAGAGAACAGACATGTCTAGTTCAGACAGAATCCTCAAGTCACTTTACATCACTGATAATTGTCGTATTTTCATCATAGAATAAGTAAACTTTCAAATTTGATGGAGCAAGGGATTCACACCATACAGACTGCAGTGGCTTCATATGATGGCTGTTAGGGCAAAGTCTGGTACTCCTAGCAATTGAAGTTGAACTACATAAACAAGGACTTGCAGTATGCCAGTTCCAGAAAAACTACAGTATATTGCTCTCTTGCATAAAATATCTCTGAATGAAAGTAGCTCTTAAGCAGTTATCAACTGTTTGTAGTTTGTTCATTGAAGATTTGTTTGAAGGACAAAAATTGAAATGTTTCTTTATACACACAGTACTTATCATACATTTAAAAAACATTATGTTGAAAGAAACTAAGAAATTTATCTAGCACAGAAATATTCTTATTCTGAGCATTGAAGTTTCTCATAAGTTTGTGAGTGGGTTTAGCAGATGTTCATTTTTTTGGTGGGGATGTCACAACTGTAACTTTGTGATCAGTAAGGGTGAATTTTTGTGAAAGAAAATGCATGTCTTTGTAATCAGGTTTTTGATAGAACAAAAGAATTTCATGTTCTCTAGAGTACCGGGTGACCCAAAAAAACTTCACTAGCTAGATTGCAGATATTTCCTTGAAGAAAAATGTTATGGAGACAAACAGGGTATCAGCATGTAGCTGAAAGGCTCCTCTATCTTTTGATACATTGCTTGGTCAGTTTAAGATATGCCTACTGTCCGAAAAAACAATTAAAAAATATGGCAATTCATCCATTTCTTGGACCACCCCTTCGCTTTCCAGTCCATTTCTTAGAAAATGCGAAAAACGCTGAATTCCAACTGTGCTTTGGAGCATGAAATGTGAATGAGGAACAGAAGTCAATCATTTTGAAAACAAAGAATTTCCCCCGGCGATTTCTAATTCATTGCTATGTTGAGTTTTCACAAAATATTGACTGGAAAGTGATGGCAATTATTTCACTCAAAATGAGGAATCCTGGATTCAAAATTTTCCTTTAATCTGGTTTTTCGGATGGTGATCATTTCTTAAAATGACCATGCGGCATCTCAAAAGATAGCTAAGCCAGTTTTTTTGGGTCACCTGGTATGCATCTTTAGTCCAGCCATCCAAAACTTTTCACTCTCTGTGTTTACTGTTATTTGATAGCTCTGAAATCTATCAATTGAAATGATATCAAACTGATATCTTTTTTCCTGGAATTCTCTCTGCTCTTGTGGACATTTTGCACTCTAGCTACTAATATTGAAGTAATATCACATATGAATTGCAACAAGAAAGATGAAATGAAGCAGTCTCTAGCAGTCACATCAATCACTTCAACTTCATGTGGCCTACTTTTTTGTTAATATAAGCAAGAGGGGCTGTAAAAAGTTTTAACAGTGTAAACAAAAGTTTTGATGGCTAATGGCATTGATTCATGTTAAGTGGACTGTGTGTACCCAAACTTCAAGAATCTGCTGACTCATGTTTCTTGATCGCACATCTCATTGGCTGATCACACTGATCAGATGTAATGGATTGTGCAACACTAAGTCCTTTTCTTTGTTGGAAGTGATAATTGATATTTAACACCAGGGTCACATCATATGTGGTAAAGCAGGTCTATTTATCATGATTCAATGCCTTTACCATAACAGTAGCTCTGTACTGTATGTAAGATGGTAGTCCAAATGAGTAAGATGGGTTTAGTGGCATAATTTCCATCACAATTTACATAATTGGTTTCTTAATAGGCAAGTGGGGAGTTCAGTGTGTTGTTGAAAATTAAAATCAAATTAAAATAGGGAATTTCGTGATCAACTTTGAGGAGGTAATTTTTCAGCTGTGAACTACAAATTTTCATGTTGCTATGCGGATGATAAAGTTACCATGGGCATATGTCTGTCTGACCCAAGAGACATAAAGGGCTGAAAGAAGAATTTTTGGTGGTAGGCATATGGCAAAAGAAAAGCCGCTAAAAATCTAGTGGTTTTTTCAAGTGGAAGAATGAGCTGTTGATGGCCCAACCCATTATGACCAAAATAATTTTTTTATTCAGCCCAAACATGTATGATGAAGACTCATGAAAATAATTTTGATACATCCTTAGACAGATGTTCCTTAAACATTGATGGGTTTGGGTGAAACTCGTCAAAAAATGGTTTGAAATGGCTAATAATCATAAAAGTGGCCATGAAAGCAAGTTTCAGTAATTAGAAAAGGGTACTGCTATGAAAGTTGGGTGGCAGACCCCCATCTATAAGTCATGCCCCCCTGCGAAGACTGTTTGACATCTCTAGGTTCATCATCAAATCATTGTTTCTAATTTTGACATAACAACCAGTTTTTCCTCTTCTGTACTTCATACAACTTCTTAAAAAATGTCATGAATCTTTCAGGCACTTGAAAACTGAACCATCTTCTTCCTGCAGTTCATGTTGTCAAAATAAGATTAAATCTAACAGATTCAGTTTTGTTGTTCCCAGACATGATTCTTTAATGCTTGCTTGGGCCAGGCTTCAAACAATGGCACAAAAGAGCCAAAATAAACCATTTAGATATGCATGTTTCATTGCCAACTTTTCATCCATATCGTACAACAGTTTTCGTATATCGAGCAATTTTTGCTAGCAGGTATTCACATTTAATTACAAGTTCTTGCGTGAGATCTTCCGAAAGTAGAGGAGTGTTCTTTACTGTGCAGCAGCCAAAGAAACCATACGTTGAGCTCCATTTAAACGACGAAAAAATCAATCTGTATGTATGTCAGCTTGCATCCATAGCCTGGTTTCAACAATTGATGAGACAGTAAACAGAACAGTGATCCCCAAAACTTTTTTCAGAAGAAGTTGTGCTCGCATAAAGACATCTTAGTTCACATCGCATGAAATAACTTAGGCCACACCAATAACTTAGGTCACTCAGGCTCTGCTCGCGTGAAATCAGAAATCATACTTGTTATCATTGATCCCCTGTGCGCGCTTCGCGCATGGCAAATACATTTTTCGCTCTTCTTATTCCATGCATGATTACTTATTTAACCATGGTAGCCCTGTCCGTCTTAAGAGAGTGCTTTACACCCGGGGGGGGGGGTAACATTTCATGTTGAGGGTACGGGCATGTGCCATCCATATGGGTGGGTTTTGGGTAAACAACCGTCCCTTTTTCGGCAGATTTTCCTTAAACATGGGTGGGTTTTCCAGAAATTGGCAAAATATTGTCAAGATAGGTAGTTTTCCGCCAAAGTTCATCATAAAAGCGGGTATGATGGCAACTGTCGGTAAATAGAAAGAATTAGCTTTCTGAAAACCCGAGCGGCAGCTCGTCCATCCGCAAATCATTTACCCCTCCCCCCCCCGAGGCTTTAAAGGGGCCGTGTGAAGAGACTACGAGCGAAGAACCTAATTTACATACCGGGTGAGCCAGAAAAAAGTTCCCACTTTTGAAAATTCATAACACCAAGGTTACTTCACGGATTTGAATCAATCAAATTTTAGTTAAAAGCCCAAAGATCAAAGTATTTTTGTGATTTTCGCTGTCCAGCAGCACTAAAACTATAGGTAAATTCAGCTTTACAAAAATTTCATGGTTGCAAAATGACTGAAAAATGGCCTAAAACATCGATCAAAGCATGAATGACTCTTCGCACAGAATAATGAGGTAAATGCAACTTCTCATGGATGAGAGCTATCCTCTGTATATTGATTGCAATGGGATTGAAAATCCTTCGTATTTGTTTGAAAATCGATGTCTTATAACTCTTAAGGGAGGTGAAACGCCCATGGCCTATTGTTCGGTGTGAATAGAGTCCTTACGATTTGATCAATAATTTAGGCCCCTTTTCCGTCATTTTGCAACCATTAAATGATTATATTGTTGAATTTACCGATACTTCTAGTGCTGGTAGGACAGCGAGAAAAATCAAAAACATTCTTTGATCTTTCGGCTTTTAACTAGAGTTGGAATGATTCAAATCCGTGCAGTAGTCTTGGTGTTATGAATTTTCAAAAGTGGGAACTTTTTTCTGGCTCACCCGGTATTTCGTTGTGAATAAAATTGAATAACAATGAATAGCAATAAAAATGTCCATAACAAATTAACCGTTTCGACGGTCGTTGAACCAGGATTTACAAGAAAGAACCAATGCCACAGTTTTTTCACAAAAAAGAGTATGTGTGATGACAAAGAGTTTGCTTTGTTACAGCGATTACTTAAGAAAAATACTTTCAGTGCTAGACTGAGAGCCTTTGTTTTAAAATTAAATCAAGAAGCTTTCGGCCAATGGGTTGATCATATCCAAAGTTTTCGAGCAATGTACGCGGGTGAATAATTGGCAGTCTGCCTCAACTTATGTCACATGTAAATGTCCGCGAATAAAACAATTCAAGTGTTTACTACGAGTAATTCTGCGTTTACGCAAATCTAATATGGTATCTAATTAGATAAAGATAGAGATTCACTTTAGCAGGTTATTACCTTCTACTTGTTATTCGTCGATGACTGACTTATGACTTCCAATTCTGAATTTCAAAAACTGAACAACAGGCCAAAGAAGATGAAGCTTTTCAACTGACAACTGACTGAACAAGTACGTTCATTCTTGTGACTGTGTTCATGCTTACCAAATGAAGATATAGCGTGTGCACATTTGAATAGGTAACGACGCAACCATGAGGAAGCATGTCTTTTGTCATTAGAACAAATAATGACATGAATCCGTTATTTCCTTAATGTTAATCGCATTATTCTTTTTAATTTTATTGACACCATTTGATGTCATTCTAATTGTCTATATACACCTATTTTGAGTTGCGAAATTTGTTAGGAAACGCGTGAATAGCATTAATTGCTAATTCAGTTGACTAATGAACATTTCAGGAGAATGGTCACGTAATCAAGGAAGTACTTATGCCAGCCCCTGTCTGGAGAAATAGTCAAGTTTCTTTGCCTGCTGTCTTGTATTGTTTTTGTAAGAAACATTGATATCAGAAACTTGGATCAGGCCATAGCACTTTAGTGTCTCTTAAAGGCACACTGTCGTGGCGCTGATTGGGTGAATAAGACAATAAAAAATAATGGAATTTGGCAACCTTCAGTAATTTCGCTGTGCAGAGAAATTCATGAAGACGATAACGATCTGACAGCCGTTTTTCTCGAAACAAACTAGGACCCAAGGGCATAAAGGCTTGGTAATTGTTCAGAGGCCATGTCTTTTGTTGGTGATTTCAACACCACGATTAGCCAATCAAAGCCACGACAGTGTGCCTTTAATTCAACATGAAATCTATTACATTTTACCATTAAGAGTTTCTTCGTTTGTTCGTTGTTTCTTAAATGCATAAGGTTGTCTGGGTCTGTAACAGTTCTGCAGATTTGTTTCTTGACATTCAAAAGTATCATATGGGAATAAACAGCCCCTCTTATATTCAAAACATAAACGGTCGGTTGATATTACTCAAAATTGAAGGTTCAACGACATATATGCCCTTATATGCCACATATATGGTCAACGACATTTACGGTCGGTTGATATTACCCAAAACTAAAGCCGTAAAGGCTCAACAACAAATATCAGCATATATATTTTGGCGATCTTAGTACTACACGTCTTTTTTGATAAGAAACTAGGATCAGGCCATAGTACTAAAAGTTTCTTAATTTAACAAGAAATTTTTTCCATTTAGTACTAAAAGTTTCTTAATTGGTTTCTTGTTTTTTGAATGCATGAATTGTCAATGTGGTCGCTAACACTGCTACAGATATGTTTCTTGATATTCAAAACATCATATAGGAATAAGCAGTGTTCTGTTATGTTGAAAACACAAATGGTTAGATAATATTTCCCAACAGTAAAGGTTCAACGATCTATTTGCTATAAAATTCATGCTTTTAACTTTGAAAAGTTTCTTAGCACTTCTCAGACATAGTACTACAGTTTCTTAAAATTTTGGCCATCTTAGTACTAGTTTCTTATAAACCAGATTCTTATAAAAGAAAAAACGTGTAGTTGCTTACAAACCAGTTTATTAAAAATCGCGTGGTACCAGGAGTTTCTTAATTTTGAAAGAGAATTTTTACGTTTTAGTACTGCTGGACGCTCCCCCATTTGTTTCTTGCTTTTGGTTGCAAGAAATATGATGCAATTTCATTGTGAATTCTATAGATATTGGACAGTTTTGTGGAAACCGCAGTTTAATTAAGAAACGAAGGATGAGGCAAGCGACGACAATCATTATGTTAGACGGCATAGATAGAGACATTCCATGTTATACACGTTTTTTTATAAGAAACTAGGATCAGGCCATAGTACTAAAAGTTTCTTAATTTAACATGAAATTTTGTCCATTTTAGTACTAAAAGTTTCTTAATTGGTTTCTTATTTTTTGAATGCATGAATTGTCAATGATTAACATGTCGAAAACTGAAGAGTATACGGTCAAATATAAGAACGAAGATGAATGGAAAAATGCTAAGATTCTAGGATCCAAACTGAACACAGAAGCAGACATCGCAAACAGGAAAAGTCTATCGCTCAATGCGCTGACAAACTTAAAAGAAATTTTTCAAAACAAACGTTTGTCTACAAGAACAAAGGTACGAGCATTTGAAGCATATATCACACCTATATTTTTGTACAATAGTGAACTATGGACACTAACGAAAACTCTAGAAAATCAAATCGATAGCTTTCACAGGCGAATACTGCGCTCACACGTTCTAAATATTAGATGGCCAAAGATTGTAAAAAATGAAGACGTATATGAAAAAACGAAAATAGAACCATGGAGCAAAACAATCGAGAAAAAGCGAATAAAATGGTTTGGTCACCTGATGAGGCTAGACGAGAACACGCCCGCACAAAAAGCATTAAGAATAGCATTGATGCAGTCCAAAAGACCGCGAGGGAGACCCAAGCTTACATGGATTGAAATGATGAGGAAGCAACTACAAACAATAAATTTGACATGGGAGGAGGCAAGTCACCTGGCAAAGGATCGAGAAAAATGGAAGGATATTTTGAAACGATAGGGGCCAGGGGTGATGGCATTGTGGGGTCTGCTGCCGGGTTTTTCTGGTTTTTGAGCCTTGTTGTCCGAAAGAGTTTTTCTTAACTGTTTTGCCTTTTTTTATAACTTTTCTTTTCTTTTTGCTCAGTCTCGCTTGACTTTTTAATTTTTCTTTTGGAATGCATGGTTTGAGCTCCTGGGAACTCTGGTGGTGGACTCTCATGGTGGCATCACCCTTGCTACCCTACGAGATGTAAATCTGCAAAAACGTTGTGTGGCGTTGCCACGTTATATCGTTTGTGTATATGAATTGTCAATGTGGTCGCTAACACTGCTGCATGTTAGAGATATGTTTCTTGATATTTAAAACATCATATTGGAATAAACAGTGTTCTGTTATGTTAAAACGCAAATGGTTAGATAATATTGCCCAATGATAAAGGTTCAACGATCTATTTGCTATAAAATTCATGCTTTTAACTTTGAAAAGTTTCTTAGTACTTCTCAGACATAGTACTAGAGTTTCTTAGAATTTTAGCCATCTTAGTACTATTTTCTTATAAACCAGTTTCTTATAAAAAACGTGTATTTTGACAAATCCAGTACGGCAAATCCAGATTTGTCGTACTGGATTTGTCAAAATATAACATGGAATGTCTCTAAATATGAAGCCTAACACAATAATTGTCGTCGCTTGCCTCATCCTTCGTTTCTATAGATATGTTGACATATCGAGAATTTTGGAAGAAACAGAGCTCTGTTACGCTCCAAACAAATGGTTTTTGTAAATCGTATGCAAGAATAAGGAGTGACATCTCTGCAATGATGATCTTTGATTTTTGCTAAAAGAATTTTTATGAGAAACTCTGCGGACGGAGCATGACTTTCTGATTACAGAAGGAACGCTACTCCCTGATCACCAGAGCATTATGGAAACTCGAGCTATGGAAAAATATTACTCAAAGCGAGGGGTGTATCACTAGCAAAAATCTCGTACACCATCCCAAAAATCGAGAAAAAAAATCCGAAGATCCCTGAGAATTAAGTGAAAATCCCAAAGATCCCTGAAAATCCAAAAAATCCCTTAAATGTCCTAAAAATCCCTTAGAATCTCCGAAAAACATTGAAAAATCCTGGAATCCTTGGAAAATGTGAAAAATTACCAAAACTCCCTCTGAAAAGCCCAGTAATCCATTAAATTTGTGCGGCAATCCGAAGATCCGCAGGCCAAATTAAGACATCCTCGTAACCGATTATGTCTGAAAGCGAGGCTGCGCATGCGTTTTCTGTTCTCCGCATGCGCATTGCTGTGAAAGTTACTTGGCAACTTTACCACGGCGTTTTCATGTCGAAAAGCAGATATATAAACTTGCTCAAATTCAAGCCTTAGAGAGGCCCCCTAAGGGATCTCGGGCTCCCAGTCTCCAGGACGTATGTTAATGGGCTCCGGGCTGCCAAAGACAAAATTACTGTGCTCCAGGGCTCCATTGCATGCTCGTCTGGGCTCCAGGAACTCTATTTCTTAAAATTCGAGAAAATTGCCATGGGAATCGTCTGGGCTCCAGGGCTCCAAGCTTTCAAAATGATGGGCTCCAGGGCTCCAGCGACCCCCCCTTTGGGGGCCTCCTTAGATGGCCTTTGGGGGCCTCCTTTCCAGTCAATATTTAGATGTGCCCCCGGGGGGGGTACTTGACCTAGATTTGTACGGGGATGTGCCCACGAAATAAAAATTTTCCGCCCTGCTCCAGAATTTTTGCCTTCAAATGATACCCTGTTCTAGAAAAATCGGTGAAAAGTATACTCAAAAACACAAAAATTGGACTACAAAATAACCCGTTGTAACAAAATTTCCTCTTTTGACATGTTTTGACAACCTGCTCCAGAAAATTTGCCTTCTTTTGATACCCTGTTCTCGAAAAAATAGGCGAAAACGATACCCTGAAAAACGGCACATCCCTGTCGGACAAATATACTAAGTATCAACTAATTTCTAATCACGTGATTGGTTGCTAGGCAACCAAAAAAATAGGGCAAATTTTGTCGAAATTGAGCTATTAGGGAAAAAAACTAGATTTACATTGAATACCTGGCTAAAGTAGGCTAAAAACTATCCAAGTACTTGATTGACAGCCTTAGTATGAGATTTCATTCATTATATATGAATGTTTGTGGTTCCTAATTAATTAACTAAATAAATGATAGTAATTCGATGTAATGCAAAATTGTTTCCTCAATAATAATGCTTAAACATCATCAATTTCGCATAATTTGGGTGAAACGAAATAGTTTTTTCAATATTTCAAGTCACTACATGATTTTTCATGTAAAAATTGCTAATTCATTAGAAATATGACGTCATAGAGGTTTATAACGTCATAGAAATTATAAATTGCTGATGTCAGCAAATATAGATAAATTATATATCATATGAAAGTACTCATCGAGAAAATCGAATGGTACATATATTGATGAGATTTGATACAAAATGAAGAAGTTAGAGCAGTTTTCACGATTTTCTTTGTGACCACTCTCCAAATATGGGCATCTGGTGGTCATGTGGTCTAACAATAGGCATTGAAATCTTTATTTTCTGATTACCAGTTAAAGTTTAGGAAAAGGCAAGAATTTTCAGTGCCATAGCTGCCATCGTTTAGGAGCTATTAAAAAAAGTTTGGGACGGGTGGCGAAAAACACCACCCCGGTTAAAATAGCGTTAAGAGTGTTTAAAAAAATTGATTGTTTTATTGACTATTATCGCTTTAAAAATAGTCTCATTGGTTCGGCATACTTAAGCACCTGTAACATCTTCGTAATAAGTATATTTTCAGGAATTTCAAACATTTGAAAATCCCTAAAAAATCCCAAAAATCCCTGGAAATTTCTGGAAAAATCCGAAAATCCGGCCTGATTTTCAGGGATTTTTGAAAATCCCAAAAATCTCGTACGCCATTTTGGCAAGTGATACACCCCTCGACTCAAAGAACTTTTCCATTTTTTTCATTTTATTTGTTGCTTTTCATTTTACTTTATTACTCGATACTATCACCTGATTGGATAAAACCATGATTTCGTAAGAACTGGCTATGAAATGCTCACGTAAGCACAGGAACCTTGTAGGAAAATGTTAAGAAACTTTTAGTATTTCAAAATCTGATAATCTAGAAAACTTTTAGTACTGCACCAATTTCTTTGTTTCTTCACAAACATTCTGTGTTTCGAAAGTACCTCATGAACTTATGGGTTCCTTTCGGTTGAAAATATTTAAATATATTTAAATATACATCGTGTCCCAAAAATTGTTCGAAGTTTGATTAAATATAAGAAAATAAGGAATCCATTGCTTTCAAAATCGTCAAACCCCCCCCCCCCCCCAGGGCCTTCGCCATATAGGAAATAGCAAAATGCCCTGGGATGTGGCTACAAAACCAATTTTGAAAATTACAATTTTGAGGCTGGCTGAGGATTTAATTTAATTTAATTTTGAAAGAAATTTTCGTCTGCACCCAAATATGACGAAAATGTTCTGGTTGCGCGGTTGGTTGAAATATATTATGCTATCAAAACTTACATGATAATGAGCTGCCCATTTGTTGCCTTTTTGGCATATACTTTTCTCAAATCATGCTTTGCCTATTTTCAGTCCAAATCTTCACAGTGCAGTGGGTTGGAGTAGAATAAAATACTTCTTTTCACGAAATTGGGCTTCCAAGTGATTCGATCTGGAAAACTGAGCCTCGTGTTGTAACTCTACGTTCGACATAGAATTCAAAGATAGCAGAGAAGCCAATGCTGGGCTCCACACAGCAGAACAGCAGAACAGGAGAGATTCCGCCAAGGCTTATTTGCACCGGTAAATCCTTGCTGCACGTGTGATCTAGAGCGCCCATTTTAGGGCGATTACTCGAGGCTGTAAACTTAGCCTGTTCGTACCCCCAACAAAACCTTTGTAGAGGCCCCCAATATTTGTACGTGAAGCTTCATTTGGCTAATTTAAGCGCGTGATTTCGTGATTTTGGTATTTTTGACTCGTGAATTCGTTATCGAGAATCCGCAGTGCAGCTAGACTTATTACGTTGAGTCCCAGTAATCACTACCACCCACCCACCCCTCGCTCGTAGTTAAGCACTGTTCAATTTTTGAAAGCGAGGCAAATCCTTTACAGGGCCAGCCCTTAGGCTGGAAAGCCATCAGTCCTAGTATGAGCGGCGGGTGGGTGGGTGGCAGCGATTACCAGGACTCAACGTAGTAAGTCTACCGTGCAGCGTGATCTGCCAAAAGTTTGGTCGTTATTTCGTGAAATGGATATTTAAAGCACGTGATTGTGCCTTGAACTTTCACGAAAAATGCCGTTTTCCAGCGTTGTGAAGGGGGTAGTATCAAAATTTTCCAAGCGCAGGCCCCTGGACCACTATTTATCTCATTTCACTTGCAGCCTTGCCACGAAGACTTTAAAAAAGTATTTATACGGAAATGAGTTCTGCAGCATTCTTAAAATTTCGTCAACGTGATCGTGAAAATGCTGTTTTATAGTCCGTGATGGCGTGAAAAACGAAAAATCAACACGTGAATCCGTTATCCAGGGGTACTATTGGGGGGGGGGGCTCTTTGTAGAAAGTAGGAAGTCACTGTTTCCTTATTGTTTCCCGATACTTTCCCAATGTAACCCCTTCCTACCGACGAACAATATTTGTGACAAGCCTATGGACAGCTCAGCTCAGGAAAGCAGTGCTAATATGAAGCCTCTGCTGTTTAAAAGGGGTTCCGTTACCAGAGTGTAAACAAATCTTTTGTGTTGTTTCTGCTCTTTCTTTGCTAGCTTCAACCAAGCCACCAAAAAGTATTTGTCAGAAATCTTCTTGTATCCAAGCAATCGTAAGAAATATGAATGTTCTGTTTGCACCTCTGTGAGGTAGAAATATTTACCTGCAGATAACGATTTTATTTTGGCAAAAATTAAAGTCTCTCTGTGTGAAATCGCCTTTCAAAAAAAAACTACAAAATTACCTGACAAAAATTTGGAGATTGAAGGCCTTATAATCTTCAGCTGTATGTAAGTGCCAATTGCACCAGTTAACAACAATGAAACATATCTCACCTGATGCCTTTGGAGACCTCGAACAAATTGAATATCCTCAAACTTTGCTTTCTTCACAAACCTTCCACTTTTTAACCAAGCGTCTCAAATATCGTCAAATGAAAACATAAATGTTGAATCTCATCACTCCACCCAGATTAGCCATCTTGAGTCTCATATCTTTGATTCTAAAGTCATTTAAATGAAAGTGGATTTGTATGTTCAGACATCTTGATCCATTCACTAAGATAAAACTAATTAAACAAACATGCACTGTGTGCTTTCGTATTACTGCTTTTTGGGACAGACATTAACTTAGTCAATGAAGCAAAATTTTGGCATTCACTGCAGATATGGAATCACTCAGCTTGTGGCTTATCAGGTTTGAGGTGGCAATTTTCTACCCACATCTCCGCAGATATTGCAATGTGGTTTAACAAATGCATGGCTCTCGGACAGCAAAGGCTGCGTCCTTCCCAATACAGATTTTTCTTGGATCGACGGTTTCCCCTTTGATCAAAGAAGTTACTTTTGGTTGTTCTTTCGATCAGTGGAGATTCACTTTCGTCGGACGGAAAATTAGGAACACGTCGATTGTGTTAGGCCCCGTTTCCATTACTCTGTTTTCGTGAATGTCTCCGTTTTTAAGTTGATGTTTCCATTTGAAATGATCGAAAGGGGAGACATTGGAAAACGCTGTTCAAAGTAAAGTGATATGAAAACGGTGACATTTGAAAACGCATCGTTTTCTATTGAAACACGGAAAACGGAATTAGTCGAAAACGCTACAACAACAACAACAACAACTGACTTGGCGCCAAACACACAAAGCAAAGGAAACGTCAGAATAAAGGAAATGATAACGAATGGAAACGGAACAATTGAAACACCTTCGTTTTTGTGCCAGGCTCTCTTGGCGAAAACGAAGTAATGGAAATGGTTCAAGATAGTCAGAAAACGGAGTGATATGAAAACGAAGACATTTGAAAACGAAGGTGTTTGAAAACGGAGTAATGGAAACGGTTGAAAATAATCAAAAAACAGAGTGATATGAAAAGGAAGACATTTGAAAATTGAGTAATGGAAACGTGGCCTTACAATGAAAGCGGAAGAAACGTACCATGTAAATTCGAAGATTATTTGAAAATAGATTTTCATGATTGGATGACTATTCAATATTGCTTTGTTATTTGCTTCCGTTCGATTCGAATACTTGGTCTCGTTGGGCTGAGCGTATGTATGGAGGATTACAAAAGGAGTTCCTTTCCTTGGAAGCCACAATGAATAAGAATGCTCAATCATTCCTTCATGCAGAGAAAACAAATCCAATGGAGATACGAGTCTATTTTGAATATTGACAACATTGGTGGTACGCTTCTTCCGCTTTCACTGTGAGACCCAGCATCAAATTTCAATGGGGGTTACCGTTGTTTCATTTATCCCAAACAGTTGTCATTTTCGTGTCCCGCAGTAGTGCTTGTCTGGGGATAGATTCGATTCTCCAAAGAAAGCACGACAATTTACCAATTGGTAAGGATCAGACCTTTAGGAGTGTCATGCATGCCAGCGCCATCGGAAGAAGTATAGTAAACTTGGTTGCTACGACCGAGGGGCAAATCACTTCTCAAAATAGCGTACATGATTTTTGTGATTATGAAGTCACATGATTTTTTCTGTGATTTTTTTGTGATTTTAGTGACTTTTAGTGATTTTTTCGGTTGATTTTTCAGTAATTTTTCAGTGATATGTGACTTTTGATGCTTTCTGTATGTGATTTTTCTTGTGATTTTGTGATTTTGTATGTGATTTTTTTGTGATTTCAAGGGAGGTGTACGTAAAAAATCTGTGAATTGCCCCTCGGCTACGACACTGCAAGGACACTTTTTCGTTAAGGTAAAGGGGCGCTGTCTGAAACTAAAAGGACATTTTTGTCATGACTGCAAAATCTTGGAGGGCACCTGCCCCCAATGCCTTCGGTTCCTGTGTCTCTGATACGTGTATATCAATATGACAATCTAAGGAGAGCCATTGTTCTATGGAAAATCGGCATATCGAAGACGCTTCCCTTGTCGTCATTAGGGACCTTTAACAGCCAGGACGGCAACGCCAGCCAGAACGTCATCTTGTATGATACAAACTGAGTATAGTTTCCCACTTTACCTTCACATGTTCTAAAATAAGACGAGACAAAATCTCATTCTTCATCTAAATACTTTGGAACGCTCTGTTTCTTTGATAATTAACATTCAAAATGACTGAGTTTCACTTTGAAGATCCAGATCTGAGGAACAGCACTTTGGAAATAGGATTTCCAAGTGGTGCAATTGAAAAGGACTACTTCACAGACTCTCAAGGGAAGCAAATTCGAACGGAAAACAAAGAGTCTTTTCAAGCCGAAATTCGGAAACAAAGGGCACATTTGCGTTGTTGTTGCAGTCGCCATCCTAGTTGCTAAAGATCCCTAATGACAGACATTGAGGGTTTTTATTACGAAACAATTTTATCAAATTTCTTCTTGAGAAACAGCAGTCTTAGACTACATTACATAAGTCCCTCTAACTTACGCTCGTTGTTGTTGTTGTTATCGCTTCAGTTGAGGGACTTATGTCCTTACGCTTCAATACAGGGACTAATTAGGCCAAGTCCGCCTCGTTCACGGCGCGACCAATCAGATCGCTACTTTCTTAATATGGTCAACCCACGTGCCTATTTGTAGCGTTTGATTGGCTCATTAGTTCAAAGTTCGACTTCTCGAAACGAAGCGACGCTCGAAATGACATTCGAAGGGACGTTCGAATTTTCTTTCGACGTTCGTAGGATGGAAGATGTTCTAAATTTCTTCTGATTTTTCGTACGATTTTAGTCCCTGTTTAAAATCCGCTTGGTCGTGAGTCCTTTGTATGAGTGAAATTAAAACATCAGATTATAAATGTTGAACGAATACAAGGAATCACGTCGTCAGTCTACAGCAGTCTTCTGTTCCGAACTATTTTGATAGTAGTTTTTATCCACCCATCCCCAAGCAAGCGTGGCAAATCATAGTAGTTTCTTGCAAGGAAATATCTTTGTATCAATCTTGATGCGATTTCAAGGTTTTGACTCACTACAACAGCCCTTTGCTTCGTTATGAATTTACAACAACAGCAACCACCACAATGAGCGATAGGACACCCAGTGTGAGCAGTTTGAAATTTATATCAGACGGGGGCCACCTTAACTTATTGTTCTTTTTTCTTCTGAAATTATTTTTACTTGGTATACAACCACCTTTCATTGTTTTGTAACGTTGAAATTTTTCGGTAGTGAGCCACCTTCTGTGCAGAACCTTGTGGCATCCAAAACAAGCAGATAGCAGCTGAAATGAGACAAAACGAGCGCCCTCATTCAACACTCTTTCAGTCTGAGCATTTCATATCTTATTATTCTGACTAATTTACTTACTTTTGTGTTTCTTCTTGCAGTTTCCTGAGAGGATCTACCATCTACAAAGTGCTGTCACTGCTGTCGACTTTTCAGCTGGCAATCCTAGCCTTCTAGCTGTATGTTCATTTCTTTAAAATCTTATTAGAATAAATCGAAAAAAATGTTAGATTTTAGTTTATCGTTTTCTCGAAGTGCCTGCAAACGGCTGTTGGTGAAGCCGAGCAACTAAGGCATCATTTTACGTAAAAAGTGGTAGCGAAGTTCTCTGTCAGCCCCTTCCATTTCCCTACCAGTCATGCCCATTTGCTCCACTAGTTAAATGCCCTTTTTCAGTTAAAAACGTCTTCGAATGTCATGAATGTAGTTCGAAGAGAGAGAACACGAGACAGATGTTTGATAGGACGCTCCTTAGCAGTGGCGGATTTAGGGGGTGCAGTTGGGGGCAACTGCCCCCCCCCTTCACGATGAAAACTCAGCTTTACGCCCCCTCTTTACCGAAAAATGCGCCCCTCGTCGTTATCCTATGGCACTCCTATTTAAATTTTGTGATCAAAATGTAGGGCAAATGTAGAAGTCAAGACATTATTTGGTACAAAAATCAATGAATTTCCTCAATCAGGACTCCAAAAATTTTCTTGCACCTTCGGCGCGCTTTCTCTCTATCGTCCTTTGGGCGCCTTCTTTTCAGGCTGCCCCTCCTTCAACTTTGAGCTGGATCCGCCCCTGCTCCTTAGAATAACACATTTTTATTGTATCCATCCCCCCTTTTGCATCAACTTTCGTTAGCAGATTTATCTTCTCATTGACAGTTTGCATTGATGTTAACTTGGTATTAGACAATGTTTTTGTTGAAACAGTTTGTGATTGTTCTGAACTGATGTCTTTACTTTCTACGTGGTGACAACGCTTTTAAGTGTCATTCACTGTGGCAACTCGCTGTCCTGCAATGAGTAGCACAGTAGTTGTATTGCTGTGTTTTATGACATAAACAGGTCATCAGTCTACAAAATCGGTTTATTGTATGATTATCTGTGGCCTGCCAAATATGGATAGCTTCATTCATTAGTGTATACTGTAAAAAATTCATTCAGTAGGGACACAGTCTTTTCGTCCATAGGTTGGCCTTAGTGATGGAACAATTGCTGTTTACAATGTGAGGAACACAAACAGTCCTGCACTCTTGGACAATTGGTAGGAAACTTTCTGGACCATTGTCAACGATTAGCCTTTGTGTTTCGAATGAAAAGCAAGACTAAGAGAAGTTAGGCCAGAAACGACTTCATTTTTCATTTTTATTTCATTTAATACATTTAAGGAGGGTTGCCCTTCAACAAGTTTATTTTCAAGGGGCCTTCCGATAAAAACGTTTAATTACAATTTAGGAAAGAAAGTAAAAAGCTATTAAATAAATTAAACTATAAAACCTTATTCACAATGTTCAAAACCTATTTACAATGAACTTAAAAATTCAAACCTAAAATCAAAATGAAAGGGAACACTTTTTAAATAGTTTTCTTCAAACTATACAAGGAGGTTGCCTGCTTTGACGCGGCTGACAGGCCACTCTATTATTTTGCACCTCTATATGAGAAACATCTCTGGCCACTTGATGACCTTTTCTTCGGTAACCTCAGGTCGGTCCCCACATTACGAAGGCTATATGAAGAGCAGAGCGAATTTCGAATGAAACGCTCTTATCATACGAAAGCTGACTTTGGTGCCATAAAAGATTACGGTTAACAAGACAGAGCAGAAACTGCGTAAGATGACATCATCGACCAATCTGAGATGAAGAATTGTTTGAAAAGATAAGCTTTTTGAAATGATAAATCAACAGTCAAAGGCCCTGGGAAGGGGGGCTCAAAGTTACGAGTTTCCGCGCATGCGCGCGTAGTTTCTGCTCTGTCAGTTGAAAATGAGTCTTAAATGGGAATCGTGAAATAGCCTACTATGCCGAGTGAGTCAGGAAAATATCTTCACTGTTTGATTATTTGTGCGGTATTTTACCTTTGAAAGCACTTTGTAAGATTTTGCTTCTTTTATCTTATTAGCACTTCAACTTAGTTTTTAAGATTTTCTAATAATTTTAGGCGCATTATTTTCATCTGAAATTAGGTTAGGAATTAGCCGAAACTCCCTTTTCTTGGTATGCTTTTGATGTCCAGAGTTGATGGGGAAACATACCACATTTCAGTTTTTCTATATCATTCAAAAGCAATATCTGAGCTGAGAAAACATCCAACATATTCCGTGTCTTGAAAAGTTGTGCCATGAGTACAACAGTTGAATAATACTAAAAATTTTCCAAGAGTTTGGTCACATGACTCGGGATGGGTGAAGCAAACCTTGGCCGATTAGGTCAATTAATTCCCCTCTTAGTTAGACGTTCTTTCTTTTTTGTAGTAGTTACGTGTAGTTTATGTGCTATCTTTGTCTTTCAATGTCGTCACGTGTAGTGCTATGTTCGTGTTTTTAGTTTTATGTTGCCATTTGGTAGACGTAAATTTTCGCTCCAAATGGTATTGTTTTAGTAGTAGGGTAAAGTATTTTGTAGGTAATGTTATTAGGTAATATGTATTGTAAGTTTTTAGCTTGATATATAAAAAAAAATGTTTTACTTTTATACGCTTCGAAACATTGATCAAACTGAGCCGAGCACAAATAGTTTAGGAAAACCCAGTGGAAACTAGATTTCGGGCATTGTTCGTTGAGATTAAGGCCCCGTTCACACTGCAGCTTTTTTTGTACAAAAACGGAGAGAAAAACCTCCGTTTTTGTGAACATGTTCAAATTGATCTGCACAAAAACGCCACAAAAACGGAGGTTTTCGAAAACGCTATCAAAAGTGGATATCCACAAAAATGGAGATTTTTGAAAACGCTCTGAATCAATGTGAACACACAAAAGCGGAGGTTTTGAAAACACTCCAATGTTCAACAATGAGCTTCACAGAACTGGAGCAATGTGAACGCACAAAAACGGATATCTTTGGCTCCATATTTGTTATCAGAAGGATCAATTTGAACGGACGAAAACGGATGTTTTCCCCTCTGGTTTAGGACAGAAAGGGAGTAATGTGAACAGGTAGCATCAATGCAGCAAAAACGGATCATAACAAAAATGGAGTAGTGTGACGGGGCCTAAGGTCATGCATTTAAAGGATCTGATTAATCCAGCATGCCTTGCACGTGCCGTCGCTTGGTTTGCCTTTGTTGTCGCCATTTTCATGGCCTAGTAAAATGGCAACAACAAATTCCAACCAAGAGACGGCACATGTAAGGCATGCTGGATGAACAGACCCTTTAAAGTGAACAGCCTGAGTTAAAGGGGATGTTCTTTTAACCGGACCCTACGACCCTACGACCCCGAACCTTACAACCCCAGACCATACGACCGCACGACCCTGGACCTAAGCTTAATATACTTACCTGGCAAGACTTTGTTATGATTTATTGATACTTTATAATTATGAATTATTTTGGTGTGATTCGGATGTTTAGCAACTGAAGCAAATTTCAGAATAAGACTGACAGGCAGATAATCACGCTAGCGAACCTATGCGCCTACCGTGGTGGATGCGAATACGGGAGGTGTGGCATTATGCTGCAGAGGTGGGGCATTATGTTTCAAGTGGTGGGGGCATTATGCTTCAAGTGGTGGATGCGAATGCGGGAGGTGGGGCATTATGCTTCAGAGGTGGGGCATTATTCTTCAAGTGGTGGATGCAAATGGAAGCATAATGCCCCACCTCTGAAGCATAATGCCCCACCTCCCGCATTCGCATCCACCACTTGGAGCATAATGCCCCCACCACTTGAAACATAATGCCCCACCTCTGCAGCATAATGCCCCACCTCCCGCATTCGCATCCACCACGGTAGGCGCATAGGTTCGCTAGCGTGATAATATCTGAAGGAAGGCAGTTTAAAAACATGTGGTTTCAATGTAAATATAACTGTTCATCACTGGCTGAGGATCTGGATGAGAATGCAGAAATATTTTATTCAAGATTTAGATTTCTTACTTCTTTGCTAACTTCCCAAGCAATTTGAACGGGGTAGGAAGATCCAACGATGGAAATGTTTATTATCATGCTCTGCAGTCTCCTCCTGTCTTTTGTTATTTTCATGGCCTTTAACTTATACGTGAATAAATTTGATTTTATGATTCGAATAAAGCAAAGAAGCATATATTTGTGGATGTTTGAGATAGATATTTCTCGATTTCATTCTCATTCAGCGCGGGGACAGCATTGTTTACAAGACTAGGTTTCTAATGTCTGGTGCTGTTCTTTTAGTTCAGTACGAATACATCGAATTGTGCCTGGCCAGGTAACTTTGACACGCACTAATGTCGTGCACGTTCACCAATCAACCATAGGTGCTAATAAGGACGTGTCAGCTAAAAATATAAACTTGGGTCCATGGTCGTATAGTCGTAAGGTCCGGGGTCACAGGGTCGTAGGGTCCGGTTAAAAGAACATCCCGAGTTAAAGACGAGATCGCATAGGTTTTATTTGGTAGCCTATTGTATTTGGTAAGCCAGCTCGTGGCGAAAGAAAGCAAGGCCAAAGAAAAAATGCAGGGATTAGACGCTTCTTGTCCTATTTTTAGGCAAGCGCTATGTATCTCAGGTCATTCACTTTACGATTGTGCTGAATTCTCAAAATTAAGTGGAACGCTCGGTTAGGCAACGGAGTTGTAGTCAAATCAGTGTCACATTTTTTTTATTGCAAAGTTTCAAAAGAGTGAATACATTTTCTGACACGCCCTGTGCTTGATAATTTTTTTACCCCGTATTTCTCTATGTACGTTTTATTTTGGATTCCACTTGGGTCTACAGGGACAACGTTGGAAAACAAGCAAGTCCAATATGGCAACTGAGGTGGGTAGACCGCGAAAGAGGTACTTCTGAAGAGAAAGATGGTGAAGTACTGGTTGCATCTTCTGCTGATGGTCGCATTACACAATGGTCTATACGCAAGGGTTTCGAATTCCAAGGTAATGGCATAAATTTTGCTGATTTTAGGGCCCGCCAACTGTAATATGATCTTAGTGAAAATATCTGATTTTGACTCACGCACTACAAACGTGACGTGAGTCCTTGGTATTCTTCGAAATTTTTTTTGGCAGCTCGCGTGGTTTTTTATTCTTTATACTCGATTACAATGCAGTGCTGCTTTTGCTACAATCCAGTTCTTCTTTCGACCACAATGCAATGTGTTTTTCCCCGTTTTTGAGGAAAATGCAATGCATGATTATTGACGGTTTCGTTACATAGAGAGTAGGCTGTTTTAGCAAGAAGACGTCAGTCAAGAAGACGCCAGCGTAATTCTTTTGTTAGATACAAAGCGAAATCAACTTCAAAACTTTTGCAAGTCTCGGGAGACTTCGCGTACGTTCTGTTTCTGAAATTGACAACCTGAAAAGAGTACTTTTGAAGGCCGCCTATCAGGAAAAGAACGTCAAGAACGGAAGCTGAATACTGTGTGAGCATATTCCTAAGCGATGGAAATGCAAGAATGCAAACTAGTTTTAAGGATTTTGTCTTTCTATGAGCAGCTTTCTAGGAAGGAAACACCTAAAAGGTTTCGATGCTCCAAAAAACTTACAAGCATCAGCGTTTTCAAGGACGTCCGCGTCTTGCTGCTAAAACAGCCTAGTAATTTCTTTGTGGGCTCGAGTAGCCTGGCAGTTGTCAGTTGTTCAGGGCTGTTCATCTCTCAGTGCCAACTACCTTGGTATTGGTATTCGTTAACCTCGTCTCCTCCGTTCCAATAGGCTGTTTTAGCAAGAAGACGCGAGTCAAGAAGACGACGGCATAATTCTTTTGTTCGAGGCTATGAATTACAAAGAGAAATCAACTTTAAAACTTTTGCAAGTCTCGAGAGACTTCTCGTATGTTCTATTCTGAAACTGACAACCTGAAAACTATACTTTTGAAGGCCGCACTGACAAATTAGGACGTCGAGAAGGGAAGCAAAATGCTATATGAACACATTCACAAATGATGGAAATGCGAGAATGCAAGCAGTTCTTTGCGAATTTGTTTGTCTGTGAGTAGCTTTCCGGGAGGGAAAAGGCTGGAAAATTAGAATGCTCTAAAACGTGAAAAAGTAGCTGCGTTTTCAAAGACGTCCGCGTCTTGCTGCTAAAACAGCCTAATATGACTAAAGGCCCTGGGGACGAGGTCGGATGTTCCTTCTACCAGTTCACAAGCCTTCGTCTTTAGTAAGGTAAGAAAGAAAGCTAATTTCATTGTCCACCTTATTTCAGACTTGATGAAACTGAAGAAAATGAACGCATCAAACAAAGCTGGAAAATCTCCAAGCAAATCAGAAAATTCAAAGAAAGGAGATGCACTGATATCACGATATGTTTCTGCAATGTGTTTCGATTTCCATCCCAATGATGGCAATGTGTGAGTTTCATTTGCAACTTTATTTCTTTTACTTGCTAGTTACGAAGTCTGGAAAACGAAGGCTGTTTGCTTTGATGTAAAGGGTGTGCTTTAGGGTGTGTTTGATTTGCAATTCCAAACCTACCCAATTCTGAAAACAACGGTACACTTCGCAGAAACGGAAACATTGTGCCCAATCAAACACATAATTTTTCAAAACAGCAGGTTTCAGATTTATCCTGGTGAAGACGAGCTTTCCAATTGAAAAACGCGAAGGCGAGTCCGCTGCTTGGCAACAAAAACTGAACTGACCCAATTACCATGGCAGCACGAGCAACTTCGCCTCGTTTTCAGAGTTTTGCAAATGAAAACGAGAATCTCTCCAGAGACTGCCAAACCTTCCGCCTCTTAGAGCAGAAGGCTCGGCAGGCCTTCCAAACTTGCCAAACCTGCCGTTTTCGGAAGCTGGTAGTCAATCAAGCACAAATTCTGATTCTTCCAAGTCTACCGTTTTCAGAAATTGGCATCAATCAAACACACCCTCAAAGAGGATGAAGGGAAGGGGTTCAGGATCACGAATCACGGAATTAAATGTTCCCTTTCACGTTTCACGGTCAAAAATATGGCGTTTTCACATTTCACGGAAGGTGGTATGGTAACTACCGGGTGAGTCAATAAAAACGCCCGCCTTTTGAAAAAATCCTGCTTCCTGAATATCAAAGCAATGATGTTTAAAAATGTCTTGTTTTATCCCCGATATGTCAAATTAGGTTCAGTAATTTACCCGGCTTTAATAAGTCATTCCTTCCCGTCGAAATAGGACGTTATCTGCAGAAAGCCCCTTTCGAAAACCTGCAAAAACGAGTGAAAGCAACGAGCAAGATTTCCCTTTGTTCTCTTTTTTAGCAATAATGATTCTTGGATGTGTTCATGTATTTTGTCGTAATTAGAGAATGGAATCCCCCTGAATAAGTCATTCACATTAGAGGGAAGACTTTTCATCCCGCCAAGAGGACAGCACGTGCTAAAGGATGCTGAAAGTCATCGCTGTGAGGTTAACACATGAAGGACTTTTGCTTGTAATTTTAGCACGTTTTTCAATGTTTCTCAAGGGGATTCTTTTTAAAAAATCGCTTACAGAATCTAAATGGAGTCACAGATTTTAGCCAGAAAAGATTCTAAAAATAATTGAACATGTTAGCTATTTAAACAGATATTTCTAAATATCATTACTTATATATTCAGGGAGCAGTAGCCTTTCAAACTCCGGGTGTTTTTTTTGTGAATCACCCGGTATAATGATAATCATATTGGTTAGGAACTCTACAGGGTGCCCCAAGAAATTGTGTCTCATTCGTGTGGCTATTATAGGGGAGCTGTAGGTCCATTTATCTCAGTTTTTACAAGCATAGGTTTCAAATCTTTAAAAAGCTGGGTGTAAAATTTTATGGCATATTTCTTCGAACTGAACGGCTTCAAAGAAATTTGAACTATTTTACAGTAAATCTGCCGTTGGAATTTTCTGAAATCTTCAATATGTTCAGAATTATAGTGTTTTTCTTCTTTTTTAAGAATTAAAGAAAATTTTTGAAAAATACCGGGTGAGTCAAAAAAAAGTTTAGGCGTTTGGAGGGCTGTGGAATAAAAAGTATGTGACCGATATTAAAAACTAAAGTGCTAATCTATCACTCAAAGGCTAGCTTAGATGAGAAAATTTTGTTTGGTAAAATCAAGCATCTTTAAGACCCAACAACAATTAAAATGCTTGTAAGGGGTCTGTACAGGAATCGAGAATTCCACATTCCATTCTGGTCCATGATATATGTGGCATTGAAGTTTACATTGCCAGTTTGTGATGCTGAATCCCAATTTCAATAGAAGGTAAATCATGGACCAGAATGGAATTTGGAATTTTTGTTCCCAAACATGCCCTTTACCAGCATTTTCCTAATTTCTGGGTCTGTAAGATCAGGGATACTACCAAAGAAAATTTTCTCATCTAAGTTGACCTTTGACTGATAGATGAACATTTCAGTTTCGAATATCGGTCACATACTTTTTATTCCACAGCCCTCCAAACGCCTAAACTTTTTTTGACTCACCCGGTACTTAAATCTATCGTATGTTCTAAACTTGCTGACGAAAGATCAAATAGTTTTCAAGAAATCCATAGTTTATGGATGCCTACAATATGGTGTCAAGCAAAACTCTTTCGCTCTTCTGGTCTGTGATTTAGAAATTTGATGACGTCACATCATAAAATGAGCTTAAATATGAAATAGGCTGTAATTTCGACAAGTATTTAAGATTTCTGAAAAGTCCAACGGTAGAATCATAGAACAGTCGTTAAAGTTTCTTTTATGTCATTCAGTTTAAAGAAATAGGTCATTGAACTTTACACCCGCCTTTTTTCGTAGATTTGAAACCCATGCTGTGTTTACACAGTTCTATAGGTCAAGTTTCGACTTAGAGTTTGAGACCTTGTATGAGTCAATCTGACACGTGGTTGCTGATTTATGGCAGAGAAAAGTAAAAATTAGTGGTTGCTTCAAAAATACCGCTTCTATCGTTCTCCAGCACTGTCAAAATGAGAAATTTTTAAAGAAAAGGCTCTAGCATCGTATTAAAATTTTCGCTACATTTTTTAAAAAGTAGAAAGCGCTCTCTTATGAATAAACAACACTGCTATTGCTTTAAAAGATTCAGCAAAAATATTAAGACAACTCTAGACCCCTTTCTTTGAAAACTTACTTTATTTTATTTACTTTATTTTTTAAAAAATAAAAGGAGTTCTCTTATAAATAGACAACGCTACTAACCTTTCAAAAGATTTAGCAGAAATTTCTTACGACGGTAGAACTTTTTCGTTTAAAAATTACTTTATTTTGACGTTGCTGAAGAACAATAGAAGTACTGTTTTTGAAGCAACCATAAATTTTGCCTTTTCTTTGCCATGCTTTGTTTTTGTTTTCAAGTTGTTTTGAGTGGGCTTGTCAGGATTTCTAGCTACTGAAAGCTAATTTAGGCCCACTGTGCATGCCGCATCCAGGCATGGGACCCCTAGTTTAACGTCCCTTCCGAAGGACGACGAGGTGAGTTGTGAGGTCAGACCTCCGAGGTCACCCATCCAGAGTTTTGACCTCACTCGACCAAGCTTAACTTCAGTCACCTGACGAAGACTGAATAAGCCACTCGGCCACTCACCCCGTAAATCAGCAGCCATTTGTCAAATTGATTCATACAAGGTCTCAAACTCTAAGTTGAAGCCTGACCTATGCAACTGTGTAAAAATCAAGATGATTGAATTTACAGCTCGACCATAGTTTCCACACAAACAGGCCACAACGTCGTTGGGACGCCCTGTAGTGTGATAGGAGCCATTATTTGTGTTAGCATTACTTCTCTCTCCATGTGTATGTCAGCTATAGCGATAAAATTATATTTTCTTATATTTCATACATATTCTCATACATCATATTTTCATATTAGATTCTTTTAAGCAAGGGTTGCCAATCATCATGAGCTGGCTTTCATCGGACCATCCGCCGATAAAACATCTATCAATAATAATCTATTAAAAAAGTAGCTGAAAAGTTATTAATCAAATCAAACTATAAAACTCTATTTACAATGTTATCAGCTTATGTACAATAGTTACAAAATTTACAATTCAAAGAAAGAATCATATCTGTTTCTAAATTTCTCAGGCCTATACCGAGGTGACATTTGCTTTGACTCGTCTAAGAGGCTATAACACAATTTGTGACCCAAAAAAAACTTCATGAGCTAGATTGTACATAATTTCTTAAAAGCAAATGTTATGAAGACAACAAGGTATCAGCATGTAGCTGAAAGGCCACGCTATCTTTTGAGATGTTACTTGGTCAATTTAAGATATGCTTACTGTCCGAAAAAACAGTTTCAAAAACATGGAAATTCAATCATCTCTCAGATCATTCTTTCACTTTCCAGTCCAAGGTTTGGAAAGTTTGAAAAAAGCTGAATTCCGAATTTGCTTTGGAGCATGAACAGAGGTAAATCATTTTGCAAACAAAACATTTCCCCAGGCGACTTCTAATCCATCGCTATGTCGGGTTTTCGCGAAATGTTGACTGGGAAATAATGGTGATTATTTTACTTGAAATGAGGAATCCGGAATTCGAACTTTTCTTTCAATCTGGTTTTTCAGATGGTAATCATTGCTTAACATAACCATAAAGCATCTCAAAAGATAGCCACGCCTTTCAAGTAAACTGTGATAGAAAGCATTTGGCAATAGCTTTTGATTTCAGGGAGCCAGCTATGATCTAGCTCGTGAAGTTTTTTTGGGTCACCCATTACCTCCATAGAAGAAACATCTCTGGCCATTTATTTGACATTTTCTTGGGTAAACTTCGGTTGGTTCCTGTATTACAAAGGCTGTAAGATGAGCATTGCGAATTTCGGGCGAAGAGGTCACATTTGTTTTGTGGAGCCAGCTCATTAAAGGACTTGAAGACCATTGTCTTAGACTCACAAGTTCTTTTTGCCATGAATGATAAAATCAAAATTTATATTGATTATTTTATTCAACCTTAGATACTTAGCTGGATCAGAAGAAGGAAATCTGCATAAATGTTCATGTTCATATAATGAACAATTCTTAGAAACATTTGCTGGTCATACGGTAGGTAATCACTGTTATCCAGTCATTTCAATTCCTGCCCAGAGCACGGTTACAAGATGCCGGTAGAATTTGAAAACGGCGAAATTTGATGGTGCTTCGGAAAATGTGCTTCCATCTACTCGATTACGGGACAGTTTTATGCTAATTTCTTATCATTGGATGGTAACTAGACTGCCCGGCAGGAGGGGATTCTTAACTAGGAAAGTGACGGGTGTTGTGTGGAAAACCTCCCCACACCATGTACCATGACGTAGGAAAAGTGTCCCAAAAGTTTACCCTTTCGCTTAAAGTTTTTTCCAAAAATGTACATTTTAAATTGTTCCTAGCAGTCTCTAAGGATTTTCTTTTCTGTATGATACGCTGTTCCATAATCTATCATCCTTTGTAGTACCCTGTACCAAATTTTTATCAGAAAAAGACACCTTGTCGCCAGTGGCGTAACGGAGGCAGTTGGGGCCCTTAAGGATTTTTCATCTCGGGGCCCCCCAGCTATAAACATATGTAAAATGATATGACCGACATCAAAACTATGTCGAGTTAAGAATTTGAGGCTAAAGATTCGCAACCTAGTGGGTTGTCTAAGCCAATGGCGTGGCAAGGGCGAATCAATGTGGGCAGTAGGGTGGCGGTCTGGGGGCGAAGCCCCCAGGAAAATTTTGACAGCAAGTCTAATACTTTGGCTTAGAAACATATCCCGACTGCATCTAAACTTTTTGAGAAAACATCACTCACTTTTGATCAGAAGGCCTATCTGGCTCCAACGCTGACCGTGTCAAACTGGACTATTTGACTAGTTTGTGGAAGTTTTCTATGAATCACGCCCTTCAGAAATTTTTACATTAGCACATTTTACGTATAGACTAACTACCTCAGTCCAAGTTTCTGCTTCGTTCATTGAACTGGATGCCGCCACTGCGCTTTATCTGGTAGTTATAGCGATTATCAGCTTATCAAGGAGCGCAACTACGACATGTAATCAGTCTACTTTACGTAAGGCTAAAGATGCTTATCCACGATACAGCGTTAGCATGCTTCAAATTGTAAGCCTTGAAAATTCTGTGGTAGTTCCTCTGGGAACATTTTAAAAACTTGGCGTAGAGACCCTCCCTGTCACAACTCCTTGTTTTGAACAGAACCCTGAGGAATATATTTGACAAAAGAGAGAAATGTCCCGTCCCCTGACTTGGCAACTGCGCTGGTCAAAGCTATTGTTGACGGAATAGTGCGTAGACTAAATCTGCAATAAAAGTGACACATCCATTTTCGATTACAATTGCGAGTTAATCAACACGCTTGCCATTCATTTAGAGTGAGCAATCATGCAGGCGTGGTGTCCCTTGGTCATTTTATCATAGTTGTTAGTATCAGCTTTAAAGCAAAATAACAAAGGAATCTTTGTTGCTGGGGGCCCTTAGTTTTTGAACTAAAGGTAACTTTAGTCCATTACGCCACTGCTTGTCGCATAATCTTTATCACAAAGAGACACCCTGTTGAGCGGCACTTCCCGCGGGGTATTCCTATACGTCGGGTCAAGTATGGGATTACCCTCTTCCGGGCTAGAAAGTTGTAAATTATGAATGTGCCAAAAAACTTTGCCTTCAGAAGCGTCTGCACGATGCCTTTGGAATTTGAGATGCAAGTTTGCCTAACTTTGCCATTTTCCCAACCGACACAAAAATTTTGCCAGCAGGATTAGGAAATTTTACCGGCATCATGTGGACAGAAGACAAAAGCCACACCTCTTACGGCCTTTTCATTTTCGACTAGCATCTTGTAAATGTCAACTGTGTTCTATTTCTAAAGCACCTCATGTATGGTGGTCATTTCTCTGTAATTCCACAGGGACTTCAGGAAGTTGTATAACCCCCCCCCCGCAATGATAGAGAGGCCTTCCTCTTTAGCTTCCTTTGTGATTGCGAAGCTATTCGTGCACCTCGCTTTCGATCTCTCTCTCAAAGCATTGCGTCGTAGCTTCGCAATCACAAAGGAGGCTAAAGAGGAAGGCCTCTTTATCTTTAGGGGAGGGGGCTATACGGGGTCCCTGTGGTAATTCTTAGACAACTGATAAGATCATTAGTCATTGAGCTTGTTCATGAATAAATCATGTTTTGTGGTGAACCATTTATAAAAAGGTGGGTTCCTGGTAATAGCATCTGTTGCTTTTCATTAGGAAAGTGATTATCGATTACAGAAAATAAAGTTTACGGCTGATTAGCCAAGCCACAAATGTAGATAAACCAAGAAACACAAGATAGCTTGAAGCTGGCTAACGCAATCATCCTACATGCAATAAAGTCAGATTCAGCTTGCCTTTGCTTTCCGCGGTATTGAGCAATGAGTTCTGTTGTAAAAGTCAGTTAATTCTTTGATTATTGTTTGTCCTATTATACCCTGGGTACAAGACTTTCTAAACTGTAGTAAAACCAATAACGTTTCCTTCATTGCATTGGCTTTTCGTACTTCACCTTTCTAACAATTGTACTTTTATCATTTGGAGTAAATTTTGAAGGCTGCGTATCTTTTCGCCATTGTTTTGCAGGGTCCAGTTTACAAGGTTCTTTGGTGTCCATTCCTGACTGATGCATTTATTACATGCAGTGCAGATTGGAGTATACGTCTCTGGCATCAGGATAAGCAAGCACCGGTTCTAACCCTTCTTTCTGCACAGGTGAGCAAGACAAATCTATTTGCTTACGGTTGTTCATTTATAGACTTACGACATGATAAGTACATGATAAGACATGATATGATAAGACATGATAAGGTATGATATGATAAGACATGATACCCTGTTTATTCGTCCATTTTTTGTAATCTGATCATCTATTTTCTCTCAAAACCATCCAATTAAATATTCGATCCTGAGACTTGTGTAATGAATCTGGTTCATTTATGTGATTGAACCTGATAAAGACATATCGGAAGTATCTTACAAAGGAAGCTGCTGAAAAAGCCATACTTGCCTTCGTCACATGTAGGCTAGATTGCAGCGATTCTCTCTCATATGGTTTGCCAGTATCTGAGTTACTAAAGTTGCAAAAAATTCAGAATTATGCTGCCAGGATTTTGACCGGTGTGAACAGACATAGTCACATAACCCCAGTGTTGAAACAACTCCACTGGTTGCCAATAACTCACAGGATCAAATACAAGATCATAGTATTAACTTACAAATGCATCAACAATCTTGCACCAAAATACCTTACTGAGTTGGTGACATTAAGAACAGCAGCAAGACGGACAAGATCTACCGATGATAATTTGAAAATTGAAACATCAAGGACAAAGCTTGTGACAGCTGGAGATCGTGCCTTTATAAGTGCCTCTTCTCATCTTTGAAACAAACTGCCATATGCATTGAGAGCAACGGATTCTTTAGAAACTTTGAAGTGTAGACTAAAGACACATTTGTTTAAAGAATATTTTGATTAGGTTTTATTTTTACCAATAATTTTTAGCATTCCTTCTAATTACTTTATATGATATTACCTTATTAGTTTTATGTAAATTATGTAATGCGCCTTTGAGCCGTGTGGATAAATGGCGCAATATAAATGCCTTTTATTATTATTATTGGTTAATACATGCTAATATACTTAGCAGAGATGTTCCCTTGAGGTTTGGTGACAACAAGTCTCCTCAAACCTCAAGGACTTTTCTTAGGATCCTTGCAGAACAAAGGATGGCACTTTTCTGCAAGTCCACAATACGGGTCTCTATTCCAATGTCTTTCAGTCTCTTCGGTAGCAGCCTTGGCGTGGTGCCAAGGGCACCAACTACAACTGGGATGATTTTCACTTGCGTGTTCCACAGTCTCTTTATCTCTCTGGCTAAATCTTGATACTTTTCGATCTTCTCAGCTTCCTTGTTGTCAACTCTATTGTCATACGGAACTGCAAAGTCAATGATCTTGCAATGACTGTTCCTTCTATCCTCCACAATCATATCTGGTCTTCTTGCTTCGATAGTATGGTCAGTCTCTATGGAGAAATCCCATAAAATCCTATAGTCATCATTCACCATGACAGCCTCAGGCTCATGTTCATACCATTTATCTTTTACCTTAAATCCACAGACTTTGCTTACATCCCAATGCACTCTCTTACCCACCCAGTCATGTCTGCGCTTGTATTCTTTTTGGACTAATTTACTACACTCACTAAGTACATGGTTGATACTTTCGTCCACTTTTCCACACATTCTGCATTTGCTGTCGATCTGGGTCTTATCGATCTTTGCTTTTATTACATTAGTTCTGATAGCTTGTTCCTGAGCGGATATTATTAATGATTCAGTCTCCCTTTTCAAATTTCCATCTCTCAACCACAACCAGCGTTCAGGACCTGCCACTTCTTCGGTTTGTCTCAAATACTGACCATGTAATTCTTTCTCCTTCCAGCTGCTTCTTCTTTCATTCTTCTTTCTTTTCTTGAAGCCTTTCGCTGTTTCAGTAACTTCCTCGATGTTTCTCGCTGCAGATAATATTCGTTCAGTGCTGTCAACAACATACTCTTCCAAGCCCAAAATGGCTGTGTTTACGGTATCTTCTACATTTAACAAGCCTCTACCTCCTTCCTTTCTCGGTATGTAGATCCTCTCAACATTACTCTTAGGGTGGTGTGCGTTATGCATTGTAAGAAGTTTTCTTGTTCTTCGATCTAGTTCTTGTAGCTCTGTCTTTCTCCACTTCAAAAAAGGAGCAGAGTATCTCAGTACTGGAATCGCCCATGAGTTAATAGCCTTTATGATATTACCTCCATTTAGTTTGGTTTCAAGCACCTTTCTAACCCTTCTTTTGTACTCCTTTGTGACCACCTCTTTCATCTCTTTTTCCATCACCTCATCATTCTGCAGCACCCCTAAATACTTGTACCCATCATTCTCCTGAAGTGACTTGATGACATTACTTATTATTATTATTATTATTATTATTATTATTATTATTATTATTATTATTATTATTATTATTATTATTATTTTTATTATTATTATACTTCATAAAAGCTACTTCAAGCCACTAATTAAGACTACCAAAGTTTGTTAGCCTATTGATTTTACAGTGTACACGACATATACAGTCTAAGTTCCAAATGTTCATTTCGGTTGCACCACTCCCGACAGTACTTTCCTCATAATTGATTCACTGTCCATTAGCACTGTCTTCTGCATTTCTTTCACTATTCTTTCAGCCTCAGTTTCAGTTTCTATCACTTTTTGAACATTCTTCCACAATTTTCCAATTCCTCCACCCAAACATCCAACAACTAATGGAATAACTTCAACTTTGTACCCAACCCGATTTTCCCTTGTTTCAAAGGCTAGCTGCTGATATTTATCCAATTTCTCCTTCACCTTGGCTTCAATGTTATTTTCCTGTGGGCATGCCATGTCACAAATCCATATTCTTTTTGTTTCCTTATCTTCAAGTGTTATTATTATTATTATTATTATTATTATTATTATTATTATTATTATTATTATTATTATTATTATTATTATTATTATTATTATTATTATTATTATTATTATCATTATTATTTCTTGTGTATCTCAGCTATAAAGATGTAAGATGCTGGTTTATTCTACTGAACATCAGGTTGCTACCCACAACCTTAGATATTCAGAGCGTATCTTAGGATCCTCGCTGTTCCAAGAAGACAGGCCTTTTGTAAGGTTCCAAAGTAGATGTTAGGATCGATCTTATCAATCCATTGATGGAAGTTCTTTGAGATGGTACCCAAAGCACCAATAACTGCAGGTATCACTGTCACTTCACTACAGTTCCAGATATTATTATTACTATTATTATTATTATTATTATTATTATTATTATTATTATTTGACTGTTTCTCACGGCTAATGTTTGATCTTGCTTTGAGCCGGTTATTTTCAATTGCTACCGGGCCACAACCAGTAGCCTAGGGTAACAACTGTCTGTTTGTCGATGTCTTCTGTGTCTTTTAACTACTGCTGGTAGTCCAAAACCTTTCTCAGAAAACGGGCTGTTCCAAGTAGGCAAGTTTTCTGAAGTGGTTCGATACCTGGTGCAAAGTCTATCTTTGATAGGTAATTCTCAAGATTTTTTGTCACAATGCCAAGAGCACCAATAACGACCGGGATAATTATGACTGTCTTCACTTCGTTCCTCCAGCACTTCAAGATCTCATATTTTAGGTCTGTGTACACTTCTATTTTTTCTTTCTCTTTTCGCTCTATTCTGGTGTCAAAAGGACACGCCACGTCTATTAACATACAGGTTCTCTTCTTTTTCTTTACAATGGCAATGTCTGGTCGGTTGTGTTCCAGCTTCTCATCAGTCTGAATCGGAAAATCCCACAATACCTTTACTTCATCGTTCTCTAGAACCCTCATCTCTTTAGTGATGACGTGCTCATAGCTTTTTTCTGTACAAGGGAATCCATATTGTTGGCACAAGCTCCAGTGCAGCATGGCAGCCACTTTATCATGTCGACATTTCTTATATTCATATTATTATTATTATTATTATTATTATTATTATTATTATTATTATTATTATTATTATTATTATTATTATTATTATTATTATTATTATTATTATTATTATTATTATTAATGATGAAGATTTTAATCGAAACGTTTACGTAATCCAACAGTGTTTGTTTTTATATTATTATTATTATTATTATTATTATTATTATTATTATTATTATTATTATTATTATTATTATTATTATTATCATTATTATACCACTTAGTCTTGCGAATTCTCTATTTTGCGGTAGTCGGTTAGGCTTCCAACAAGATGCCTCAGCTTTGCAATACAACCCCAGGGGGGGGGCACTTGTGAAAATTTTGATAGGGATGCTGGTGTCATTCTCTTGGGTTTGAAATTTACGAAAATGTCATTTTTTTGGGTTTCGCTAAGTTGCAGTCATTTTTTTGGGATCATTGAAATTTTGCGTCATTTTTTTGGGTTACTGAACTTTGTATTAAGAAAATTATAATCTCAATCAATTAATGGAAGTGCTATAGGTTGTTGAATAATTCTTTCTTCCCAATTACACTGAATCAGAAGTTTTACCTACTCTATGTGTCAATTCATTGATATAGTTTTTAGAAAGAATACCGGGTGAGCCAGAAAAAAGTTCCCACTTTTGAAAATTCATAGCACCAAGATTACTCCACAGATTTGAATCATTCAAATTCTAGTTAGAAGCCGAAAGATTGAAGTATTTTTGTGATTTTTCTCACTGTCCTACCAGCACTAGAAGTATTGGTAAATCTAACTTTATAAAGATTTTATGGTTACAAAATGACGAAAAAAGGGTCTAAAACATTGATCAAATCGTAAGGATTCTATTCAAATCGAACAATAGGCCATGGGCGTTTCACCTCCCTCAAGAGCTATAAGGACATCGATTTTCAAACGAATGCGAAAGATTTTCAATCCCAAGGAAGTTAATGCCTAGAGGATATCTCTCACCAATGAGAAATTGCATTTCCTTAATCATTTTGTGCGAGAAGTCATTTATGCATTGATCGATGTTTTGGGCCATTTTCCAGTAATCAATCAACCATGAAATTTTTGTAAAGTTTAATTTACCTACAGTGTGTCTCAAAAAATTGTTCGACGTTTGATTAAATATTGAAAAATAAGGACAACATGAACAGGCTCATGGAAAAATAACCCTGTTCCTAAGATTATGAAATAATTTTAGAGACTAAAATCGTGCAAATCGGTTGAAAATTCACTGAGTTACGAGCTCTCGAAGATCAAAAATATGCGATAGCTGAAACCAGAGACCCCCCAGATTACTTGCATTGCAAAATGCTCGAAGACGGAGGTAAGAGAAGCTTATCCAATGTCATACCTCTCGTTGATATCAGAGCAAACCAAATACGACTTTTTAAAGTAAATTATTTCTTGTGATCATTCTCAAAATTCCTTAACATTGCATAGGTCCAAAAACAGTGGTTCAAAACAAAATCGGCGAGAGACTGAATCTGTTTCCTCAAAGCATCCATATGCTTGACAGTTAGGTTATCGAATACCTGTTTGAATCCCATTTGGTTCGCCCTAAAACAATTGAGAAATAACAGAAACGACGGCCAATGGGACTTTTACCAAAAATGCCATTTCGAGGCCTCTGGTTTCAGTTTTCGCACAAACTTGAACTTCAAAAGCTTGTAACCCCATTAATTTTTATCGGATTTGCAAGATTCTTGTGCAAGATTCTTGTGTCGAAAGTTAATTTAGAATCTCAGGACAAGGGTGACTTGACCAAAGGTCCATTCAGCGTATCGTTATTTTTTAGTATTTAATCAAACGTCGAACAATTTTTTTTGAGACACCCTGTATATTCGTAGTGCTCGTGAGACAACGAGAAAAATCACAAAAATACTTCAACCTTTTGGCTTTTAACTAGAATTGAAATCATTCAAATCTGTGAAATACTCTTGCTGGTATGAATTTTCAAAAGTGGGAACTTTTTTCTGGCTCACCCGGTAGTTTGTTGTTAACAGGATGATTTTGACAAATCATAAGAGTTGCTGTGATGGTCTCCAAATTCAATATCAGTTTTACTAAAGGATAGTTATGGGGGCTCTCGAATAATTCCGTCATTTTTTTGGGTTCGAAAATTTTGGGCCTGTCATTTTTTTGGTAGACCAAAAATCTTTTTTTCAAATTTGCGTTATTGCTCCCATGCCTGTAATTGCCCCACGAAGTGGGGCCTTCTGGCCTTGCGCGACCGCGTTGTTGTTGCTGCTGGTGCCGTGAGATCAGACCAAAAAAATTTTGTTCCACACTTTGTCACGTGATTAAATGGCAAGCCTTTCTATGTCTTATTGTCAACGGTAATTGGCAAACAACCATATCACATTATGTCTGCTCCTCCCCAATGGTACTCTTTCTACAAGTATACAGGGCTTCCTGTATGGAACTGGTAATTACAGGGGTGATGGTTAAGAAAAACTAAATGAGTTAGTTACTAGAAACATATAGGCAGCTAAGACGGATATTTGTTGGGAGCAGTCACGTGCGTCACCCTCAGGCTCACGTCAGGGAAGTTTGAAACTATTTCCAGCTCCTCTGACTTCCCTCCTCTGACAAGTTGCCAATATAGTCAAGTGACTTTGCACCATGCCAGGTTTCCACCACCTGACTTGGCACTTCGCCAACATTGCCAACTTACCCAAAATTCACCCTGGATTACATGGGACTTATCCCCCTTAACGATTCTTGGAAAAGCTACGAATCTAGAAACAAAGATAACCAAAGACTGGCTTTCATTTACTCCAATTTTCCGAGCGGATGCTACGGCAGCTGAGGCAGTAAATAGTAATGGAGCTTCCAAGGCAACTAATGCCCCATTCAAATTGCAAGTTAAGCCAGCTTCAACTAAACCAGATTTTCGAATAAGGCCTTCTGATTGGTCAATCTAACAAAGTCATTTGATTGGTTGAAATTTAAACTGGTTTTCATAAAGCTGCTTGAACAGTGTCAGTGTGACTATGGCTATTTTTGAAAGACGCTCCTCCTCCCTTACGCCACTAAGGCCACTAAAGCCACGAGGGTAACTACAAGAACGTAGGCAAGACAAGACCGCTGTGTAATGACAAGATCGCTGTATATAAGATTCTATACGAACAATGCCCTCAAAGGTTATGGAATATGTTCGAACAGCGATGTTCAATATCAAATTATAATACAAGGAATTATAGAGATCTCCATATTCCCAAGCTAAACCTTTAATCAACCAAGAAGGGATTTCAATACTCGGGTTGGAATGATATTCCAGTTAATATCAGAGAACTGCCATCACTAAGCCTGTTTGAAATACATCTGAAAAGGCATTTGATGTGCCTTGGTAATTAACGACTCCCTGAAGGATCAGGTTTCTTGAGCTAATGTGCTTATTTATTTTATTTTTTTACATAAACTGACGGGATAGGGATATCGTTGTAAAGAAAACTGAGATATGCAGTATACTGTTGTCAGTATACTGAGATATGCACGCTTGGGGTCAGTGGCTTAGCCAGAGGAGGGTATCAGGGGGGAATTGCCCTCCCACTTTTCAAACATTGGCAAAATTTGTAATTTTGAAATGTAATAAAAATGCCCGGGTATACCTTTCTGCCCCCAGTGTGTTTGCAAAGCATTAAAAAGAATGAAAATTAACTTGAAAGATGCTATGAAAGTGAATACTGATGATGCGGCGCGCGAAGCGCGCCAGTGGCCGCCGCAGGCGGCCCTGGCGCCGAAGGCGCCCAGCCCTCCGCAGGAGCCAGGAACTCCGAACCCGCGCGAAGCGCGGGCTCGGATTCCTAGTTGGCAAATATTTCGTGACGTGTGAGTTTACACAAATAGGAATTCCTTGCATGAAAAGTAGGAAGATCAAATCTGGAAAACTTTTGTCTGCAGAAACGAAATCAATCAAAACCAAACCCACTTCTAAACACAACTAACTGTCTAGGGTAACTTTAGGCCTGACTTTCACTGCCGCTTTTTTTACCTGCCCTCGCGGCCTTCTTCAGTTTGCTGTCTTTTTACCACGGGGGGGGGGGGGTTCTCGGCTAAATTTCGGGTAGGGGGGTGCCGCCCACAGTTTGAAAATGTAACCGTTGGCTAGACCAATTTTTGTGAAAATGATACCCTTGGCTAGACTAATTTTTCCTTTAGAAGTGCTCTGAATTGGCATTTTCTAGGCAAAACTTGCCAAATTTTCGCATTTTCTAGACCAAAATTTTTAAGAAGTTGGGTTTTTTTACAAAAATTACCGAATTTTGACATCTCTTTGACCAAAATTCCCAAAAAGCATACCCTTGCCTAGACCTAACTCGACTAAAATTGCCAAAAAGTACACCCTTGGCTAGACTAGAAGTCCGAAAAAGTATACCCTCGCGGGCGGCACATCCCCAGGTACCTTTACTATGGAAGAACCCCCCCCCCCGTGCTTTTTACACAATGAAAATGGCCAATGCATCTACACGATGGGCCCAGCAATAAACTATTTTTTCAAGTGAAGAAAAACTGTAAAATGGTTCCAGCTAGTGGGGCACTTAGTTAACTCTATTGCTAGTTAGGTAGAGCATTGAAGCAGAAAAAAATGTTCCTTGTTTAGTTTCACTGACTCTGTGGTTGTACACTCGTCTCCTTCCTTGTTATTGAATTCATCATCAAGCTGCGCTTCTCAAACGATGCTTCAATTTAAACAAAAATGGAAGATGGAAACTTAACTAAACATCTCAGCTCATGTTACTGGGTTACCTGCCACCTGCTAAATCACAACACTCACCACGAGGATCAAATTGAAAGTCACGTGATATTCATGTCTGGCATGATGATGTGAAAATAAAGTTGGTGTCGAAGGGGTGTCCCCTGTTTCATGATGAAAATTCACAACTGCCACGAAGCAACAATTTTCATTACGCCACAGCAGGCACACGAGAAGGTAGGCAGAAATAGAGCATTTGTATTTTGGCCTATCTCCACGTGAGTATATGACAGTTCTCCTTGAAATTATTTCTTATGTTTCTCTGTTTGAGCTGCATGACATGAACGAGAACTTTATGTAGAAAACGATTCGAAAATTGTGGAATTTGGGCTTAAAAGACAACCGAAAGATCAACGTCCAATTCATGTGCTGACGAGTGACGAGGGTCCAAAATGTGAAACTTTTTTATTGATAATCATAAAAATTCGATTTTATTTCTGATATTTTAAATCTCCGTTGTTAGTTTGTATCAAAGACCACCTATTTATGTTTTGACGCATCTTAGAATCTTGAAATAGCTTTAAAATTGTGGAATATGTGCTGTTGAAAACTACCTTGTTTTGAAGCATACTCCATGATTTCTGCGAAATCACAAGTTATTTTTCCAAATCGAATCTTTATAACGCATTGACATCTAGGTTGGTTACCTGTGTCCGTAACAATGCTTATGCATCCTGCAAGACATCATGTGAAATCGCTAGAAATAAATAGCTTTGGGTAAATAAACAAGAAGATGACGTAATGCAAACACCAAGCAATTCGAAGTTCTCGGAACTGGGTTTGCTTTGGCTTGCAGTTCCTCAATGATTGTTCCTCAGGCATGTCTAAAATGGCATACAATAAAAACCGGACCTTGAGACCCTAGGACTCTGGGACTCTTAACAGTACAATGCCAGGTAGGACCCTTAACACCAGATAGTTATCACCCACAAGACAGAGGTCGTTTTGTTTAATATCCTCATTGTTCAAACCAAAAGAGCATTACGATGGAATTCATTCTTTTAAAACGTGGAGTGTTCCCAATAACGCTCTCAGAAATATTGATTTTGTTTTCTGCGGTGTTTTATAATGCATTGGTTTGCAATACAAGGAAATAGCATCAGTTATTTGGCATTCTGGCAAGAAAGGAATGCTATCAAATAGAAATAGCGACACTATCATATGTGACATTTTTGGTAAACAGGATGATTTGGGGATTCCAGATCAGAGAATAAAACTTTAGCAGATATTTCAAAATAATATTGGTAGGAAAATATGCAATTAAGTGTTGATATCTTGACATAGTTGGGTCATATAAGCTTGTTTCTATTTTTGGATAACAGTGAAAGAGATCTTTCTGCCATTTCACTGGTGCTGTCAAAGTCATATGTTAAAACAACCATTTCATACCCTGGATCAGAGTATTTTTAGTACTGAAACAAAAAAAGAAGTATTTTTAGTACGGAAACAAAAAAAAAAGAAAAAAATAAAAAAGAAGGGAGGAAGGAAAAAATTTTCCTTTCTCTCTTCTTTTTTCCTTTTTTCTTTCTTTTTAATTTCAGATTTTTTTGTACTAAAAAATACTCTGATCCAGGGTAAACATTTCATCGTTCGATCCTTCATTGCATTTCAGAGTTTTATGTACATCTCTACAGTACTGGCATGTGACCTAGAGATTGTGGCCAAAAGTCAGCATCAAACTTTCATTTTCTCCTTGCTTTGAAATTCACTTTATTTGCGTACAAGGCTGTGTCCAAGAGAGTTTAATTCTGTTTTGCAATAAAAACGGTCGCGTCCAAATGTGCGAAAGACAACGAAAAATCAATCTTTTACAGCCTGATTCCCCTCGGTCATCTTGACATTTTTTCCCAGGGGGGTAACTACAACGTTTACCAGTACGGGATGTGTCATTGTCAAGGGTGCCTTTTTTTCTAGCTCAAAGTAAATATTAAGGTGTCATTTTTGAAGATCACAAATAGACTTAAATTTGGGGTGTCAGTTTTGCTGGCTAACTCTTTAGGGTGCTGATTTTGATAAAAAGTTTGGATTTTTGGCACAATTCAAGGTTATATATTTTTGGGTATTGTTTTCGCAAAAATTTATAAATTTTTGGGTCCGATTTCTGACGTCGAAATAGGACCGCCGGTCATCTGCCTATTATTAAAGTTACCCCCCGCCGGAATATTTTCTGATCTCTTTATCATTTATATTCTCTTACAGTATGCAGATGGGTGAAAGGTCGAAGCTTCCTGTGATGCGTTTGTTGCTGCATGTCTGTGCAGATGGTATTAGCTGAAAATTCTTCAAGAGCACTAGCAGTTCAAATAGTCATGGGGTAGCATAGGATAAACACAGACACATGTATATACATAGTATACAAAATACAACAGGTCTACGCTATTATTTGAAAGAAACTACGTTCGAAAGACAGGGAAAGAACATGATATATTCTATTGCGGGCATTTGAAAGAACCTTAAAACATAGACAAAGGCCACCATTTCATTCCGTTTTCATATAGGACAGCAGAGTGCATATCTCATTTTCTGAGTTGAACTTCGTAGACACGGACAGAACATCCACTCTTCGCATCTAGATGATATATAAAGAGAGTAAGCATAAGCCCAAATGGCATGAATAATATATATAATACAAAGCAGTGTATATAGAATTTTCGGATCGAAACCTCAGCAGTCAAGAGGAGGGGGAAATATCATTTAATTCGTTGGTACGGATGCAGACTTTGAAGATGAACAAGGAAAATGACCAAAATAACCGGAATGGTTTGATCGAAAAGCCTAAGCAATGGAACGTCGAAATCGGTGACAAACAGTGTCACAGAAACGGCAAATGCCATGGATTTGACTTGATAGAAGAAAATGACCAACTGGAAAACTTTGTTTACTGGGACATAAATGGAGCACATCTGTCTGTTATACACCCAACTAAGTTCACCTTCCTGAGGCAAGGAAATGATCCTTTGCCGTTCAGTGTTAACAAACTTCCAGAAGATTTCGAGCCAAGCAAAACAGTCGTTTCTGAACGTGTCAGCAGTGATGTGGCTGCAATTGGCAATGAAACAACCGTTCTCTTTGACCCACTACCTACCGAGATGACTGCCGATCTTGGATTTACGGATTCTCGTGGAAGACCCATCTTCAACACAAATGAAGAGTTGATGACAGAAGGCTCGATTTATGGAGAGCAATGTGGGGTGCATGAAAATCTAAACCAGATAAATGGATTACAGGTGGATACAGTTGGGTTATCCATAGTGCCAAATACAGAGCGTCACAATGAATTGCCGTCAGTACCTATTATTCAATCAGGAAGCGATTGCATGACAGGAGCAACCAAATCAAAATACGAGAAAGCAGGTATCAAGGCCGTCAACAGAACCTTGCGATCAAAAGGCTTCAGCAACAGTATGATTGAGGAGTTCTTTGCAAGTTTAGCCAGCATAGTAGCAAAAGGAGAGCTGAAAATTGTGCTACGGAGCTCAATCAGTCTTGATCAGTATGGAAACAAAGCAAATAGGCCAGTACAAAATGAAGGATGCACCTTCTTTACTGTATCAAGAATCACAGGCAAACACCGCGATCTGTCTTCGTCGTTAATTCACGTGACCAATGCACCAGACGTCTCCGCGATCCCTTTGAGCAACCTGCGTGGCAGCAGTGATGCAGATAATCTGACTGCAAATGGACATCTTGTGAGGCTCGAATCTAAGGATGTTAACGTGAAAAACCAGCCCTGGTACAGCTATACAAATCTAACCAGCGAGTGCACTATGATTGGGAACAATACTGAGATACTGCTGTCTTTCGGTGGCAAGCCTGGCTGGAGCAGCAGTCAAGCAGGTAATGTCGCAGTAAGATATTCCGCAAGCAATCTGGTCTTCCAAACTCCGCAGTTCACAAAATACCTTATACTTAACAATTTATCAAAGGCATATCCCAATGTTTTGAGCACCACTGGAGCGATAGCAAAGTCAAAACACACGAGGATTATCAACTATTGCCAAGACCTGCGAAACAAAGGCGAGTTTCAAGAGCACCAAAGAGTTCTTGACTATTGTCGTCGCAAGGTAGACGGAAAGGATCGAGATCTTCTCATCTCTTTCAAACTCGAAGAATCTTTGGCATTGATCAACAAAAATGATGTAACTGCTGCCAACCAATCTCTGGAAACACTGAAAACCATAGCTGTGAAGGCGGAGAATTCCTCCCTGCTGCTGGGTCGTATATATGTCTTCATGGCTAATATCGAGCTGAGGCAGAAGGATTACAAAGAGGGTATAAAGATGCTAGATATAGCGTCTCATTATCTCGAATACTTTGCATCTGGTGATGAGAAGACCTTTCTTTGCTATATTTATGGTGTTACGTACATGATGTTAGCCGGAGAGAGTCCGTTCCCCGATGAAGAGCTGGAAAATCGGGCGTTGCAATACTTTGATCTGTACCTGCGACATGCCAAAATCCATGAAGGTTGTGGGTTCTTTGTAAGACGCGGCATCAACTATGTCATGTTCCAGAAGGCTTCTATTTACCTTAGAACATACAACAACATTCTTCGAGATTGCCATGTTTCAACATGGGCAGTGGAGATGGCCAAAGAGTGTTTGAAATTCGTGGAAGATGCAACTGAATTTGCAGAGGAGCATGCTACCAAGATCAAAATCATAGCTATCAAGTCAGATATTGCATACCGAGAAGAAGAATTTGAGAGAGCAAGGAGTATCCTAGTGGAAGGCATTGCACTTTCTAGGGATGAGGCATTCACGCCTTTCATTGTGAAGGAAGCGTTAGAAGAAAGGCTGGCGTTCTTGAATAAATTCAAATGATAAAAATAACTTTTCATATGTCTGACTGTTCTCTTTGCAATACGATAAATCATAAGCTCTTCAATAAACTACATAAATGTAATCATGAATTTCGAAGATATAGAAAAATCAATTACTGTGATCAGCCCTCCCCAACCCTAAGCTAAGATAAGCTTCCTTCTCTGTGATATTTCTAGTGAACACTTGTTATGAAGTACCCGATCTACCTTTCAAATCACAAATGAATAATGCATCAACTAATCGTGAAATGTATTAACCGAGGGGCAAATAACTGATTTTTTTTGGTACACCTTCCTTGAAATCACGAAAAAATCACATGCGAAAATCACAAAATCACAGAAAAATCACTTACAAAAGCATCAAAAATCACAAATCATCGACTGAAAGATGACAAGAAAAACTCCCGAAAAATCACTAAAATCACAAAAAATCACAGGAGAAAATCATGTGATTCTAAAATCACAAAAATCACGTACGCTATTTTGAGAAGTGATTTGCCCCTCGGTATTAACAAGATTTGATTCCTATACTGTATTACATATTATAATTCATTTCATAATTCATTCTTTTAAGGGGGGGTTGCCCTTCAGCATAAGCTGGTTTTCCAGGGGCCCTCCTGTAAGAGCATTATTAATTACAATCTACCGGGTGAGTCAAAAAATGTTTCCCCGTTTGGCGGTCAGTGGAATAAACAGTATTTGGCCGATATTCAATACTGAAATGTTAATATATCAGTCAAAGGCTAACTTAGATGTGAACATTTTGTTTGCTAACATCCCTCGTCGTATAGACCCAGAAATTAGGAAATGCCTGTAAGGGGTTTGCATGGGAATCGAGAATTCGACATTCCATTCTGGTCCACGGTCTATTTGGTAATGATTTTCAAATTCAGTACTATTGTCAGTCTCAGAAGAAGTTTAATCTCAGTGGTAAGTAAATCACGGACCAGAATGGAATGTGGAATTCTCGTTCCTAACATGCCCCTTACAGACTTTTTTCTAAGTTCAGGGTCTTGAAGATGAATGATTTCAACAAACAAAATTCTCTCATCTAAGTTAGCCTTTGACTGATAGATTGATATTTCAATGGTAGATATCGACCATAGACTTTTTATGCCACGGTCCGCCAAACAAGTAAAGATTTTGTTAACTCACCCGGTATAATAAGAGGCAAATGAAAAATTTATCAATCAAACTATAGAAACCCTATTCACAATGTTTAAAAACTTATGCACAGTAATTATGAAATTTACAATTAAAAGAAAAAAATCACGTCTGTTTCTAAATAGTTTTCTTAAAGCCATATACAGTGGATCTTCCACACAACGGACACCTGTTAGACCAAAGCTATTGTCCGCTGTAGAGAGGTGTCCGCTGTTTGGAGGTATCATCTTTTGTCATACTTTATTTAGGGAGGATAATATTTGTCCGCTGTTCCAGCTTGTACGTTGTACAGAAGTGTCCCATTAATGGAGGTTCCACTGCAGAGAGAATGGCTTCTTTGACTCGGCTGAGAGGCTGTTACGTAGGATTTCAACATAAATTTTCGTTTAACTTTTTACTCATCCTGTCAGGATATAATCCTCTCCAGAAATTACTGCATAGCCAAAGATGGCTCAGGACATGAAGATGGGGATGAAGGTGAAGTTGCGGTTTTTAACGCTAAGCGCTGAGATCGTAGAGATAGCTAAGCGCTAATCGAGTCTGCGACCCTTTGTCATTACGCGCAAGTGATGGGGCCCTAGAGGGTATAGAACTCATTAAGCCTGACTGTTTTGGTTGCAAAGTCAGAGGTATACACCACTGCACCACAGCCAGGGCCGCCATTTTTTTTTCATTTAATCTTTTTTATACATGATGCCCCATCAGTCATAGTAAAATAACAAAAACGAAGATAAAAATAAAAATACATCGAATCGTACTGTTCTTCCAGGAGGTCATGTTTCAAGGGGTCTTCGTTGTCTTATTGGCCCAAAAAATAGTTTCTAGCCTGCTTTTTGAAAAGTGCAGCAGATTCCACATTTCTGATATTGTTTGGGATATCATTCCACACCTTGGCACCTTTGTACGAAAAGCTCTTTTTTGTTATCTCTAGCCTAGGTCTTGGTACCTGCAGGTCATTCGCTCTCCTTGTTTCATATTTTGAAACCTGAGATCTTTTTGTGAACTTTTGCTTAAGGATTTCTGGACATTGCTCATTTAGAATTTTATGCACCATCATCGCCTGGTCAAGCTTAATTAGTTCATTTACTCTTAATGTTGCAGATGGTATTCTGTCTTTGATAGGCGCGGATTGGATCAGAGTCATTGCCCTATCCTGTAACTTTTGCAAGCTATGGAGTTTAGTTGCAGAAAGGTGACCCCATAGGAGATTACCATATCTGAGGTGACTTTCCACCAATGCTCGGTATACTTGAAAAAGTTGTGATTGAGGGAGCAATTGTCGAAGTTTTCTGATGGAATCAAGACCTCCCTTTAATTTTCCTTTTACTATCTTATACTGTTGATTCCATGACAGAGTTTCATCAATAGTTAACCCTAAATACTTCGTCTTTCTAACTCGCTTGATTTCATCTTCTCCAACCTTAAGATCACCGATTTCGGAGATCTTGCCTAATTGCTTGCTGTTTCCTAAGAACATGAATTCGCATTTCGTTACATTTAGGCTTAACTTGTTTTGTCTTAGCCAATCTATGACATCTTGCAACTCATTTCTTAAGTCTTCCAAAAGTTGGTAAGCGTCCTCTCCACCAAGAGTAATACTTGTGTCATCGGCATACATATTGGGTGCGAATTTTGTAAGGGACTCCTCAAAGTCGTTGGTATACAATATAAATAGAAGAGGCCCTAAACATGACCCTTGAGGAATGCCACAGGAAACCAGTCGTTTCTCGGAATCCTGGCCGTTAAGGTAGCAATACTGCTGGCGTTCTGTTAGATAGGAAGCGAACCATTCGAGCTCCTTCTGACAAATGCCATATCTTTGTAGTTTTGCAAAGAGAATACCATGATCAATGGTATCGAATGCCTCTTTCAAATCAAGAAAAAGGCTAATGTTGACATTTTTTCGATCAACATTGCTATACCAAGAATCTCTTACACTCAACAGTGATGTTATTGTTGAATGAAGTTTGCGGTAGGCAAATTGGTTCTTGGATAGCAGATTGTTTGCTTTTAAAAATTCAAAAAGTTGATCTCGAGCTACTTTTTCAAATATTCTCGAAACAGCCGACAAAACGGAAATCGGTCGATAGTTATTCAAATCTGATTGCCGTCCTGATTTAAAAATAGGTGTTACTCTAGCTGTTTTCCATATATCAGGAAATATGCCCACCTTCAGCGACTCATTGAAGATTATCTTGAGGGGGTCACAGATTAGTTCCGCTGCGTCCTTTAGTATCTTTGCCGGAATTCTATCGGGTCCTGGTGATTTACCGAGAGCTTTTCGAGGTCCAAGGGCAAAACTGCAATGCGAGCAGAGAATTTTTCGATCACCCCCTTTAGATTTGCTTAAAATGCATTTCAAAGCATTTCCTGCAGTCAAAATGTCAAACATCTACAATTATAAGGCCCTTTGGACCCTGAAGCCCTGGGTGAATTGCTCCTCCTGCCCCCCCCCCACTCAGCGGCCCTGAGTCCACAGCACCTTTACATGGCTTTTCTAATGTCATCTTATGTACCAAACTTAAAGGGAATCGACAAAGTTAAGCTTGTCCTGGGCATGTTAAGGATATATAGTCCATTGTATTTAAAAGGTTTGACTGACATGTGCAGTTTCAAAGACTTATTTGTTAGACTATCAGATTGCCACACACGAGAAATAAGAAACACTAAAAATGATCTTGCAGTACCGTTAATGCGAACAGTAAGTGGCCAAAGGCATTCTCTTACCGTGGTACAAAAGTGAGGAACAAATTTAACGACAATATCAAAGAGGCCCCCTCGGTATACTCTTTTAAATCAAGGTTGAGACAGTTGGGGTACGAAAATCTTTAAGTTTGTAGATTGCTTATTGTCGTCAGATGTATATATTTTTATCTAAGTTATTTGTAAATAGTTCATTAGGTTTTTTAATTTTAACAGGGCCAAATTGTAAAACAATATACTTATTGAATTTGTACCCTGTATAAATATGTTTTAAATATGAAAATATGAAATATGAATATGAAAGAAACAATGGGTTTGTGGCCGTTTCTTACGCCTATTTATAGCCGCTACTTGACATAGCAACGTCGATTCACGTTAACAACATTCCACTGGATCTTGGAAGGAATTTCTATCCTGAAAAGTTTCTTGATCAATTAAACTGTTATATTGATTTGAGGAAATGCTAAGAGATTACACTTCGACAATTCACAGTGCAACTTTCTTGGACTGTCGGAACGGTGTCAAGATGTGTCTTTTGCTACTGAAGGAACTTTCTCAGCCAAGTTTCGTTTCAGTTGTGAATTTTTTAGTACAGTAAATGTCACATTCATAGCTTCACAAACTTCCAAACTTAATATATTGTGCGCTGCTCCAAAATTGTTCGCAAATTATTCACAGATAACAGCATAGTCGATAACCACCTCAGGCTACCGTAGAAATGTTGCCTTTGTAAGTGAATTACTCTGCGAATGCGAACTCGATGTGGACATACGAGGTCGAAAAATCTAAGTTAAGATCTCATAGAGTTAAGATTAAAAGTTTTGAAACCAAGACTCCTCTGAAGAAGCGGTTCAAACGCTTATACTCTTTTTGGGACACTCGATGTTTGTACAGTGCTAACCAAGGCGCGAGAAAATCACATAAAATATCTTGATCATTTGGCTTGGAGGTATAGTTCAGTTACAGTAATGTCTCGCCTTGAAGAAACTCATTACACAAAGAGAGCCTGATTGGTTTATTATGTTAAGATATACTTCTTCAAAACAGGGTGTGTATACCATGATATAAGAAACACTTTTATACTCAAAACAGCTGTCAAAATTGTCAAGAAAATGTTTTTGAAATATGCACTGTTATACGAGGATCTAATAGTTTGAGCCAGTACTGAAAGTTTCTTGAAATAACTTTTTTACTTTAAATTTATGTTCTTTGCGAGTGAGCCTGATCTCAGGCTAAATCATAATAATTTTGGGCTTAAAACTTTCATTCTTGATTCTAGAGAACTGAGATCTATTGGAGACATATTCAAATATACGCCTTATAATATTGCTATGTACCATTGTATAAGAAACTGAACATGAATCAGCCTGGATAGTTTCTTGTAGAGACGTATTTTGTTCAATAAAATCAGGCCTGAATTTCTTATAATGCAATTTCTTAAAGGCAGGACTGTACTGTAATTCAAAACCTTCCAGTGCTCTGTCTTGATACTATGAATCTTCCAAAGTGGGAACTTTCTTCTGGCGGTTCCAGCAAACTCATGACTGTTTCTTCCTTATCATTTCTAGAAAGCAATAAATGATATTGACTGGTCACCAAAATCGCCAACTGTTATCGGAGCAGTAAATGATACAGAAGTAGAAATCTGGGATTTAGTCCACAGCACGTACGTATTTTTATGGCATTATCGGAGTTCATAAATACAGTTTCAAATCATTGTCAAATCAACTTAAAGATCCGGCCCTGAACTAAAACCTGTCTGTGTGCACGGGCTTTTTAAAGCGAAATCTGTTTTCGAAATATTGATGGCAAAATAGCCGACAGAAGACTTGGCGCTGAAAATTCTATAGATGGCACCATCATTCTCAAACTATCCTACAAGGCAGGGGGACTATATTCTGTTTTGGGAGCATAGTTTCCAAATCTTTAACTCGGTGTAAAATGCGGGTTTAAAATTCAGTGACCTATTTCTTTACACTGAATGACCTGAAACAAACTTTTAGCCACTTTTCTATGATTCTACCATTGGACTTTTCGGAAGTCTTGAATATTTGTCGCAGTTATAGCCTATCTTATATTTCAGCTCATTTTTTGACGTGACTTCATCAAATTTCTAAATCACAAACCAGAAGCGTGAAGAGTTTTGCTTGATACCATATTGTGGACATCTATAAACTCTGGTTTACTTGAAAATTATGTTATCTTTTGTCAACCGGTTTAGAAATTATGATAGTTTTAAGGTTTTTTCGAAAACTTCCTTGAATTCTTAAAAAAGAAGAATAACACTGTAGTTCTGAAAATATTGAAGATTTCAGAAAAGTCCAACGGCAGATTTACTGTAAAATAATTAAAGTTTCTTTGGTCTCGGCTTTCGCAGTATTCGTTACGTTTCTTTCATTGTGGTCGGGACTATGCCGGGCGGCCGCCTCTCTGCTGCTTTTCTTGGGGCTTGGTGGTTTTCGGGGGCTGGATTGTCATGTTGTTTTTCGCGGGGCGGGGGCTTGCGGCTCGTGGGGGTGGGGGCATAGTTGTCTTAAATTCTATGATATGAATTCATTTTAGTTTTCATGCTGTTGTATTAATTATGGTTGGCATTAATTAGCCGAGTGCTATCAGCTACGCCGACCTTAAACAAAGAATTTGTTGTTATTCATTATTATTATTGAAGCTGTTCAGTTCAAAGAAATATGTCACAGAGTTTTACACCCAGCTTTTTAAAGATTTGAAACCCATGCTTATTTTAAGGGACTAGTTATTTCAAGGCTATCTGAAATGTATCGTAGGAATGCCTGCACAGGCTTCTTTTATTGATTAGCAACACTTAATACTTGCATTGTCGTAGTCAAAGGGAATCGGCTTGAGCATTTTAAACGGCCGCTAAAAAAACGCCGATAGACCGAGAGGCATACTTCAATGCTACGTCATACTACGCCCATATATGTGGGTTATTTCATTTGAATAGACCTTTTAACTATTCCGAAAAGAATCACAATCGAACGATATTTTGCTACATCCTGCAGAATTTTCGAATGTGCACAATTGTGATACAAGCTCTAACGCCACTCGATCGAGCCTCGTGCATAAAATTGTAAAAAAATAGCGCTCGATCCAGGCTCTTTTGTAGAATAGCCAAAAGGTCTTTTATTGATCGTATAATTCTGTAAATAAAATCTGAATTCTATTTTTGAAACTGACAATTGTATAATCTAAACTTATATTAAAGTAAATCATGGACCAGAATGGATCATGGTGCAATTCTCGTTCCCACACAAATTCCTTACCAGGATTTTCCTAACTTCTATAAGGCTATGTAATAAATGAGTTATTTCACTGAACATATTTTCACATCTAAATTAGCCATTGACTAATATAGCAGCGTTGCAGTTTTTAATATAAGCCGCATACTTTTTATTCTACAGCCTGCCAAACGTGCTAACTTTTTTTGACTCATCCGGTACTAGATTTTATATGCTGTGTGATATGTTGATGACAAAATTTCTTCTTTGCTTTCACAGCCTTGATCCTCTTATTGTCAATGTGGCTGTCGATTCGAATGTCAAGTTGACTTCAATCATATTCTCCTTGGATTCAGAGGTAAGCTCAGACCCATTCAAAGCTTTTAGGTTGACTTTTATCAATTAGCACCTAAAGCCGATATTCCACTCAAGAAATTTCTGCGCAATATGAAGCGTTTCTTGAGAAATGCGAGCATGGCCATGCGAAATTCCAGTTTAGTTCCCCTTTAGGCGTTTCATCACGTGATCGATTTCGCGAGAACCGTTTTGCTGCTTGCAAAAGTTTATGAGAAGTGTACTGTCGGTTTAACTGAAAAGACGATGTCGAGCGATCATCAGGAGGCCAGTAAGCATGATTTTATCAGATATGCAGTCATATATGAAATAATTCCCCTTTCTGGGATCACCAGTTGTTTTTATCAAGTCTCTGTTCATGGTATACTCCGTCATTCAGTAAAATCAGCCAGTCTTTCATAATCTAACAGGGCTGTATCAGCATGAGCGATAGGACACCCAGTGTGTAGCAGTTTAAATCTATATCAGTAGCGAGCCACCTTAGCTTATTGTTTTTTTTCTATGTCCTGAACTTGTTTTTACTTTGTACAACCACCTTTCAATGTTTCGTAATTTTGAAATTTTCAGTAGTAAGCCACCTTAAGTGAAGATCCACCTTAACTCTAGCTTTACGAGTTAAGGTGGATCTTCACTTAAGGTGGGTCACTACTGAAAATTTTAAAATTACGAAACATTGAAAGGTGGTTGTGTACGAAGTAAAAACAAGTTCAGGACATAGAAAAGAAACAATAAGCTAAGGCGGCTCGCTACTGATACAAAATTAAACTGCTACACACTGGGTGTCCTATCGCTCATTGTATCAACTATATTTTCATATTTTAAGCATATTTATGCAGGTTACAAATTCAACAAGTATATTGTTTTACAATTTGGCCCTGTTCAAATCAAAGTATCTACAAAACTATTTACAAATAAATTACATAAAATATATACATCCGACGACTGTATCAGCTTTATTTCCAAAAGACCATGACTTTCTTTGCATGCAAATAGCAGCAGATACATTGCAGATGAGGATATTTTGAGCTCCATATAATTAGCCAGTACAATCATTTCGGGGGGGGGGCAGTTGTTTTTGTACCGGTTATGTACCGCTGAACAGAGTACCCCTTTTCAGCAATTTTTCTCTTGGAAAGGGTACACAGTATTCAAATATTTGCTCTCTTACAGGATTTAACTTCGGAATATGCAATTTCCCCTTCGTTTCGTTGCTGATTTGCTCCCAGACATGTAACTTTTTGAGAATATTTGTCTCGTACTGAGTAAGCTCAAACACTATGTGAATTTGAATGTGAATAAAGTGAATTTGAATATCTGTGCAGGATATTTTATATAGATGTTCAAATATACATATTTTGATGAAGGCACCTAATCCTACATTATGAGCATAGTGCACCTGAAAGGCCTGACATCTGGCATGAAACAGGCGTCAGTATCTACCTGTAGTTTGTAGTAATTGTTTATGCGTATCTACCTGTAACTGCATATTTAGTTGTAATTAGGGTGGATATCTCAGACCACAGGGTTGTCATTGTCTATTGCTCCTTGTGGTATCGTCCCTGTAGTGTGGTATAGTTGTATGGTAAATTAGAAAGTATAGTAGTACGTAGCCTTGTGCTGTAACATTTTAGATGCATATACAGTCGACTTCGGTTATAGTCACTCCGCTTATAGTCATACTCCGGTTATAATCACCTTATTACTGTTTCCCGAATTTAGTTGTGGTCAAAGCCTTATAAACGAACTCCTGTTACAGTCATTCCGCTTTTTGTAACACTCCGCTTATAATCACTACTTTTTTCCTTCCCAAACAACAAATACTCTTTATACAGTCACATATTGGGAAAAAAGTCGATGAATTTTTATATTACTTTCATTATTACAGTTTTGGGAGACCTACTTCAATTCATGCAACAGCCCTGGGCCCCTAGCAATGTGTGAAAGAATCACAAGGAGATTTTAGTAGGAAACAGGAGGAAGCAAGTATTTATTCCATGTAACAATGTTTCATGTAATGAGTCTAACGTAAGAATGTTTTGAGCAATCATCGGTTATAAACGGGCTTATGAAGTCTTTTTTGAGAGAAGAAGACAGAAAACATTATTCATTATTCATTGCAGTCAAAGTCCTTGCAAAGACTTCATACGCCCAAATTAGGCTATAAAAATCAATTTTCTAGTATTTATACAGCTATTTTGGGTAACTCCGCTTGAAGTCACACTCCTCTTATAGTCACATATTTCTTGAAAACATTTGGTGTGACTATAGCCGGAGTCGACTGTACAAAAAAAGCTCAAACTTAAGAAGGTCGGTTGCACGCCCTTTGTCTGTGCATCCTATTTAACTGTTACACTTTCAATTCCTATTTTGTGGTTTGTAATACTGAATTTTATTCATTTGAATTTATAGGCAGTGTTAGTTGGTGACAGTGAAGGCAATGTAACAGTTTATCAAATGAGATCTATGCCTGAAGTTGCACCTCACCAGGTAATGACCTCCAATTTTCTTGCATTTCCTAAATATTATTGGGCGAGTAGAAATATTTGCACCTTTCGAAAACTTATTGAGATTCGTAAAAAGTTTCATATATCATTTGTGTAACTTAACTTCATGCAGGAAAGATTCTGGAGGAGGGGGGTAATTGACTGTGAACATGACTCGACGTGAATCTGCACTTAGACAAAAGGACCCATTTGTATGACAGAATTTTTCAAGTATTTCGAATCCTTATGCATGAATTTCAGGAAGTTTCGTAACCATGTCTATGAATCTTGTCGATTTGAGGTAGACTTATTACTTTGACTCCTAGTAATCGCTACCACCCACCCACCCCTCGCTCATACTTCTTCTGCTAGTATGAGCGAGGGGTGGGTGGGTGGTAGCGATTACTAGGACTCAACGTAATAAGTCTAGATTTGAGGATGCAAGGTCTATTCAAGTTTCTTCAGTTGTAATAAAAATTCTGAGAAAGCTACCCATCTACCAGAATTAAGCTAAAAACATACCCATATGTTGGGAATTTTAGGTGAAAAGCGCACCCATATGAGCGGCACGACCAGTATCACTTAACAATCAAGTGCCCCCCCCCCCCCGAGGACAGACCACTCAAATGAACAATTCATGCAGGACATTATGAATTGAACTTTTCTTCCAACTACCTTTCGGATGGGTTTTCATGCCCTGCCACCTATTCCATTCACTTAGTCCAACACACACATACAGAAGAAAATCTTCTAAAACGAACATGGAAAAGTTTCACGAGAAAGAAAAGTGACATCTAAAGATTTCTGAAAAATAGTCATTGATGGTAATTTGAAGAGATTGAAGAGACCTTATAAAGATCATAGAACAAAGAAAGTTATATTTTAGACGGCTCAGAATAATAGCCCTGCTAAGTTTCAAGGGCCCCCTTTTTTAGACTTTCGTTATTAATGGTCCATTTTTAAAGCCAAAAGTTTTGCTATCTCTTACCCAGGATTGCGTTCATAATGACTGATCCATCAGTATGTTAGCAGTTATTGGCTATCATCACAATTTTGTATATTCAGAATGCACAATTTGTTATATATGCAAACTACTTTACAATGCTACAAGAACTACATCATGTGGAGCAAAAGACTATGACTACCCTACGGCCGCATAGTTAAACTACGCACAATTTTACATACAATGCTAGACCCGATTCAAAAAAGAAGAATGATAAATACTATACTCTATACTGGAGAGAACGTCTCTCACATTAGATTTCAGGTTGTGGCTATGATAACTCAAAAAGATGTCATGAGCAAACTCTTTGTGTTTTTGTTTTGGGAAACCTATCTCACATCTAATGCAAAGACAGAATTTCCAAACAAAAAGAAACTTTACTCGATGATTGCATGGCTTGTGGCTAACGTTTGAAATGCCACTGTTGTGGATGAAGCATGCAGTCAACCCAATTATATTCGACTTCAAGTCATCAGAAAGGTCTTGATCTCCTTGTAATAATAGGTGCGTCAGAGCATCGTTTGAAAGATTGGTGATTTAGACAAATGGCCTTAATAATTCAACAGGTCAAGCGAGAAGATCTTTTCGTTGAGCACCAAAAGAAGGGCAGAGGAGCAAAAACTGCTCAGCAGTAAAACCCCGCAAACAAGAACATAGCCAAATAAGCACCTGCAGATTGATTTTTTTGAAAAGACACCCAAAGAAATGAATACACTTAATTAAGAAATTTCATCATATTATTGTGAACAAACTCCTAAGTATTGATAACAGAACACCTCTATCAGTTTTCAGGGATATGAAAGTTGTTTTATCAAGCTGTATGATACCCGGGTGAGTCTATAAAAACGCCTGGCGTTTAGAAAAATCCTGCTCCCTGAATATCAAAGCAATGATATTAAAAACTGTCTTATTTCGTCCCCGATATGTCAAATTAGGTTCAGTAATTTACCCGGCTTTAATCGGCCATTTCTTCCCCTCGAAATAGGAGATTTTCTGCAGAAAGCTCTTCTCGAAAACCGGCAAAAATGAGTGAAAACACCAAGCAAATTTCCCTTTGTTCCCCTTCTTAGCAATAATGACTCTTAGATGTTTTCATGTATTTTGTCTTCATGGGAGAATGGAATCTCCCTGAATAAGTTATTCACACTAGGGGGAAGACATTTCAACCCGTCAAAAGGAAAGCACGTGCTAAAGCGTGCTGAAAGTCATTGCTGTGAGGTAACAAACACATCAGGGATTCTTGCTTGTAATTTTAGCATGTTTTTAAGGTTCTCAAAGGGATTCATTTTAGAAATTCGCTTACAGAATGTGAACGGGATGACCGATTTTAGTCAGGAAAATTTCTAAAAATAACTGAACATGTTAGCTATTCAATCAGCAAAATACCACTGCTTATATACTCAGGGAGCAGTAGCCTTTCAAACGCCGAGCTTTTTTGACTCACCCTGTATGATTTGTTTTCTTCAACAGCAAAATACCGTACCCTCTCTTATTTGAATGCAGTCATCCCACCCTCAAGTTTATTTAACAGATACTGTATAGCTTTATATTCATCATAGTCATAAGTGTCCTTGTGATAGGAACCACACCCTGGAAATGCCATAAGTACTTCATTTGTAAGAACCTAGTCAGTCTGTTTTTTAGAAAAGAATGTTCTTGTTTGTGGGGTTTTACTGTATCCTCAGTGCCATCGTTCGTTGGCACCTTGGGTTCACGATACCTCTAAGATTATGCTGGAATTTGTGGAGGCTTTACTTGATAAGACCGGAGACCAACTAAGATAGGGTGATAGGGTAATCTTCTGGGGGTATTAAGTAAGACTGAATGAACATAATTTATCAATTTTTACTCTCATTTTTAGGTTGGTATTTTATCAAAAATCGTTCATGCGAATGATGTGGTGCAAGGCCCTGAAGATGAAGAAAGTTATGAAAACAATATTTCAGAACCTGATCGATAGAAAGTCAAAGAGACATTTTGTTCATTGTTGTAAATTTTATCTATGTTATCGTTTGGTGTTCTGTAAAATATATGTTGTGAATAATACTGGGAAAAAATGAGTACTTTATTTTTGTAATTCTATATCTGCATGTCATGTTCGATCCAGTTTTGGACAAATCAGATCAGTTCCCATAGAAAGCCGTGTTCTGAGCCCGTGGGGGGGGGGGGGGGTACTTGGCCTACGAACATACGGGGAGGTGCCGCTGGCAAATCTAAAGAGCTACCCTGTCCCGGAGTCAAATTCCTGAAAATGATACCCTGTCCCGGAGTCAAAGTCACTTAAACAACACCCTATCCTTCAGTTTCTTCAGGCAAAATTGTGCTCTGCAAGAAAATTTGTGCGATATCTATCGAAAAATATGGAAATATTGCCATCCAAGCGATTTGAATCACATTTGCAGAGTGCAAATGGCCTAAAGCGACCTTTCGGAGTCAAAAATGACAAATATGGACCCTGTCATGGAGCCAATTTTTACAAAAATGATACCCTGTCCCGGAGTCAGAATCCTGAAAGTGATACCCTTTTCAGCGGCACGTCCCCGTACAGAAAAATATATGAGTACCCCCCCCCCCCCGGGGTTCTGAGCCAGAGGTAGCGGGCCAAAATCGGGAAATATTAGTTTTAAAACATTGATAAGTACCGCTCTCATTACTGCAGTGTTTGATGTTTAGATCTTTCATTGTTCTTTCGATATAAACTCATTCCATTTTGTTAAAGGGTGTGTTTGGTTTGTCCTGAAAACGATAGACTTTACAGACACGCACGGAATTTGTATGATTGACTCTGAAATTTTCAAAACGGTAAATTTGATGGGTTTTGGCAGTTGTTAGGCTGCCTGATGCCTGAACCTGGTTCAAAAAGCAGAAGGTTTGGCAGACTTTGGAGAGATTTTTTGTTTTCATAAGATGTGATCTGGTGGTGAATCTGAAGCCTTCCTTTTAAAGATTTGCGTGTTTGATTAGGAAATATTTCCTTCTCCGGCAAGAGTGAATTTGTAAAGCAAAAATGCAGGTTTTCGAAAAGACCAAGCGATTTGCTTTCAGAGTAATAGTTTTCACACCTCTGAGTCCACTAAATCACATCAAAGTAAACAGAGAAGGCAAATCGTTATGGGCAACCTCGTTCCCAGGGTGTTCTTACGTCATACGCTGATCACGAAGCCGAATGGTACACTTCGATGAAATGCGCCCAGAATCTGGGTGCATTTGGAAGCCATTATGGATTTCACCGTTGGCTAGGCAACGCCAAGCGACGGAAAATGGCCGTTGCTCTGGCGCTAATTCTACAGAAGATGGAAGGAGAAATTGAAAACAAACACTTTGAAGACCTTATTTGAACCGTTATTCAGGTATCTAAACAATAATCTGGGGTCGGCAAGTTTGTTTAATGTGAAAATAAGCTCGGTTTGTTTAGAGCGAAAATGGGCCTAAGTTGCAAATTCGGGAAACTTTCACCGTAGCTTCAAAAATAAAATGGCTCGTTATTCTTCGAATTTCGGAAATAAGTTGCAAATGATGGTCGGTATGGGTAAAGAATGTGGTTTTACGTCGAATTTTTACATGCCGAGGTCGTTTACCCCGCGCAAATCGGAGTTACAGCCCAAAATGGCGAACAGCCAATCAGATTGCCGAACGGCCCCTTGTATCCCAGAGTAGAGGTAGAGCAACGAACTCACTCTGGGCACGAGATTGCGTTATGGGTGATTGAACAAGTGTGAAATCTATTCTTGAAGTTGTTAAATCACTTTGAATCAATTAGATTCTTTGTTTCACTAAATTCGCCCTTCTTTCCCTCTCAAAGTCTACTGTTCTCATAATTTCGCATGCACAACGAGTGACTTAGCCACCTGATTTCATATACATAATCCATTGCATCTTTCTTGCATCGGTCATAAAATTATCTTTGCTTGCAACTCTGACTGCAACTAACACATTTGTTACAACATCTGCCTTTGTCTACAACAAAAAAAAACATTTTACCTTCATAATTGCTTTGAAATATTTGTCCAAACATGAAAAATGTTGATATTTGGAGGCGCCGGGGCACAAGTATTCATCCCTTTTTCGCGTGTAGTGGGAGACAAGTGACACAACAGCCTCAAGGCTCTTATGCAGATTCCTTTGCAGATTTCTTGGTCCGAGAAATTTTTTTTTGAACAGAAAGCAACTGATTTTATTGCTACAACTTCTGCCTTGCAACAAGGCAACAAATTTTTCCATTATTTCTTTGAAATCCTTTGTCCAAACATGTCGATGTTTTGAGCACATGACAAGGGAAATATCTTGCAGATTTAATTGTAGGATAGCAGCCAATGAGATTGCAAGGATTCAAAACTGAATCGATCACGTGATTCGATGTATTTGCATGACGACCGTTCAAATTCGAAAAGTTTGCCCGCAATGTGGCCTGGTTTCAAAAGCTGCAAGAGATTATACCGCCAAAAATTATTCTCTACGCCGTTATTCGCATGCAGTATCAGTCAGTAAAGAAATAAAGAGTTGGTGAATGAATAAGGTTGATAACGGAATCCAAAATGGTGCATGAATCGCTGACACTCGGACGCAAAGTCGACATCCAAAGAAGTGATGGTAAGATGGGCCTAAGTTATGTTATTAGCTGGTAGGCAATATCCTTCTCTCTCTGAAAGCGGCCAACTCGAAATACCCGCGTTGTTTATGAATTTCTCATTTAAAGGATGGTTATTTTTGGAAAACCTTGGGGAGAAAGGAGGGCAAAAGATAGTGCAAGTGGAAGTTCAGCTGTCGAGGAGAAGGCCCTACAAAGTACCAAACCCACTACCGAGTCAAACATGCACATTGCTTGCGTCATGCTTCTTATAGCTAGGACCGTCGCAGCAGTTCACTGCTTAAAGGAGAAAGGCCAAGATTTTGAGATAGAGTGCTGGTTTGTAAGTCACAGTCCCGGGAGATGCACTTCACTAAATTTTGGTTCAGTTTTTGTGGGACAAGGCATGGAGGTTTTTGCGGTTGGGGATATGATGACATGGAGGTTTTTCCCAAAGGCAAAATGGATATCTGCCTCTACACCAGTATTTTGAAAAGTATACCCAACCAAATGTATTGTAGCAAAGTCTTGGAAATCGGTACCTTAGGGGCCGTCCAAAAATCCATTTCGTCACGGATAGCGGAATTTGGCCGTTACGGGGGGAGGGGGTTTATTACTAATCCGTTAAGCGTGACGGAATGGAACCTAACAATGTTTTCAATCATATTTTACAAAGTTTCATCGCTGGATAATGTAAAGTAGAGACAGAAACGGCCTAAGAAGAGGTTCTCCTTGTCTACAGTTGAAGGTTTCTAACGATCGCAATGAAACAGTTAGCGAGATAGGTAAACACTAAATTCTGTATGTCCGTTAAGCGGAGGGGGGGGGGGGAGGGGGTATCCGAAGTTAGCGGCCAAATTCCGCTATCCATGACGAAATGGATTTTTGGACGGCCCCTTACCAGACTGCTAACTATAGCTTGGTTTCCATTAAATCGCAAAGTGTCGCAGAGCATCACAGAAATTTGGCTTGCTGCATTTCGTAACTCCCTGCGACACGATGTTCCCATTGGTTGCAAAGTGTTGCAGCTAATTTTGGCGCCATGTTTCAATGACAATAACATCATGTGCCCACAGCTAGAATGAAATCACAGGGGTCTATTGTTCTCGGATCGCTGTTAGTCGCAGAATATTAAGGCAGGTGTTTCCATTGATCCCAGAGTGTCTCAGAGTGTCGCAAAGTGCCAGTATGGAATGTTCGATTTTCGTGCACCGGACGGAGATTTATACCTAACGTTGTGTGCGCCGTGAACCTGGAGATGTATACCTAATGTTGCATTACACAAGCATAAAATCGCATTCTGTGCGCCGATTCTTGCGCCATCAACTAATGCTGTGCGCCGGACATGTCCGGCACAGACACCTTTCATTCCATACTGGGCAAAGTGTCACAGAGATAGAAAATTTTCTATCTCTGCAACACCGATCGCAGAGTGTCGCAGACTGTTGCACCATTTTAGTACAGTAGTTTCCATTCGTCGCAAAGTGTTGCAGAACCAAAATTCTGTGACAGTCTGCGACACTTTGCAACACCTTGCGATTTAATGGTTCAAACCAGGCTTAAGTTGTGCGCACAGAAGATCTTCTGCGTGCTATTCCAGGAAGAACAATAGTTTATTGTTTAAAACAATGGCCAGGCATGCATCTTCCGTGCACACTTTGCAAAGTTATCAGTCTGCCGTCCTTATACCAAAATTGTTAAAATTGATATATATACCCAGGCTTCCCTTATAACAAAGTCTTGAAGATTGATACCTTACTGATAGAACAACTGCATACCCAAAATAGATGCAGTGCACCTCCGGGGGTCACAGTATCAAAATATATACCATGCTTATGCCAGATTTTAAGCATACCATAGACCTAACCTAAGCTGAGGCTCTTCCTTCTTGCTTTTCCCACAAATGACAAATTTGCACAGGTATTTAAAAACAGCTGGTCTGTGTAATTCCTACCCCATGCCTTCATTTTCTACCCTGACCACCCCAGCAGGACACCCCAAGTGTTTGCACATATGATATTCCAGGCCTGCAGGCATTTAATTTCAAATTTTTCCCTGGGTCCTGAGGCATTTTCCAGATTGGAAAACTTCAATTCACTTGCAACTACACAACTTTTTCAAGCTTGCTGCTTGCAGCTAAAGTAAAAGTTCTTGCATGTGAGAACAAAGGGCCTATTGTTACTTTTTGTGACTCTTGCCAATTCTCGCAGCTTCTTCAACTCTATTTGCAGCTTGCACCTTTCAGTTTTGTCCACTCGCTATTACACATAGGCGAAATCATACATGTTTTCCAACCTGGTGCATTTGGCAATAACATGTCATATAATATAAGTCCCTAGGAATTTACTAAAAAGGTCTGCCTGGCTTCTAGGGATTTCTGCAAGAAATTTTTGACCCCCAGGCCGTCTTGGGGGACTGGTCAGGGTACGAATTGAATGAGACATTGTATATTATCATATTGGGACTGCAAAGAACATGTTGGGAGTCAGATGAAAGCAATCAAAAAGATGTTTAATCTGCTGAAGGCAACGCCAAATTGGGGATTGATGGGGTATGGCCGATGAAGAAATGGGTGGCATATACAAAATTCATGATGTTTCAGCAAATATTGAGCACAAAAACTGAGTGGCTGTGCAAACAGGTCATAGAGAATCAAAAGAAAATGAACTATAAAACTGTTGGTACAGTGAAATAGAGGAGGATGCAGAAAAATAAGATCTAGATGGGGTTACAAGGATGAAATAGTTGGAATGGATGAAAACAGTGAAGGGAAAGATAATGGAATATATTGAAAACAATCGAGGGGAAAAGAGGAAAACTCTACGAAGTTAAGACACTAAAAACTGCAAAAATATGTAAGACAGCAGTATTTAGGAGAAGTAGGGATAAAGACAGCTGGAGAAATAATAAAAACGAGATTGGAAATGTGGGGCATTGGAAAGTATTTGGGAAAGGAAAGATGTTGTTTTTATGGAGAAAAAGAAACAACAGAGCATATTTTAGAGTGTAACAAAGTTATGGAAGTAATCAAGAGAAAGGCAAAGAAAGAACGGCTAGAAAGCGACAAAAGTGTAGAGTTAGTACAAGTTATAGAGTACATCAAGACATGCACATAGAAATTAGGGAAAAACAATGAAGGAGTAGACATTGTGAAAAGAGCCTCACACATTAACAATGAAATAGTGTTTGCTGGGAACAGTAAAGTGGGCATTGAAAAAGATTCAGAGAACAGTTTGGATTCTCATTAAATGCATTGTAATGTGTAGCATTGTTAAGGCCTTCCAGTCAATAGGAATAAATTGGACAATAATATGATTTGTCAGTGCATTCATCATAGTTTCCAAAATTTCATGACTGTCCTGTCTGGAATTGAGTGAGCCACTTCCGCCAAAGATTATAGTATGATTATAATAATGACTAGGAATAACAATAGTCACAGAATGCTGTGAGATAGCCTTACTCTGAAAACTCGTCATCAAAGCACTTTGATTGTGGTCAACAGCAACTTGTGTAGGGAAGGCCATCATGAAAGGATAAAATGATGTGTATCCTCTGAAGTCCTGTAGTCATGAACGTTATTGAAAAATAAGATACTTTTCATACCACCCGTGCGCAACTGTCTGTGGCGACCACAGACTGCAATGCTATCATGATGGCAGCCACCTCATTACTTTGAACAGAATTGAAATCTCTCGCCCATTCGCCCATCCACCCAATCCATTAAGCTGGTGAGACTGGAATTGTTCAGGATACTGTCGATTCCTCCTTTTGTAAATCACAAAGGAAAAGACATTAACTCTGGTTGGCTCACTTATCAGTAGGATGAGCGAAGTGTTTTAGGGTATACTCAATTTCACAAAGGAAAATTAAGATTGATGACCTGAGATCAATACTGAATGGGCTCCGAAGCACTTGTACGGGTGTCTGGTTTTTTTGGAGAAAATGGGAAAGACTTTCACTGATCCTATCCTAAACAAGCAAGATTATTGATGCTGCACTACACACAGTAGTAGAATAATATACATGATAAGAATGTGATGATGAGAAAATTCAAGACTGGTATCTCCACTGAGTGGTGCTTCACTTGGCTACTAAGGGCTACTTTACAACTATTTAAATGGAAAACTAATTAAAATACTTAAGCAAATTTCTAGAAAGTACAGCATATATAATGAAAATTGGATTCATTTAATATTGAGCTTAATGTCATCTCTTCACAGCTATGTTTTAGTTATTGTGCCTTTGTGTTGAAAATTCCATTGCAGTCTTAGCTTTTCTAATTTCTGCAGGCAGCGAGTCTATTAAAGAGTTCTGCTGCATCATTCCTGAAAGTGCTGGAAGCACATGATGCAGGGGTGGTGCCAGAAATCTTCCGAAGAAGGGACTTGAGCTTCTGACAAGGGGGCTGAAATGGCAAAATAATGCAGTTTTGCTAAATTTCCTCCAACAAAAATCCAAAGTATCCTCTGACAGGGGGGCTGTAGCCACCTAGCCCTCCCTTGGTGCAACCACTGACATCATGACACAATAAGCGGCACAGAATCATATCTTAAGTTTGTAGTCTTTTTTCAGTGATATGTGAATATACAGTAGTTGGGCTTTTGTTATAATCTTACTAGAATGGAAGCTTCATCAGATGCCAGTCTTTATGCCCGTTCATTGGCAGCTAACTGTCACCAGATCTACATTAAAATTCTTAACAGACTAAATTTTGAACTATTGACTCTTTTGTTTTACAGGAAGGGTACACAGTGCTATGATTAGTGGGGTCAATAAAGAAACTAATAGTGTGATGGTTGAATGGTTTGAGAATGGGGAGGCAAAAGGAAAGGAGGTATGAATTTAGTTACTTTACACAAGAAACTTTCACAGGAAGAGGTTTTGTGTTGTCTTGTTTTTGGCTAATATATAATTCAATATCAGAAAATTTGCAACTCTTTTCAGGCTATGCAAAATTTAATTCACATGTAGTAACAGGGATGGTGTGTATAGTGCAAATGGCATTTTTGCAAAACATGAATGTTTATTGTTGCAAAATTTCCCATTTTGGCTCATTCTCAAAAGTTAATTCAAAAGGTTCTGTGTTCCTTCCAACTTGCAAAACTTTCTTCCCTCTAAATTTTTTCCTTTAGGTTTTCTTCTAGCTATATCTATGATTTTATCATTTTGATGTGTGATGAATCCAATAGCTTGTTGTACAAACATAGGAACGATATGCAGTTTGTATTCCAGGTGTCCCAAAAAAAACTTTCCCTATTTGAGCTGTTATTTTAGTAAAGCTATGTTTTATTCGGTAAAGATTTTAAAAGAAATCTGTTATACAATGTTCAAATTAGATTTGAGTATTTGTTTCATTTCTGTACCTGTGCGCATTGATTTTCTGTAATTATTTTCCTGAAAAACAGAATGGCTGAAATGCCCAAGAAAGAGGCAAAAACTGTTTATCAATAAAATCATTAAACCTTCACCTCAAAATCCACAGAAATTCTGCTTTTCTTAACTAAATTCCAATGGTACGGAGCTTGAACTCCATAAAGGGACCCAAGAATAATCACATTTCGTCTGTTTTGTCCGTAAAAAGCAGGGGTGGAAAAAGTAGCGGACCACGGCACCAATGGTCCCAGAAATTTTGTAAGGTCTCCAGAAAGAATGAAAAGAGAAAGGAAAAGGAATAAATAGGGAAAGTGAAAAAATGGAAAGTCAATTTTTTGTCAAGACTGTAAAGGCTGTCTAAATTGATAGCCGTTATCAAATAGATTTAGATTGTTACCAGACCTAGGAATTTCATAAAAAAGATCTTGCTCACAAGTCTTGAAGTGATTAGCTGGAAAATCAACAAAATTTGACCAAGAAGCATCATTTACGATTGTGATAAGACTGCTAATCAGTCCTCAATTCTGTCGTATTTCTTTCATATCGTTACCTGTCAAGAGTGGGTACTTTTTGACGCGATTCTCCCAGAAATTTTTTTTGAGACTTGCTTGGTCCCAGAAATTAAAATATTTTTTCCATCCCTGGTAAAAAGGACGATTATGCTTGATGTTCGAAGAAAAAGCATAGTACACAAGACAAGGTCCTGTGGTCCGCACTTTGGCATATTGCTTACTTTGAATACCAATTTAAGAGGTTGGCAAGCCGTTGTATGCCTTCACACCTGTGATGTAAAACATGGAAGGAATGGAACATATCTCCATCCATCGCTAGATTTCCACCTTTTCAAGGATTTCTCCAGCATACGATTTTCGAGAAATTCATTTTTTTTAGGTCTTTCGATGAGCAAAAAATTTGGGGAATGGTAATATGGATCTAAGTGAGCCTTTAAGCAAGAGATTGCCCTTTGCACTGTTCAAATCGAGGTGGTGGTTGTTGTTGTGGATTTGTTCAAACGGGGAAAGTTGTTTTTAGGACACCCTGTACATTAATGGAATCATTTATCATTTAAATGGCAATTAAGGAGCTATGCCCTATTTCAAATGCAGCATGTTGTAGGAGCAAGATAAACACCCTTTTTACGGCAAAAATTACAAAATAGGCATATAGTTGAAACATTTTAGGCCTAGAAGTACCATAGTGATGATCCCCTAAGGCTAAAAAGAGAAAAACAATCTAACATTAGATGCTTTTTGCTATGAATGAAAGTTAGCTCTCACAGATGGATTTTCATCTGTATAAATGTCCTATCATTTAGCACTTAAGCCTTGAAATCAAAACTGCTCCTTAGCTAGCTGCTTTCAAAACGAAATTAAAATCTCTTTTGAAAGATCAAAGAGGTTGATGATCCAATCAACGTTAGCCACAAATTTTTGACGTCAGAGTCTCCTTTCTTTTCTTATGTTCTATTTCCTTTGTTACATATTGGATTTTAATGCCGATAATAATTCATGTAATTAAGTAAGTTAGGTTTTAAAGCAGGGCACATTGTAAATCAGTAGATATTTATAGTAACTGAATGTATTTACCCTGTTGAAATAAATGAAAATGAAATGAATGAAAAATGAAATGAATCATTTTCCCATTTCTAAAATAGGGAATACTTACAAAGATTTTGTTAAGGGACTAAATACAACTGACCTGAAAATCATTGGAAGAAAGATTGATTGCACTTTCCAATGTTATATTTCATTATTTTGTGAATTGTCTTGAATAAAATTGAGTTAGGTTTTTTCTGAAACGCCCTGTAGAGCAAAATACCTTGAAATTTCAGAAACTGTATAAAGATATATGTGCTATCCAAATGTCAAAAGATCCAAAGATTCGTTGGATCAAAAATTTTATTGTCCCACAGTACCGTTTTTGCCATATCCTAGCTGCAGACCTTATGAATGATAAAATTTCATTTTTGGCTATCTTTTTACCTTTTTTCTCAATAGATTGAAACGGATCAGATATTTGCCTTGAACCCAGAACTTGCAACACTCCCCCAAAAACCCACGAGGCAACAAGGGAGTAAAAGAAATGCAACTCCCTCTTTGTCTAAGGTAAGATTGAAAAGATTGGTTTCTAGTTTTAAGTTATATTGATGTATCCTTCATTGGAAGTTTTTGTGACCACCAGGGGTAAATATTCTTCCAAAACTTTGTAAATCTTTACTAGTGAGGTCAAAGATCAGTACTCACAAGACAAAGACGCAACAATAGTTGTATCAAAACAAATACAGAGAAAGAAACCTGTTTGGATCCCAATCACAGACCAATATGTAGATGAGCCAACAACGTCATGGGCAGATTTCATGTAGTTGTACTATATATTCTCCTTCTTTCTATGTAGTATTGTACATCATCCTGCTTTAGTTACTATATACATGTTTGGTTAGTACAGTTAAAGTTCTCTGATTGTTAGGACGATTGGATCAAAATAAAATTGAGTTGTCAAAACTGATCTTTTGGTACTCTAGTGAAGTAGATATATGGGCTTCACAGTAGTGATACAGTATATAGTTCGAATTATTCCTCGAAGTGTTCAGTTTGGTTTCTTTGATATCACCATCCAATATTTTTTATATATATTCAGAAAACATTTTACAATATAAGCTACATTCTACTATACTTTCTAATCGTAACTATTCAACACTACGGGGACGATACCAAGACGAGCGAAATGACATGACTACCCCATGGTTACATGAAACAAAACGATGACAATGCAAGAATATTATGCAAAGAAAGCAACGAGGGAATACAAATATAGGCGAACAGCTTTGTTGATCTTTGTCTTTGTTTATGTTATCCAGCTCTCAGTTGCTTTCATTTTAACTACCCTCATCTCTCCTTTTGACCTCTCTTTTCTCTCCAAGTTGCCTTCTTCACTTTTCCATTGACGATGTCTCTAAGTCAATTTTTTTATCAATATAAAAAATTGCAATACATGCTACATCTACATTCTACTATACTCTCTACTTACTACAAAACTATACAGCATTGCATTACTAAAAAATTGCAATACATGCTACATCTACATTCTACTATACTTTCTACTTACTACAAAACTATACAGCATTACAGGGACGGGACCGCAAGGAGCAAGAGACAATGACAAATGTCAATTTTGGTCCTCACTAACGAGAATACTTTGACTTGGGCTTTCCCCAACTCAAATGGAAGGATATTTATCCCTGCGTGGCCCTGAAAGTCTATTTTGAAAATGATTATGAAAGAAACTGTTTGTTTCTTTTGCAAATAGAGTTGAATTAGGCAGTTACCTAGTTAGCTAGAATTTAGCCTAGCTTTGTATAGTTTAGCTAGACTGATCTCAGTGAGTCCCAGTTATTTCTCATCATGTTGAGACTAAAACCAAACTTAGACAGCTCAGAACTGGGACTCAAGAAAATCATCGGACTTGCGGGAACAACTTTTCAACGCCGATTGAAACGAAGCTCGTTTGCAGTATCATTGGAATTTGTGCGAATTTGATTGATCTACGTTGAACATTGGTGACTGGTAGATCATTGCAAAGTTACGGGGAGCTTGGCGTGATGAAGTAAGTCATTTGGGAAAATGCCATGGGAAAGGGCAGAGATCATAACTAAAAGTTTGTATGTATAAGCTTTAATATTGTTGCTTTTACCACATAGTAACTCAATTTTAGTGAATCTCTCAAACCAATGGTTTTATGCTTAGACCCATACTGAAAGAAAGCTAAAGCAGTACTTGATTCCGGATATACCTGTTTTTATTATTAATTGTAGTTGGCGTGTGTGGCAGGTCTATCAATATTGATAACTACAAAGACGTCAGTATTTAGTTAAGAATGTGTTATTAGTGTTACCTTCATTTCTAAGTAAATCTCTTTATCTATTTTTCCAGAATGCAAAGGTGCCAGCCCAAGAACTGATTTCCCAAAGAGGTGAATTCAGCATTCAGGGCCACCGAGAGGGGGAGGCAAGGGGGGCAGGTAGCTCTAGCCCCTCACAGTCTAGGGGGCCAGATGCAAGATCTAATGCAAAGTCCCGAAAATATTCTCCTTCAGATATCTCAGGGTCTAGGAGGCCTGATCCAAAGCGTGATACAAAGTCCTCAAAAAGTCCCCCTTCAAAGGCCTTATGGTGTAGGGAGCCTGATGCAGGACTTGATACGAAGTCCGTTACAAAGTCCCGAAGAAATTCTCCTTCCAGGCCCTTAGGGTCTAGGGGGCCTGATGCAGGACCTGCTGGAAAGCCTGATGATACAAAACCCCGAACAAATCGTTTTTTTAGAATCATCTGGCCTAGGAAGGCTGATGCAGGGCTTAATACAAAGCCTGATACAAAATCCCAAAGAGCTGATTCTTCAAGGGCTTCAGGATCCAGCAGTCCTGATGCAGGACCTGCTACAAAGCCTGATACACAGTCCCAAACAAATCCTCGTTCAAGGGTCGTCTGGTCTAGAGGTTCTTACGTAGGCCTTGATACAAATCCTGGTGCAGAGTCCGTGATATATACTTCTCCAAGAGTCTTATGGTCCAGGGAGAATGATACAGGACCAGATACAATATCTGATACAATGTTACAACATGATACACACTCTCGAGAAAGTCTTCCTTCAGTACGTAAGTGTGACCAAGATTTAGTAGCGTTTTTAGCAAGTTTCCCATCACTTTCACGGCATTGGGCTCGAATCCTTAAAAAGTGGTGTAATATTCTGTTACTACTCCTTTTAATGTTGAATTGCTTGATAGGATTTGACCGTCAGTATCGTTCAGGGTGTAACTTTACACCGCCAGTCGTCATTCATGGTCAAATCCCATATAAATTTTCAAATTCATTATCCTCATAAAATTAAAGTCGCTGACACTAAGATCATCAAAATTTGCAACAAGACTAAAATTAGGGTGCTGAATGCGAATCTGGGGTCAGAAATTTAACCAGATATAGCGTCTGGCCAGATAGCCATTTAGCCAGATATAGCGTCTTTCTAGCCGAAGTATATGAGCACCTAAGTACGTGCCTAGCTGGTAGCCATCTTGGTTTCTAACGCATGCGGCCTGTGTCACGTGACACATCTAAATATTCGCTACTGCTTACGTCACATCTGAAGAAATTTTGAAAAATCCCAAAACGAGGCCGCTTAGTTGAAAAGGTGTACTTTAGGCGCAGAAACTTTCGCGGGCAGAAAGTTTCACGAGGTAAAAAATCGCGAAATTAAGGGCATAAACTTTCGCAAATGAGGTTTTTTCTCAGAAATTTCGCGGCAAAAACTGTCGCGATCGAGAAAAGAAGATGCATTTTCGCGTGAAACAATTTTCGCGAATGAAGAAAAGTGAAGGGAAAAATACAATTTATTTATTCATTTTCAGTACTACCCACAGTCACGGTGACAATTTACAAGGTTTTATAGCCCAAGAGACTAAGATTAGGGTGATTAAGGACAGCAAAAACTTGAAGAAACGAACAAAATTGTGTAGAAAAAACTTTCGCGAGTCGAGAATTTTCTATAATTTTGCGAGCAAAAACTTTCGCGAATTTCGAATTTAGATTATGCCTTGGCAGAAACTTTCGCGAAAAATGCCAAAAAACGCGAAAAACGCGAAAGTTTCTGCCCGCGAAAGTTTCTGCCCCTAAAGTATTCCGGTTTGAGAGGCTATTGTTCCCCGGATATCAAAGCAATGATACTGGGAAATATAACAATGGATATGTTTTTTTTTAACGCTTTCCTGGTTGAAATCCGTCACTCCGTTCAGTGGGATTTCTCGAGAAACCTTAAAAACGTGCTAAAATCACGAGCAAGTTTCCCTAATAGTTCCACATTATAGCAATGACTTGAACACGCTTCAGCACATGCTATCTCCTTGGGAGATGGAGCAAGTCTTCCCCTGTGTATGAATGACTCATTCTAGGGGAGTCCATTTTCTCAACAGGAAGAATACATGAATACATGTAAATGTCATCATAGGAAGAGAAAGATTTGAAACTTTCTTTAAGGTTTTCAAAGGGGCTTTCTGCGGAAAGTATCCTATTGCAACGGCAAGGAATGACCGATTGAAGGTGGATAAATTAATGAACCTAATTGGACATATCGGGAATACAACAAGACAGTTTTTCAATGTTACTTGCTGCGATATTTAGGGAGGGGTATTTTTTTCAAACCGGGATTGTTTTTATTGATTCATCTATGATTTTAGAGGAATGTATTCTCAGCCAATCTAAAGAATGCGGTTGCAGAAATTTTGCTCAGAGGAGCACCCCCTGACCCCAATTTTTCTACTTCCTTCTCTTGCATCGAGTTTAATTGTTTAGTTTGCCCCATAGCCTCGTAAATCTCTCGGCGGCGCTGTCTGTGGTTACTGTTTTTATAGTAATTTTCTGTCACAATAATAGAAAATCCTAAGGTCCAAAAATAAGCCAGATCGTCGGTTTCCTTGCTGAGGCTTGTTCCAGCAGAAACGCAAAACTCCCTAGAATTGAGGTAACTTATTTTTCTAAATTCGAGTTATCACTTCCAAATGGAATCAGAACTTTTGATTCCGTCAACGCGCATTAAGAGATCTTCAATGGCGCAGGAAAAATCTTAAATTGAAGTGAAAATAGCATAACCAATCTTTCTGTTATGTGAACCAAGCTTAGCTAATGAGCAGCAAATTCCCTTTTTTCAAAACCCATCGTGTCAGCTTATGCTCAACTACCGGGTGAGCCAGAAAAAAGTTCCCACTTTTGAAAATTTATAACAGCAAGAGCATTTCACAGATTTGAATGATTCCAATTCTAGTTAAAAGCCAAAAGGCTGAAGTATTTTTGTGATTTTTCTCTTTGTCTCACGAGCACTAGGTAAATTCAACTTTACCAAGTTTCATGGTTGTAAAATGACTGAAAAATGGACTAAAACATCGATCAAAGCATGAATGACTCTTCGCACAGAATAATGAAGGAAATGGAACTTCCTCATGGGTGAGAGATATCCTCCACACATTGGTTTCCATGGGATTGAAAATTTTTTGTATTTCTTTGAAAACCGATGTCTTATGACACTTGAGGGAGGTGAAACGCCCCTTGCCCATTGTTCGGTGTGAATAGAGTCCTTACGATTTGATCGATGTTTTAGGCCCTTTTTCCATCATTTTTGCAGCCGTGAAATTTTTATAAAGTTGAATTTACCAATACTTCTAGTGCTGATAGGACAGCGAGAAAAATCACAAAAATACTTGAACCTTTCGGCCTTCAACTAGAATTTGGATGATTCAAATCTGTGAAGTGGTCTTGGTACTATGAATTTTCAAAATTGGGAACTTTTTTCTGGCTCACCCGGTATATTTATTTATTGTGTGTTATTGTTACTTTGGTAAAGGCTGCTATTGGTTGAGATATGAGAAGGCTGGAATGTCGTTTCTGTCAATGGTGATGGTGAGAAATCATATACCCAGTGAGTCAGAAAGATGTATCCACTCTTTGAAACATCGTAATACAAAAACTAAGTAATCATGAGACCCATTGTGCCCTCTTGGTAACATAATTGCGATCGTTGTTCCTGTTGCAACTCGAGCACTCAGTATATATCTTGAACCATTTTCTCCCAATAAAGCTGATTTGAAAAATTACAACTCTTACCCAACTGAGATCTTGACTTAATTTTGAGGAATTTATTGATGACTTGCAATTCATCATCTTCATCTAAGATGAAGAATTTCATACAAATAGACTCTATGGGCCTTGCCTAAAACTGTGTGATGGCTCACTTTTGTTCCATCTTTTAGAGATCAAAATTATATTCAGGAAAGAAAGAGTAGCATTCCAAAGGGCATGCGTTTTTCTGACTCACCTGGTATGAAGAGGCATCCCTTAGAAGTTAATAAAGCTGTTTTTGATAATATGTATTTTTTTCTTAACCAAAACGCTGCAGAGGAGCCTATTCGTGATGATATTAACTCATTTTAATTCTAAGGTCGCAGACTGACGGGAGTAGCACCAAAAGGGAAAGATGCACAACCACAGTCAAGAGGTTTGGATGGCGTAGAAACCTCTGATGAGAATATTCCCCCTGGAAAACCATTAGCTCACGACAAGTCAATTGCAGCAGGTGATTCAACTTCTTTGCTTCCATTATACCATATCCTTACGGACCAAAGCTAGAGTTGCACTATATTAGATTGCTATCGGCGCGAAGTGACTTTGACGCCATAGTGATATTTGGGGTAGCAGTAAAGCCTGGTTTCCATATGATCGTAACAGTCAGCGACGCGTCGCCGAGACAGACTTAAACTATTCTGTCTCGAGACAGACGAGACAGAGTTTAACTTGATCATCCATCTGTTTTTCTGTAGCTGTAAAACGAAGATCCAACTGCGTAAAAGAAGTAGAAAGACTAAAGAAGAACCGGGAAGAAAGGAGGTATGCAGAGCGTGCATGCTTTTGTCCAACGTAGGCCCTTGTGCATTAGAGTTGCACTGATTCTATTTCCAAAAGTCCGTCTGACTAAATCCTTTCCCAAAGGTCCTAGATCCGCAATTCCAGCGTCGCGGAAGGGAAGAAAGGACAGGAGAGGTATGAATTTCTACATCTTTCATTCCTTTTCTTACGGAGTGTTGGAACTGGACATCCTGGAACTGCGGGAAAGGGATCAGTCAGACGGAATCCAAGAAACAGGTATACGTTTCACATTATTTGTTTGTAAATTATCTAGGCACTACGGCTCCATTAGCCAAGAAGGAACTGGACCATTAAGTAATGCAGACAAGGAAACGTTGAGGTATAAGGGACAAGATACTAAAGACGTACATGCATCTTTGCTTTTTTTCTATCAAGATTAAAAAAACTACAATATATAATGTTATATTACACTGTGCCATCCATTGTGAAAAGAGACAAAGTCACCGAGTTTTCACTATGGATGGCACTTACAAATCAAATTAATTTTCTATACAAAACAAAGAACAGAACCACAAAGCCAAGATACAATACGTACAAACGACAACAAAACAACTAAGCCAAGGCAGATTACTGGTCAAAGAAATTAGAGCTATTCAACTCGTAGCTGTAAAACGAGAGAAAAATATTGCATCTTTGCTTGAAATTAGCAAGATAGTCAGATGCAAGCCCTTGGACAACCGTTATGCATTGCAGCCCAATTTGCAAGTATGGCCTGGTTTCAAGTTGTATGAGCATGATTTGATAATTTCAGTTAAAACTAGTGTAGCATATCTGCAGGTCCAGATCGCCGTTGCTGTAAGACAATCATCGGTGATGAATTACGATTTAATGAAAACCTGGCTTTTCTTGCGTTATGCACTGGACAATGAAATCTACGTTAAAGTCCATGCCGGTTGCTGGAAACCCTTTATTGGACTGAATGGTGCTGTTCAACCAGCATGTTTCGTGCGTGGGATCTCTCCGTCGTTGCCATTTTTATGGACAATTGAAATAATGAGGGCAAAGAGATCACCAAGGATGCATTTGATAATGCTCCTTCAATGGACTGGTCGCCCTTTCTTTTCTGATAATTTCTTTTACATAAAGTAAACATAACTTGGTCCCATCCAGAGCGAGAAAAGACACACGATCATATAGTTCCGACTCCGACTGCAAATTGGAATGAGCGTATTGGACATTTGGCCTAGGCCTGCTTGAACTATTTCGATTCCCCTCAAACTGCAATGTTCAATGTAAGAGGAGCGAGTTTTCGCCATTTTTGTAGTCTTCAGACAAAGGGGGTGTTGATATCATCCATATACTCTTTGAGATTTGAATCGACCATAAAATCCGAATCAATTTCTTTTACAGGCAGAGACAAAGTGAGGTGCGAGAACAACGAGATAAACTTCAACTGGAGTTAGATCCTGGAAATCCTAACTGGGAATTCCTCAAAATGATAAGGTGATATTTAGCGCCTAGTTGGAGTCTTGTGGTATTCAGTGAGGCTGTTGAGGAAGGATCACATGGTTGCATGTACTTTTTCTGTAGCTTCTAGAATAATTTTAGCTGAAGATACAGTTAATGATGTACAGTCCATTACAGCTTTCCTACGCAATGTTTTCTTGTGGCTTAATGTTGAAAAAATGTTTCTTTAGTTAGTAAGTCAATTAAATGTATTATTCTTAGCACGTTGCAATACAAACATTGAAACGGCGAAAAAGTCGAAAAGCGAAAAAGAATTTTTCATAAGTTTTTCATATGATAATTTCATACTATCAACATCAAGATTGGCAAGGTATAGATAATCAGGCTAAACATGTCAAATTTCCTTGTCATCCCTTGGATAAAAACCTCAGTTGGTAGTATCACTTGAGTGAACTATCAAAAAATTTTGGCAAGAACTGGTGGTATATTCTTCAAAATAAGGCATCTCCTATCTGCTAGTGTTCTAGTTTCTTTCCATATATCTTTGTAATTTGAAGAATAAGTTTTTACTTTAGAGGGTACTCTCTCCTTGATTATCTGTACCTACTGAGAGAGTTACTTCATAAGAAATTCCTCTCCATACACAATTCTATGTAATCCTGTTGTAGAGTTTTTCCTTTATGATTTATTTCCTGTTGTAATTGTTATTCTGGCTAGTTGTATGTTATTTTTAGAGAGATTTTTGTATGCAGTGGAATTTTAGAATCAAGCAGAACCGGACTGAATAATTCGGTTAATATTTTGATGTGCCAACCTTCATATTAGGAGACTGAAAACGGCTTTGTTTCTTTCAGAGAATTTCAACATGGTTTGCACAATAAAATGCTGATGACTATGAACGATCCGGTATGATAATCTTTTTTTGTTTGTTTTCAATTTGTTTTGAGTGGGCTTGTCAGGATTTCTAGCTACTGAAAGCTAATTTAGACCCACTGTGCATGCCGCATCCAGGCATGGGACCCCTAGTTTAACGTCCCTTCCGAAGGACAACGAGGTGAGTTGTAAGTTCATTCCTCCGAGGTCACCCATCCGGAGTTTGACCTCACTCGACCGAGCTTAACTTCAGTCACCTGAGGAAGACCGTTTAAGCCACTCGGCCACTCACTCGGCCACTCTTTATGTTCTTGCATGATCTAACTGTTAACAGCTTTCCTGTTTTTGCATCTAAACGCAGAATTTTTAATGATTTAAATACATAGTGTTATTGGTTTTGGAATTCGTCTTGTTATTTTCTCAGATTGAAGATCATCAGATATGTGTTTGTGTTCGAAAAAGGCCGTTAAATAAAAAAGGTAAGATTGATAATGAGTGCAGTACGAAGGTTGAAGCCAAACATGAGTTAATATGCATTTTTTCGTAAAGTTTGAGCATGAATTGTTGACATAGCTGTTTGTATAGTTTAGAATAATACCTAAAGGACGATCTCCACCAAGACGATTTTCTGGACGATCGTCGCAAAAATTCGCAAAGAAAAAGTTGTTTTAATCTCCGCATGGTTTGATTTCGTCGCGAGAATTCGGAAAGGAACTCCTGCTTTCCAAAATAAAATTTGAGCAAGGCTTGAGAAATCCTGCGATTTGAATGGTCAGAGTTCAGCCAACAGTATCGTCAGACGAAATTAAAAACCATTTCTACTCACCGTCCAGTGAAGTTTTTCGTTGCGGTGATCAGAATTTTCCACTGCGCTTGTGTCGTCACAAATTTTTATGACGATCGTCCAGAAAATCGTCTGGTGGAGATCGACCTTAAGGTCTACCTCAAATTAGATGCCGCATGAAAATGCCCGCGAAGAACAGCAATCAAAATGTTTTGCATGTGTTATGTCACGTTATGGAAAATCTTGAATAGAATCTAATTTGTGACCAACTCGAGAATCCTGATATCGCTAAATCTTGTTAAGTTTGTCACAAATTAGAAGTCACGTGATAATGCGCGCAAATAACAACAATTTGAAGTGTTTGGCATGAGTAATTTTGGGTCATCTAACTTGAGACGGACTTAGCCTCTTATGATGATTTTGATTTACTCGACGCTATACCAGGTTCTAGAATTTTTTCCTGATTCTTTATATGTATTATATCAGTGGTATTTGACATTGAAATTGGCAGACAAGGTGCTCTGGCCTAACGAGATCTTTCCCGTTTACCGGTGGTTAAAATTTCCAGAAAGGAATGCTTTCTGTGTTTTCTGCATTCAAACATGATAAATGTTTGGTTTTTAACCACCAAATCATTCTTTTTCCTGCAATTATACTTTTAATCTCTCCAGCATAGAGCTCAAATCTTTTAAATCTTCAGAAAGGTTGGTGTGAGATTGTATCAAATTTTTCCATGAATTGAATCACTTCAAAGAAACTTTAGGTAATTTGCCGTAAATCTGCCGTGGCAATTCTTTGGTATCTTGATTATTTTCTAAATGGCGGCATTTTGATTATTTTTGTAAACAGCCATCAAAAATTTTGAGAAAATTAAAATCATCGTAACTCCTAAATTACTTGAGGAAAACTGACACAACTTTCCAGAAAACCATAGTTTATGAAGGTCTACAACATGATTGCAAGCAGAAATTTGTAGCTCTTCTGTTTAGGGATTTAGGAATTTGATGACGTCACAACCTCTAAATCAATAAATGCCACCATTTTAAAGCTATTCACGATATCAAAAAATTGCCACGGCAGATTTACAGCAAATTGCCCGAAGTTCCTTTCAAGCACTTTGATTCAAAGAAAAATGTAAAAGAATTTTACACCCGTCTTTTTAAAGATTTGAGCTCTATGCTAATCTCTCCTTTTTCTAGAAGTCAAGTTAAAGGATATAGATTTGTGTACACCGATCGATAAGCAGACCTTATGTGTAAGTAGAGAAAGCTGTTATTAGCGAATATGCAAACTCATTCTTTTGAAAAGGAGCAATTGTTTGTTGCCTCGTTTTTCCCAAAATCATCGAATCTATCCTGTGAACAGGCCAAAAATCAATGCCAAAACAATGTGAGAGGAAATGACAAGAAAAAGAAATTTTGCTTTCCCATTCACTTGAATTTTGATTTGCGAAAGATTTAAAAGTATAACATCAATTCTTTTTATCTTGCTACAATCATTTTGTTTACAAATAGTTATCTGCGGTTTTAGTATCATCCCCTCTCTTTGCAGGTTCATGAATGCAAACTAAAGGTCGATTTAACGAAATTTTTGGAAAACCACAAGTTTAGGTAAGGTGACTAGCAGTTATGTAGATTTTAGGTGCCTAGTTTAGTGATAAATCTGAATGGAAATGGTTTACATAATAAAAACTGCTTCTCTTTCTCATAGCGTAATTTGATCCTTAAAATCAGAAAACGTATATAGCTCTATCGAATTCCAGTTTTTTTTTTAGCTTTTATCAAGGACTGTATTATTTTAACAATGGTAGTTATCCACCTACCGGCGAAAATGCTAGCAGTACTTGCTTGAAAAGGCTTATCTCGAGTCATATAATTTGAAAGACAGCTGAACTTTTGCCAGGAGCCTAAATTTTCCAGCAGTTTTTAACCTCGCTTCGCACTTGCGTTGTCATTCATGTCACACAGTTTCACATCCACATAAAAACAGACCAGCGAACGATTCTGTGCAATTGCGTTGTATGCAGCAAAACCAGATAACTCACAGACATCTAGAGTTTCGCTGTTTTAAGATATTGATACGATGATCAGTATTATTTAAAGGGTTTATTTGCAGAGGGCAGAAAATGTAACAATATCCTACTCAAATCGAAGTTGCACACAATGTCAACAATGGATAGCTTAAAGGCTGGTTTTGATATGTCACATTTCCTGTAAAACAGTGTAACTGAGTGGATTACCATGGATAGAAAAGTTCAAATGAAAAAATGAAAAATTTACGAGATCCGATATAACATGAAAACGGTATCGTGTAAACGGGGCCAGAATAGCTAATAGGTCTCTTATGGCGTCGTAGCAATATCCCCAGACGTTCAAGCACACAAGATTTGTTGCTTTCAATTAAAGGGACAGGGTCACGTAACCGTAAACAAACCTGTTATCTCTATAATCTATATTGTTGTCCACACGTGGCCATTGTGCTCTGCACAGATTCTGTTGGATGGGGTGAATCCACAACAAAGTTACTTCCAAAAATCCACCAATATCTCTGCAGTCGTATGACATATGAGTGTTTTGTTTGTTTCTCTTCGAACCTCAAGAGTCCATCTTCAAAATAACACCTTCATTTTAAGAAATACAATAGAAAATCTCTGTGATATGGCCTATCAAAAGTACTGCAAAATCGTCATTTCGAAGGAAGTTTGTTTACATTACGTGACCCTGCCCCTTTAAGAATGTTTTCGTCTTCGAGCCACAGAATTTCTATCGCCTTGTTTTATTTCACTCTACCTGTGGCTACAGTAAAAACCCGCTTATAAGAACCTTGTGGATTAAAAACGTGCAGGCTGAAGTTGTGTAAGTTTCAATTGCGTAAGAACCCTAGCCTGCGTGCAGACTATACCCCCCTGTATAGTCTGCACGCAGGCTATAAGAACCCCGGCTGACTTGGAAAATGGAAGGTTCTTATATGCAGGGTTTTGCTGTATATGTTGTTTGGGACTACTCTCATTTTTTATATTCTGTTTCATAGATTCGATTACGCATTTGACGAAACGAGTACAAACGAACTTGTGTACAGATATACGGCAAAACCGCTTGTTGAGACGATTTTCAATCAAGGAATGGCTACTTGTTTTGCGTATGGTCAAACTGGAAGCGGGAAAACACACGTAAGATGAATTTTTGTATGCATGTATAGGGCTTCTTTGTGCGACATTCGTAGAATAGAATTTTGAGATGAAAAGTGTAGTGGTGACGGATGAGTCAAAAACATTTTGACGTTTGAAAGATGTTGAAATAATAGCTTTGAAACCCATATTAGAGCCGTAAGTTTTTAGAATAAGGTCAGTTTTGCCTAGGATTCGTGCGTTTATGATTATGAGCGTGAGGTTGCTTCTTGGATAATCAGCTACCGGTGACCCAATAAAACTTCACGAGCTAAATTGTAATTAGCTCTATGAATTCAAGATATTGTCAAGTGCTTTGTATCACCGTTTAGCTGAAAGGCTTGGCTGTCTTTTGAGATGCTGCAAGATCATTTTGAGTTGTTAGTTTCACCCGGAAAACCAGATTTAAACTAAATTTCGAATCTCAGATTTCTGATTTAGTGTAAAATGATCGCCAGTATTTTTCAGTCAACATTTTTTACCATATTTTGGAAACACCTGTTTGAAAAGAAAATGAAGAAAGAGATTTTGTCGAAATGAGATGCTTGGGAGTTTGTGCAAGATTTATGTCATCTCTGAGGACTTAAAGGATTTTGAGATGAAAATTTTCGAAAGATTTTTTGAGACTTAATCGTTTTACGGGAATTTCTTTAGATTTTGTTCATTTTAAAGATTGTTTGAAACTTCTGGTATTTTTAACAGATGTTGTTGGATTTTCAGGAGATATCTCAGAGTTTTTGAAACTTTAGAGGTGTTTCAAGATTTTTCGAGATATTTTGAATTTTGTAACTGTTTAGGATTTTCACGAGAATGTACGAGAATGTACAAGATTCTTTCTGTGATTGTTCCCTCGATACACTACACGCATCATCCGGAATGACCACGGTCAGAAGGCATTACCTTTCATGCAGTAGATACCATCCCAATAAATTTTGCATAAACTAGCAGCGAGCACTCCTAGCAAACAAGTGTTTTATCTATAGTAACCCTGTCCTACCGGACCGCGACCATTATCACACTGATTTTATTATGTATCTTGTAGACGATGGGTGGAGATTTCAGTGGAAAGTACCAAGGAATTTATGCTCTGGCAGCAAATGATGTCTTCAGACTAAACAAAAGTGCAAAGCATCGCTCGAAAGATTTAATTATCTCATCAAGTTTCTTTGAAATCTACAGTGGAAAGGTACATTTTTTCACTAGGGCTACATTCATACTGTTACATGCTCATTTTGTTTGTTTTTGTTGTTAAAAGCGCCAAATGTTTACACTGCCCCGTTTTCAGATGTTAATACCATAAAGCTTCACACTGCTCCAACAAAACGGTATTTTAACCCCGATTCAGGGCAGAACGTTTTGGTAGCAACTAGAGAGTTTACGAAACCAGGACGGCAACGCCAGCCAGATCGTCATCTGAAATTCCGGAAAGCAAGTCTTGTTTCTGTACGCTACCTTTAATATATCATCCAAAAGGCCAAAATAAGGCCCCCTATAACTCAGAGATGCTTGAAAACGATATTTTTACTTTGAAAACAAACATTTAAAACGACTGAGTTTTACTTCGCAGGCCTAGATCTGCAGTACAGAACGCCAGAAATGCGGTTTCAAAGGTGTGAAATTGAAGAGGACAACTTCAGAGTCTCTCATGGGAAGCGAATTCGAACGAAAAGCGAGGAATCTTTTGAATCTAAAGTTCTGAAACAAAAGCAACTTTGCGTTGCAGTCGCCGTTGCCGTCGTGGTTTCGTAAACTCGCTACTGTCAATAAGGTGCCATCTCGAATTTCTATGCCATTTTAATTAACATCCAGTACAAAGGAACGCAAATCATGTTCAAAGTAAATAATTATTGCTTTGCACAAGCCCCAGGTGGCACTGTGGTGTGGTAAATTGCAAGCACTGGGCAGCTCGGTAAGGTCCATTTGCCGACAAGTGGATGTTTGTGCTTTGTTTGCCACTTGAGTTCATAATAGTACAGTAAAACTCCGCAAACAAGAACATAGTAAAATAAGAACCTGCAGACTGATTTTGTGGAAAAAGACACCCACAGATAAGAACCAAAAATAGACTGATTTATCACAATGTTCTTATGAGATGGTTCACTTAGTTAAGAAGTTTCATCATGTCAGTGTAAACAAACTTCCAACTATTGAAAACTAAACACCTCTGACAGTTTTCAGAGATATGCAAATTGTTTTATCAAGCTGTATATATAATACAAATTGCTTTATAAACAACAGAATACCATACCCTCTAACATTTAAATGCAGTCATCCCACCCTCAAGTTTATCAAACACATACTGTATAACTATATGCTCATCATAGAAGTGTGCTTGCAATAAAAACGACATCCTGAAAATACCAGAAGTACCTCATTTATAAGAGCCTAGTCTGTCTGTTTTTAGAGAAGTATGTTCTTGTTTGCGGAGCTTTACTGTACCGTTTGATAAATTTTAAGATCGGAGTCCCGAGTTATTAGAATTGCACCATGTTTTTAAAGTCCTTGCCCGGGGATTTTCATACCCAAGTTGATTGAAAAGCATCGGAACACATGAATTGCCAATATAATGATGGAAGTGTCTTTTTCTGAAAACCTACTATGATTATCATCGCAGTATAGGTTTCAGATCTTTAAAAAGCTCGGTGTAAATTTCTGTGTCCTATTTCTTTGAACTGAACGGCTTCAAATGAACTTAACTATTTTACAATAAATCTGCTGTAGGACTTTCCTGAAATCTTCAATATTCTCAGAATTACAGTGTTTTTCTTCTTCTTTAAGAATTTAAAATATTTTTCGAGAAAAACTTAAAACTATCGTAATTTCTGAACCTGTTGACGAAAAATCAAATAATTTTAAAGAAAACCATGGTTTATGGATGCCTACAATATGGTATCAAGCAAAACTCTTTCACTCTTCTTTGATGACGTCACATCATAAAATGAGCTTAAATGTAAGATAGGGTTGTAATTTCGACAAATATTCGAGATTTCTGAGAAGTCCAACGGTAGAATCAAAGAAAAGTGGCTAAAGTTTCTTTCAAGTCATTCAGTTTAAAGAAATAGATCATTGAATTGTATATTCAGTCAAATTTTTCTTTGAATTTGATCGGCTTGGAAGGAGATTCGGTAAATCTGGGATGGGAAGTGTTTGATTTGCTTGAAGATTTTACCAATTTTTCTCTATTGATTTAAGATTTACAATGATCTTAATTTTTTCAAAATTTTCCATGAATTCTTTCAGAATTGATCAGAATACCTCCAATTTGAAAATAATCAAGATATCAAAAATTTTCCATGCCAGGTTTATTTGGAGTGCTCAAATTTCAATCCAAGGCTTTCAATAGACAAAATCGTCTAAGGTTTATTTACACCCATTTCAAGTCATGTGATCAGTCACTTGATAAAACATCTCTTGATTTCTTTAACATATTTCGTGCCATGCAAAGTTGCGCCATGAATGCAAAAAAGTAGCATAATACTAAAATTTCCCAAGAGTATGGTCACATGACTTGAAATTGGTAAAACAAACCTTAGCCGATCAGGTCTATTTAAAGAAAATTTTGATAGAATTTTACATCCACCTTTGTAAAGATTTGAAAGATTTGAACTCTACGCTCTGTTTCATTTCATTCAGGTTTTTGATTTGCTGAACAAAAAGAAGAAACTTCGTGTGCTTGAAGATGGTCAAGGCCAAGTTCAAGTGAGTACCTGTTTATCATGGTTAAGATTATCAAACCTTTAGTAAAGTACACTAAAAGCCACCACAAGAAGAAATCGTCCTGTTTATTATTCTCTTTATAAACCTTATGATATAAATTGATTCTGCTAGATAAGTGTACATTATGAATTAAAGGCCCTCTGCACCCCGTATTGTGTAGTTTCAGGTTGATATTCGAACTGAATGAAACTAATGTTGGTCTATCATTCGTGAGGCAGTATCGAATTTTTAATCTTCAAATGAGCGTTGTTGTGATTTCAAACAGCAAGTATTTCTGAAATTAATTGAAGGATTAGGAAAGCTTTACTTCCTATGGCTATTCATGATCCAACTACTGCGCATTAAAAACATGTTTTTACGGCCAAAAAGGAAATTACAGTGAAAAATATGAGTGATATTGTAACACATAATTTCAGCACAATAGCTAGAAAATACCCAAAGACAAGTGACAAGGACATTGAATCTTCTATAATGATATTATCAAATTAACATTAAACGAATATATCAGGGCTCAAAAAATATTTTTCTACGTGGTAGCAAATCAAGCTCCTTCGTTTCTTTCTACACTGTCTTTTTCTGTCCCTCTGTCTTCTTCTGTCGCTTCCTTTCTTTCCCCTCTTTCCGCTTCTTTTGCCTTTTTCTTTCCTTCCTGGGAAATTTGAGCATTTCAGCTACCTTCCGGGTAGTGCCGCTACCACGCTACTTCGTTTTATTGAGCCCTGGAATATATGCGGCTCGAATTAATACAAATTTTTTGAATTGACGTTAATTCATTGCAGTATTGATTCCCCGTAATAAAGGGCGAGTGGTTAGGCCGAAGATTGTTCATACCCATACCAAATTTGGATTATTTTGAATTGTTTTATTTGCGGACCATTTGCGTATTCCTTGTTACCTAAGTATTGCCCAAATATTCCTTAACACGTCACATGTAGTGTATCTTTCAGCTTTTTGTCACATCCTTTTGTGACTTTAGCCACAGTCAAATTGGGGTCCATCGATCTGAATATTGTCCTTTACATTACAGGTTGTAGATCTACAAGAAATCATTGTCCAGAACGTCCCAGATGTATTGAAATTGATTGAGCGAGGCATGAAAGTGAGGTACATAAAATTTCTGATTTGTGCAGTATTCGTAGTGTGCTTCAAAACTAGATAGCTTGTAGGGCTTTGCAAAGCCATTTGCAGAGCCAAACACAAAGCTACTTCGAAATTGTTTAAATTTATTTGTTGCTAAAGGTAATGAACGATAAACGTCCAGCAATGCTAGAATAGCCAATTTTTGTTAATTCTCCAAATAGTCTAACGTATTGGTATCACTACGTTGAATTTTTCCTTTCAACTTGTATATTGCCAAGGTGCAGGGCATGCAAGACTTTGAATCCTACGAACTGAATATCAGAAATTGAAGATAGACTGGTATCTTCTCCTATTCAATACTTTTTATTCCCAAGCCATTTTTGAACTCAGCTTTCATTTTTCATTTTTCATTTAATCTTTTTTATACATGATGCCCCATCAGTCATAGTAAGATAGCAAAAACAAAGATAAAGATAAATATACATCGAATCGTACTTTTCTTCCAGGAGGTCATGTTTCAAGGGGTCTTCGTTGTCTTATTGGCCCAAAAAATAGTTTCTAGCCTGCTTTTTGAAAAGTGCAGCAGATTCCACATTTCTAATATTGTTTGGGATATCATTCCACACCTTGGCACCTTTGTACGAAAAGCTCTTTTTTGTTATCTCTAGCCTAGGTCTTGGTACCTGCAGGTCATTCGCTCTCCTTGTTTCATATTTTGAAACCTGAGATCTTTTTGTGAACTTTTGCTTAAGGATTTCTGGACATTGCTCATTTAGAATTTTATGCACCATCATCGCCTGGTCAAGCTTCATTAGTTCATTTACACTTAATGTTGCAGATGGTATTCTGTCTTTAATAGCTTTGTGTTAAATATTGAAAAACATGGACTGGAAGAGGGTTTCAGTTGTTCAGCTTTGAGTGAGAAAGGGAAGAATCAATAAATGTTGAAACCACGTCATGGATAGAAGTCACGGCTTTTTAGCTTAGATCAAGTGAATGACACCTCAAAAGTTAGCTTTGTTCACCCAGCCAAAGTCTGACACAAACTTTTTCTTTATAATCTTTTGGTTTTAAGAGGCCAGGCACAATCCCGCCCTGTAGTATCCTTCGTTGCTCCCTGAAAGCGACAGCTTGCATTGGATCAAACTATGGTGTAAAACTTTGCTTCTCTGTTGTTTGCAGGACTTCTGGACAAACGTCAGCAAACGCTAATTCATCAAGATCGCATGCTGTCTTTCAAATCGTTTTACGGAAACCGTAAGCAGCCATCTTTGCGTTTCAGCTAGCTTTTAGTCAAGACTTTGAACAAGACGTACCGTAAAAGTTCTATTAACCCTCCGGGGGGGGGGGGGGTGGGCAATTTCATTCAGGAGACTAAAGAGTGAGGCTTTAAAGGGAGAAACTTACTAGACAGGAAGGAATTTTCGCACACAAAGTCAGTGGGACCTTTTTAGTTCTTCTACCCCATGCTTTCTGGAATTAGCAGACAATTTTGCGAGGCAGCTGCAGAAATTGGACAAAGTTTTTATTCCAAGCCATATTGAAATTAATAGACAAACTTGTTTCAGCTAAATAAACGGAAAATCCTGGGTAACCGCTGATGTTTGATAGTAATGGGGAAAAGGCTTATTAGAGGGATGGCTTGATAGAGAGGGGGCTAAATAGAGCTTTTATAGTATTATAACCTCCATAGTTATCACCGTTGGTTGAACTGACGAACGTTTAAACAGGCCAAAAAATCCCGGGAACCCAGGTCCCAGTCCCCTCGCTTTTGTCGAAGAAGTGAACAATCTTTCGTTTCCTGCAGCTCATTGGACTTGCCCAAGTCGTCCTGGAGGAAAGAAATAGACGACTTGTCGCGAACAGTGAACAGCTGGATAACACAGCTGGATGGCCGGACGGTTTTTGGTACGGCAGACGGCACCTTTGATCATAATGTTTGACCAATAGCAGACAGGATACTGCTGTTCCGTCAAGGAAAATGACGGGGGCAAACCAACATTGAAACATAAATGGCTGTATGTCAAAACGAACAGATGTTTATATATTGGCGCCACCATTTCCCTAACAGTGCTCATGTGTAGACAGATACAATTGACCCCCAGGTTTTCAAATTCTTTGCGGTTAGATCTATTACAAACGTCGGGTTAAGTCAGGTCACATTCATCTTATGAATAATTAATGAGGAGCTGTTCGCGACAAGTCGTCTCTTTCTTTCTTATATGACGACTTGGGCAAGTCCAGCAGCTCATTACAGTGTTCCTTTGCTATTATGCAGGCACGTTTATTCTTCCCTTCCCCCCTCCCCCGAACTTTGCCCGCGCCTTCAGACCCAAAACTGCTTTTAACCAGCGCTTAATAAACTATGGTTGTGAACACGCATGAACAAAAGCTTTACTGAACTTTTGAATTTCATTCCGGTAGATGCCCAACGGATGCCCCGAATTTAGACTTTCTAGAACATACGAACACGAAAAAGCCAACTGGCAGTTTCAAGAGTAATTTTCAATTAGCCTGAGAACAGAAAGTATTTCATTGTCCTGTGATGACAGTTCTCAGTGGAGTGGATCACGTCTTGTAGCATTTACCTGATTTGATGAAACGGTAAATCACTTGAACGCTATTCTTTAAACACGTGCTAACACACAAGTAATTGTCATTTATTGTAAAGTAGGAACGCGAACACAACTTGATCCCTCTTAAATAGGCCTTTTTCAGGGCGTATCTCTTAAAATTTAAAAATGACGTGAATGGTCTGATCTGTATTGTGACTCTATGTAAGTAGGACAAAGAGAAACCAAACACACCATTCATTTAATTGGCCTTTCTGCCTTTTGCCACTCGCTGGATTGTCAGATACAATGGTCTATTTTTAAGGTAGGCAAATTTTCAGATCTAATTGCAAGTATCGGCGATGCGAGATTTTCCCATGTTATTGCCGTGATATTCGGTACTTGGCAGACAAAATATTACTGCTACTAATTAAATTATCAGATTCTAAGCAAAACTTTTATGGGTTATGTCCCAACTGAAGTCACTTGATCCGTCAAAGCTAGAATATTTTCGTTAACTCGTCTCTTCCTATTTTGCAGGGGTGTGGGAAAGGATGGCAGCATGGGTCAGTTATATGGAAAATTCTCGCTGATTGATCTTGCCGGTATGTACTTCGTCAATCCTTTTTTTGTAGCACACTTGATAACATTTTGTTATCTACTGAATCTCCCTTTACTGCTTTGGAAAGCCGCTGAGATTTGATTTTTCACAGCTATATATTTTCCTTTCCTTATAAAATAATGCAGGGAATCTTGAAACATTTAAATGCTATTGTAAATGGGACAGTTATTGCTCGCAGGCAGCAAATAAGGTCTTTAATGTAAGATGCTGTGCATGGTCTCTAAGATCTAGGGGTATTTCATTCAATTTCGAAACGCGTTCGAGATATATTCAAAACGGAAGGATATTGAAGGAAGATGTACGAGCTTTCTTTGAGAGTGAAAGGCCCCTTGGGGAAACAAGTGTTTGGTCAGTATTCAAAGTGATGATAATTACTGTGGAAACTCAATGTAAATTTTTCTTTGAAGTACAATTACAAAATTGCTCAGATGTGCAAATTTAATTTTAGGTAACGAAAGAGGTGCGGATACATCGAGTTCAGACCGACAAACCAGAATGGAGGGTGCTGAAATCAATAAGAGTTTACTTGCTCTCAAGGAATGCATTAGGGCCCTTGGAAGAAAGGGTGCCCATTTGCCTTTCAGGGCAAGCAAACTAACACAGGTATGATAACCGAAGCCTATAATAGCAGTAGTTGTGAACACTGTAAGTCTTCATAGTTGAGAAGCGGAAATACAAGCAACTACAGCTTGCCAGGACGTAATTTGTCAACTAATGTAATATTAAGATGTACCAGGTAAGGTTCCAGCGAGGTTTATGAACATTTAGAAAGTGTTTGTTAAAGGCTCTTGTTCAACCATCATGCCTTGCACGTGTCGTCTCTTGGTGGCCTTTGTTGTCGTCGTTTTCATGGGCCATGAAAATGGCGAGAACAAAGGTCAATAAACGTGCAAGGCATGATGGTTGAATAAGAGCCTTTAAAGGTGCTTGGTGCACTCTTTCGAGCATTTGAATATCTTATCCATGTTTTTTCAATGATATGTCGGTTCAGAATTATCTTGCTGCTTTTTAAAGGGAGTAAAAAGACCAGCAGCCTTTTCCATCGTTTGTTTTTGTTTTTGTGAATTTCGTACAGTCAGTTATTCTGGAAGCTGTGGAGAGCAAGTCACTGACTTCGCGCAAAGCATGCTGGTCCTTGTGCTCCCTTTAAAGCGAGTTTAAAAGCATTTTCCATCCAGCCTAAAGCAAATATTGTTTAGAGTAGTTCGATATTGATTTTGAGGCAGTTCAAGTCAGATTTCACGTGAAACTGTCCACACATAAAGACAGTTGAAGTATTCTTCATTAATAGTCTTTGGCTGTCACAATCTCACATGACATCTAATTTGATAGACTTGACGGTCTTATAAGTGTTTTTGTATGTTTCCACTGTGTATATATTGGTATATATTCGTTATTAGTGAGAAGGTGCTTCAACTTCGTTCTTCGAGATATTTCTTGCATTATGACATGTCTTCTCGAGGGCAAGTCTCTCCTAAAACGGTATACGAAGTTATCAGTCACAAGAGATTACATATTTAATGATTTTCGATGAAGTTGTATCTGATTGAGTTATGATTATTTGGACGATTTTGTGATTATTTGATTACTTTGGGAACATTTGATTTTCCTGATTATTGTGCGATTATTTTGAAAGCACACGAGATGGTTATCAGCAGTGATTTGTCTGTTAACTTTTAGATGTCTTGAATCGAATTATCATTGTATTTATGGATTTTTTTCAAATTGTTTTCCAGGTTCTTCGAGATTCTTTTATTGGAGAAAATGCGAAAACTTGTATGGTAAGTTCAATGCGCTGTCTATTTTAAAGTGGCAGCGTCATGCAATGTAAACAAACTTCTATCGAAATGACTATTTTGTAGTATTTTTGATAGGCCATATCTCAGTAATTTTCCACTGCTTTTCTCAAAATGAAAGTGTTATTTCGAAGATGGACTTTTGTACTTTGTAGAGAAACAAACGAAACACTCATATGTTGTATGATTGCAGAGATATTGGTGGATTTTTAGAAGTAACTTTAGTGTGGATTCACCCCATCCACAGAAATCTGTGCAGAACACAATGGCCACGTGTGGGCAACCAAATAGATTCTAGAGACAGCAGGTTTGGTTACGGTTACGTGACCCTGCCCCTTTAACATGACTATCAAAGATGATTATAAACAGTATTATATATATTATGTATATATTTAGTTTTTAGTAAATTTTATTTTGGCATGGCTCCCTGTAAAACAGGATAAAAGCTGAAATTTGGATATGCTCCTACTATCATTGTGCTTAAATCATAATCGAAAAATCAGCAAAATCTAAGGGTACATGGTTAACAACCTGTCCCGCATTGATATGGAATTACCCTGGAACTATTGCGGTCTGATATGAGAATCATGAAAAGCTGTCATTGATTGTTCAAATTCTTAGTCTTGCAAGTTTGGCTCCCAACTGTCATCAATTCTGCATTGTCTTTTTTAGTTTCCCGTGTACTTCCTACTCGATATGTTCTCCTTTGATTATTAAGTTACATGACTTATAAGTGTTCTGCATCTATCTCCATAAATGTCACGTTGATTATGAATAGCTTGTTGCCTTTTAAAGGGGCACTCCGCGGGAAAAAACTGGATATCGGCGAACTGCGTCGTTTGCATTTAAAACGAACATTCATATCATTATCAACATTTCCCGATATTTATCCACCTTTAATAAAGCTCAAACCGGCCTCAAACGACAGACCGAGAACTCAGCCATGGCCTCGCATTTGAATCCGAGACAGATACCGAGAATTGTCGTTAAAGCCGATCATTTCTCTTGGTCGTAGTCGATCTTGGACACATGAAAGAATCTATACAACAGGATTTTCAAACTCAATTCTAAGAGCGACACGCAACAAACCCATCAATACTCGCCGACCACTAACCGGCGGACAATAGCGAAAATTTGCAACCTTTGCTCGCCAACAACGAAGCACAAAAATAGTAGGGTATTAAAATTGAAATCGGTCCAAATGTTTTTCTCCATATCTTGCCTTTCAGAAGTGCGATCGAGGAAAGGCAAACGATTCCTGAGGGCTGACAAAATCTGCTTTTGGATCGGGATAACAATATAAACCTTTGCATGCATTTGATTTTCGCGGAATGTCCCTTTAATTTCATGGGTTAATCTTGACTCTGGGTTGATTCGAATGGGCTACCTTACTTGATTAACATTAAATATGTCGAATTAGGAGCTGATGAATTGCAAACAGGATAATCATCTTTGTTCTCATCCCACGGCCTCATTTTCAAACTCAATTTATTCCGTATTACATAGATTGCAACTGTATCACCTGGCTTGTCTTGCACAGAACATACTCTCAACACATTAAGATACGCAGACAGGTTTGTAATAAGCTTGATTAATGTTTCATATTTCTTATGATATGAAATGCGAAGGGTCTCTGGGAGGAGATTGTTAGATAAGGGTCTTTGTAGACAATAAGCTGAATAGAGCTGTTACAGTCCGATATGAGAATTATGAGAAGTTGTCAGTGATTGTTGAAATGATTCTTAACTCAATTAATGTCAACTCAAATGTTTCTTATTCTTTTATTGACGAAACAAGGGCAAATTTTGAGAACAAAGCATTCAGGTTTCCGAAAGTAAAGCGATTTCCCTCCCTGAAGAATAGGTTTTACACCTATGAGTGCGTTCAGGCGAATCAAAATAAACATAGGAAGCAAAACATTATGGTCGGCTGCGTTGAAGGTGTGAAATCTAATCGTGAGGATATCAAATCTCTTTTTTTCTGAAACAGAACTATACTTTTTACAATTACACCCTGACTATTTATGGATGATTGTTTTTCTGAAACCTCATGCTCTGTCGTACTTGGATAGGAGTCTTCATGAGCATTAGAATGTTATACGTGATGTTTTGAGTTAGTGCATTTGCCTCTCTCACTGCCTCTATCATATTTTTGTAGCCCCCTTGTAGGCTCGCTTGCAAGTAGAATTCCGCTTGTAGCAGGCTTTGTGAGTTAGGGCTGGATAAGATTATCATTACCCAATACTGCTAGATGCAGTTCTCTGCTGTAATAAAAAGTTAGAAATTTAATTTTCTTTAGCCTTTGGAGACTTTTCACTTTCAAAAACATCCGAAATATGAAAGAACTGTAGTTCCAAAAATAATGATGATTTCAAAACATGCCCTCTCTGTAATCATGACGAATTACGTAAAGTTTCCTATGGAATATTCATTTGAAAGAAATGGGCAACTATACGACTAAAGTCCGTCTCGAATTAGATGTCACTTGAGATTTGTGATAACACAGGACTGCCCATGCAGAACTCTTGAATTGTTTTTATTCGCGGGAATTGTTACATGACATTTTACTTGAGATAGATGTTAAAGGCAGTTTGTCACATATCTGATTGGACGCAGCAATCAGAGCTCAACACAACAGATTCCTTTGTGAATCTGTGCGTTTTAAACAAAGGAGGGCTAATCGTCTTGACTTTCTACGGTCGTAGAAAGTCAGAGGATTATCAGCCATTCAAATCTCCTATTCTTTGTATTGTCATTATTCCCCAATCAAATGGGTGACAGACTGCCTTTAAAGAGACTGTAGTTCTAAGCGGGCTTGTTGATTTGCGCTGCTTGCAGCGACAAATCTTTAAAATCGGCTTCATGTCTGAACGTTGACATAGCGCGCATAACTGAACTACAATGAACATTTGATGCTTTCAGCCAATGATATACTTGGAAAGCAGACTCATGTTTTCTGCGTTCAGGATTGACGTCAAAGGAAATCGTCATCCATTGTTGTCCACGTACGAGGGAAAATTTTGCGCACGCGCATCGCGGAAGTGATCTGCATCAAACAAAAGATACTACCTCCATTGGCTGGTGTTGACAATGTTTGGAGCGTTACTTCTTTGTTATGTCGTCAACTTCCGTGTCTGTTGTTGCTGAGCTCCCGTAGCATTTTTAGACTTGTTTACCAACTCTGACTTGAATATTTGCCAACAATTTTTATCTGATAAAAGCGAAGATTGATGGCTTTTCTCGGGCATACCGGAAAAACCAGACCGTATGACCCTGAGACTCCTATGACTCCTAGGACCCTCAAGTACTGAGTTTGAAAGGACCCTTCACATTGGGAGTCATTCCCTAAGATGGCCTCTCGGATAACAAGACCGTTTCCTTGTGGATATGTCAACCACTGTCAGTTTTAAACAGATAGGCCTACGTTTCTCTTGTTGCTTCATGGTTTCAATTATCAGCCAAGAATTTATTGTTGCTATGTATTACTCTGTTCTTTTTCTATTCAAGGGTAGGAAAAGCCTACCAGACTGATTGCGCTTTGCAGATATTTGTTGCTTTTCGTAGCCTAACGTATGATAGTTTTCGGCAGCTTACGAACGACCGAATGTTCCACGAAAGGAGATGATGACTGGATTGTTATAAATAATGTTCAAGGATTTTTCCATAATTGATGGGAAACTGATAAGCCTATGCTGTATTTGTACACTTTGCAAGGAAGGAAGAGCCCGAGTTAAGAACAGAGACTCAGATAGATGATATGATTATGTTCACAACCGGAAGAGAGAAGACATTTGTTTTTTCTGTACTACTGGTGTCATCTCTGTACAAGGGTATGATATGGGCTATGCGATATGTACAAGGGCAAGTACCATGGAAATGATATTTACCCCAGGCTGAAATGAACGGTATTGGCACTAAATTTGAACAATTATAACAGCTGTAACCTGATTAGCATATAGTATCTTGAAACACTGCCTTTATCAAGAGTGGATGACCCCTCTGTACTGAAGGGTCTTAAGGGTCATTGGCGTCTCAGAGTCCTAGGGTCTGGTTTTTCCAGTATGCCTTTTCGTGGTTCTTTATCAAATTAGAGGTTATTAGGAATCAAAGAGCCTGAAAGTCAATGAAGGAAGCCTATTGTCTCAAGTTATACCATGGGTTATGGGCTGTAAGACACTGCAGTTATTTTTCTGTTTGTGCAGAAGAGGAATCTTTTTCATTTTTCCTTTAGCATTATTCATATACAAATTAGCACTTCAGCAAATTGAACTGTATAAGATCTGTGTACAATGATAATACCTCAAGAATAAAAACCTACAGCCGTATCCAAGGAGTTGTGTTTGAGAATCTTGCTCTTTAGGTATGCAAGTTGTTATTTAATGTCTATCTGGTGTCGGTAGCTCACAAATTTGGCAGGTGGATTTTATAACTTGACAGCTGCGTAATGAAAGCCCTTCTCTGCAAATTCACTGCTACATCCAAATATCAAACGCTAGCTCCCCGTAGCAGTAAACAATTTTTCCTCCACAAAAAAGGAACTATGCTGTGGTAATCATGCACAGGGTCTAATGACACATGTTACAGCTTTTATGGCGCTGTGTAAGACTAATGGCAGACATTTAGTCAGTCGTGGGATTTCTGCTCAGAGGACGGTCATGGGGATTAGCGCGGTTTCCCTTTGAAGTCATTGAGGTGTAACTTCACATAACGCAGAATACAAAAGGCTTTGACGACCGTCTTTCATTGCGTTGAAGGACAATTGATAAAGCGAGGCTGGAGTTGTATTGAGAGCGACATGAAAGCTTTAAGAGCGCAAATCTTCAGATAGCGATATCTCTTGTCTATAATAGAACAAAGAAAGCACTCAGACACAGCGTTTTTACTTCATACCGCAGTCATACTGACACAGCTAAACTAGCTTTATCTAAACCAGGTTAAATTTGATTTCAACCAATCAAATGCATTCAGTCTGTTGGAGTGACCAATCAGAAGGCTCCATTCGATAACCTGGTTTAGTTTAGACTGGCTTAACTTGCAAATGTGAATGCCATATTAGTCATAGATTTTTCAAACTTTAATTTGAATGACCTTTACGAATTTTTTGCTGTATGAAAATGGAAGGTTTTAAGGGACCGGTCATTAATTATTCCTGGGGAGGGGGCGGCAGACATCTGGGAGGGGGGTCCAAAATTTAACCCACTCAAAGGGAGGGGGGATAAAGAATGAAGCACATCCTAAGGAGGGTGTATGAAAATAATTTGATGTAAAATTTCTGTTGGTTTCTAACAGAACTGTTTCTTCTGAAATATATATATAAAAATTGTTGTTCAGTTTCATTCTAAGATCCCAGGTTCGTATTTAAACTACTTCTTTTGGAAGTAGTTTTTAAAATGCAATGGTTTGCTGGGCTTTATCTTCTTTGTGCTGTCTTCTCATTTCACTAGACAGTGTCTTGTTTTCTCGTGTCTCTGCATGTTGATTTGTTAAATATTGTCCTGCATTCTGAGCCACAGGTATATACACAGGTGTTATGTGTAGTTATCTATTGGAGGGGGGCTGAAAGTATTTCCTGTAATGTTGGAGGGGGGACCAAAATTTCTACATAAATCTGAGAGGGGGGACGAAAATTCCATCAAATATTTGAGGATGTCTTCCACCTCCTCCCCGGCAAGAATTAATGACCCGTCCCTAACTCTAAACAAACCCTTTAAAGATTTGAAAGATTTGAAACTTTAGCATTGATACTGAATGATTGCCATGTTTGTAGAGTAAAGGAACTTGGACCTGAAGGTGGACCACCAAAAAAGAGTGTCGCTGTAATCGACCTAGATGATGACGATATGGGGAAAGATCAAGCAAAGTACAAGAACGCTGAATTAGCAATGCTATGTACACACAGTGTAAGTTGATTGCAGATATACTCACGCAGCTCTTATTTTCTTGAGATTAAATATCCAGGAGGAAGATTTGGATTTGGCTCTTAAAGGACAAGTACGGGGCGGGGTTGGTATGATCAATACTAGAAAGACAGAGCAGAAACTGCGCAAAATGATGTCATCGAGCAATCTGAGATAAGGAAGTGTTTGGGTACATAAGCTTTTGAAACGGTAAATCAAGAGTTTAAGGCCTCTTCAGGAAAATAGCCAGTTTTACCTAGCATAGAGCTCAAATCTTTCAAATTTTCAAAAAGGTGGGTGTGAAATTGTATCAAATTTTTCCATGAATTGAATGACTTCAAAGAAACTTTAGGTAATTTGCCGTAAATCTGCCGTGGCAATTCTTTAATATCTTGCTTATTTTCAAGATGGCGGCATTTTGATTATTTTTGTAAAAATCCATCAAAAATTTTGAGAAAATTAAAATCATCGTAACTCCTAAATTACTTGAGGAAAATTGACGCAATCTTCAAGAAAACCATAGTTTATGAAGGTCTACAACATGATTGCAAGCAGAAATTTGTAGCTCTTCTGGTTAGGGATTTAGAAATTTGATGACGTCACAACCTCGAAATCAATAAATGCCGCCATTTTAAAGCTAATCACGATATCAAAAAATTGCCACGGCAGGTTTACAGCAAATTACCTAAAGTTCCTGTCAAGCACTTTGATTCAAAGAACAATAAAGAAGAATTTTACACCCGTCTTTTTAAAGATTTGAGCTCTATGCTGTTTTACCTACTTTCTGGATCTGTTACAAAGCGCTAGGGGGGGCCCAAAGTTACGAGTTTTTGTACATGCGTGCTTAGTTTCTGCTCTGTCTACTAGAAAACAAACTTAGCAACTGCTGCCGCGAATTATGAACTTCTTTCCACGTACTGATGTTCGTAACAGCGGTAATATAAATTTGTTAATTAATGCAAGCCGCATTTGATATTGAGAGTGAGGATAAACCTCAGAAAACATCAGATAACATACCAAGTAATGAACTACAGCACAAGTTGAACGGAGGAGACGAAGAAATGTTTACCCTGGGGAACACAGCTATGCTGAAGCTGTTCAAAATCAACTTCCTGCTAGTCGTTTTAAAACGTGGGTACATACAGGGTGTCTCAAAAAAATTGTTCGACGTTTGATTAAATATTGAAAAATAAAGACAACATGAATAGGCTTGTGGAAAGATAACCCTGTTCCTAAGATTATGAAATAATTTTAGAGACCAGAATCAAGCAAATCGGTTGAAAGTTTACTGAGTTACGAGCTCTCGAAGATCAAAAATATACGATAGCTGAAACCAGAGACCCCCCAGATTACTTGTATTGCAAAAAGCTCGAAGACGGAGGTAAGAGAAGCTTATCCAATGTCATACCTCTCGTTGATATAAGAGCAAACCAAATACGACTTCTAAAGTAAATTATTTCTTGCGATCATTCTCAAAATTCCTCAACATGGCATAGGTCCAAAAACAGTGGCTCAAAACAAAATCGGCCAGAGACTGAATCTGTTTCCTCAAAGCATACATATGCTTAACAGTTAGGTTATCAAATACCTGATTGAATCCCACTTGGTTAGCCTTGAAACAATTGAGAAATAACAGAAACGACGGTCTATGGGACTTTTACCAAAAATGCCATTTCGAGGCCTCTGGTTTCAGCTTTCGCACAAACTTGAACTTCAAAAGCTTGTACCCCCATGAATTGTTAACGGATTTGCAAGATTCTTGTTTCAAAAATTAATTTAAAAACTCAGGACAAGGGTGACTTGACCAAAGGTCCATTCAGCGTATCGTTATTTTTTAGTATTTAATCAAACGTCGAACAATTTTTTTTGAGACACCCTGTATTTGTAAAGATTTTTGAAGTATTGATGCTATGACGAAGGCTCGATTACTACCTGAAGGGAAGAGTTTGCCACGGCCCCCTGAAAGCAGTCCTTTAAGACTGACGGGGCTACCGTGCTTAAAAAACTAAAAATGAAAGTAAATGAATGAATTGGTTCATCAAAACGGGATAAAGAGGCTAGCAGCCTTCAAGAGGCAAAAAAAAAATGGGGTGGCCTTGTTTTCATCGAGCGTGACGTCGGCAAAGCACAGATCTTAGAAAAGTACGAAAAAATAGGGGAAATGTACGATACCCCATTCATAGCAGTAGAAGCTTGTATTTCATCATCAAACATACCAACCCCGGATTAGCCTCCCCAGACTTGTCCTTTAAGATATTGAGTCATGATAGATTGACCTTCTCCACCGTGTCTCATGTGACCCATGCGATAAAGATCAGTTGTCGAACCTGACAAACTAAAATAGTCCACTGTATGTAGCACGATGTGTTTCTCATGATTTCACTTGAAACTGAGCCAGTCAGATATGCCTTCAAAAGCAGGGTATACGCTGATTACTTAATATGACTCAGTGCTTTTAATGTACGTTCTTTACTGTCCAAAGATTACTTAGTGACAGCAAGGTCTACTTCTCTAGAAATTGAATTGCTCAAGAAGGAGAGTTGTTTTTTGTATCGTACAATGGCCTCATTTGTTAGAAAGTCTTCTTCTGGTACAAAATTTGAAGTTTGCTTTGAAAAGCTGAACGATCACCCTTTGGAAAGCAGTTTCAGAACTTCCTATACCATGAAAGTTGTATTTAGACTGCCATCTCTTGTAAGTTCATCTTCCAATAAGCTGCTTCTTTCAGGGCAAAACTGTAAATTGACCCCCCAACCCTCTATTAAGCTTTTCAACTTGTAACACATACAGTAAACAACTGCGTAGATGCAACTATTTGGAAGGTAGCCTGGGTTCTTATGCAGTGAGTGCCATGGAATGGTTCTTATAAATGCCGGTCTAATTGGCGGTCTAATGGTTCTTATAAATGGAGGTTTTCAGTCCACAAGATTCTTACACGCTGGTGTTTACTGTATAAAGATACAAAGACGGTAAGCGCTATCAAAAGGAGACAGATTTCATTGGCTGAATGAACAATCGAAGTTCTTGCTAATAAGTTTCAAATGTGTATTGAATTTGCAGACGTTTGGAATTTGGAATTCGCAAATTGCGTTCGTTTTGCGAATTGCGATTGAAGTGGAAATGGGCCTTAAGTAGGAACGAGAAGTTTTCGTTTATTTTCACAAAGTGATGCATATGTAGATTTGCAAATGGTTTTTATTTCATGCCTTGAATTTATCGATGTGATTTATTCACAGAGCAACGCTGGAGAATCAGAGTCACTTTACAATTTTCACGAAGCTGTTTCGTTGTTAATTGAAACTGAAGAACAGCTGATTGATGAACACAAAACAAGTATTGAGGTTAGTGATTCATTGAAACAGCATTTGCTGCTTTCGTATTTAAAAAGAGTACAGGGCGCGCCAGGAAATCCGTGTTGCCTTGAGCACAGGGTGAATTTGAAGGAATCAAAGTCAAGTAGATAGCCGAAAGGCGTGGCAGCCTTTGCGATATTTGTTCTGCTTTTTAGCCTTTGAAAAATAGATCAGTGAAAATTTACCAAAGTCATCGTTTCAGAATGCTTGGAAAGGGCCTGACAACGTAACAGTTAAATATCGCAAAGGTGTTTGATTTGTTTTCGTCTTCGCTTTTTGGAAAGTTGAGCCTAGTTTGCAGCAGTCCCTATACGTTGCCAAGCCCGCTCGAGCGGGATCTCCACGAGCTGCAAAAAGTAGAACGTATTCCTACTCTTCGCGGCTCCACATTTTCTGCGGCAACAAGTTCGATTAGCCGGTTAGATTGCCGGAAATTTTTCCGCCTGGACATTTTCTGCTTAGTGGAGACCCGGCTTTAGAGTTGTGCCAGTCTGTCGTTGGCAAATTCTTGATGACCTATTGTGTTATTTTGTAGCAAACGAAAGAAATGTTAGGAGAAGAGGAACAAATGTTGAATCAATTAACTTATGAAGCTTCATATGATCTTGAAGGTATGTCTGTTTGTGTGTTCAGAACACTTTTTACTTGTTGCTAGGCAGCAGCATCTTATCATGCTCAATTTATTTACCTGTGATTATTATCACCATTTTTGTCCTTTGGCCGTTTTGCTTCAATTTGATCTGTCGCTCCCTGTGTAAATAAAGCAAAAGCAATCCCAACACAGGAGCACTTCACTATCAGATCTCAACGGGGGTTGCATCACAACAATTTCTGTGTTGACCATATCTTACCGGGTGACCCAAAAAAAACTTCACGAGCTAGATCATAGCTGGCTCCCTGAAATAAAAAGCTATTGCCATTTTGAAAGATGATTACCATCCGAAAAACCAGATTCAATGAAAATTTTGAATCCAGAATTCCTCATATTGAACGAAAAAATCGCCATCATTTTCCAGTCAACATCTTGTGAAAACTCGACATAGCGATTGATTAGAAGTCGCTTGGGGAAATCTTTTATTTGCAAAATGATTTACCTCTGTTCCTCATTCAAATTTGATGCTCCAAAGGAAATTCGGAATTAAGCTTTTTTCACACTTTCCGAAACTTGGACTGGAAAGTGAAAGAATGGTCTGAGAAATGAATGAATTTCCATGTTTTTGAAGCTGTTTTTTCGGACAGTAAGCATATCTTAAATTAACCAAGTAACATCTCAAAAGATAGCGGTGCCTTTCTGCTACATGCTGATACATTGTTTTTCTTCATAAATTTGCTTTAAAGAAAATGGAAATATCTTAGGATACCTCAGAATATGGATCAGATCTCCGAAGATCCTAGCGCAAAACTATTGTTGTTTATCCTCAAACATCAATAGAATTTTTGATGAAAACTGGATCCCAGTGCCAGAACATACAAAATATCACATTTCCAGAATTTTCGCGCCAAAATTACCGCAAAAAACTGGTGCATAATGAAATCGGGCAATCTCTGCTAGCGTGAAAGCTTAAGGTTGCAGTATATAAAAATATCCTTGATTTAATTTCGGTGGTTATGCACAACCTGCGGGCCACTCCTATTAGACAAGTAATTGGGCTATACTGGCCAGTGATCCACGAGACAAATTAATCTCACGCGAGAATAAGCAAGATTCAATTTATTTGTCTGATAGTTTTAGTGATAGGAAAGAGTCTCATGTCATGTTTTGACATGAAAAGCTATTCAAATTTTAATGTACTGTTTCTTGTGATAGCAGAACTTTCTGTGCTTTTTTCCCGCTGTCGTTCACTGTTACAAATTTTTGAAAAGAAAACATATCTTGTATGGTCGTATAAGGCGAAAGGTCACATCGTTTACAAGGCTGCATAGTTGATTTGTTGAAATCGGTCAGTGGAATAACTTGTTGACTTCTTTTTGCATTTTGATATGGTCTATGCTACAGTGCGTAAATTGACATCCTTTCATTACAGAATATGTAAAAAGACTCGACGATATATTAACGCAGAAGATTGATAAATTTTCAAAGCTGAAAGGTATGTTCATTCTATGATTTCTTTTCTGGAAATGTGTAGATGCTTTTTGGGATGAAAGATTTTCATCCCTGGAGTGACAATGACCACGGGGGTGGGATACTTAAGGAAGGAATGTCTTTCAAGTGTCATTCATTTTTCAAAGTTGCATGAAGTTTATCCTTCAATCGATCCTTTAGTGACATTCCATACCAAGTGTAAACGGACCAAAAACATCATTTTTATAGATTTTCCTGAAACTTCGCAAGGTCATGGGTATCAGTAAGACAAATTATTCCCCAATTTTTTTGTTTTATCTCAACTCGTTGATGAATTGTCGCTAAGTAAAATTTTGCGCTTTGTTGTTACCTGAGTAGAGTTTCACACTTTTCAGTGTTTGCGATTAGCGACAAAGGCCAAAATTTTGATTAGCGACAACTCATTAATGAGTTGAGATAAAACAAAACAATTTGGGAAATGATTTGGCTTATTGATATCAATGACCCTGTACTTGTATTGGGAAGTTTATGCATGATTTTTGGCCAGTAGTATTCCAGAGTCAAAATGTAGCCACGGTGTGAAAAGTCGTACTGCAAACCATGCAGTCTTGTTGTGAAGTTTTAAATCGTTCACTTCATTAAATCTGCACCAGTATTGATTTTGCTGTTAATTTTGGATGTGTCATTCCCCCATGAAGTCAGTTATGAACCAAAATTCAATTTATATTATTTTCCCAATAAATTCTCCAAAATCTCCCAATTTAAAGTCACAAAGACGTGGTCAGTTTGATACAGGTTTTTCAAAAAGTTCTCTTTGATAATGATAGCAAGCTTCGATCGGAGAGCATTTTTACACTTTCTGTTCCTTTGAAATCGAAATCGAAATTATCAGTTAAAAGAGCAATAATCTTTTTCACTTAAAATGTATTCATAATACGCAAAACTGCACAAGCTTTTTAACTTCATATGAGAAGAAACTGCATCCAAGCAAAGCATCCACTGTTTAAAAAATCCAGCTGCAGAATCAATCGATTAGATTCGAAAAACTCCGTCTGGCTTTCCTGACTGAGTCTTCAACAAAGTTTTTAGCGAACATTTGCAATTTTTATTGAATTAGCCTGCTATCAATTGAATACTTTCCTAAATATAGCAAACTTATTCAATAAAAATTGCAAATGTTCGCTGTAAACTATGTTGAAGGCTCAGCGAGGAAATCGACACGGAGTTTTTCGAATCAGATCGATTAATTCTGCAACTGGATTTTTTAAACAGTGGATGCTTTTGTTGCTCACCCGGATGCAATTTCTTCTCACATGAAGTCAACGATGTATGAAGGAAGCGCAAAAAAATTTGAAATTTTGGATTAGTGAAGTAGCAGTCCCCAGTAGCAGTCCCCTTCGCTACAAAGCCCCCTCTCCAGTAAATTCCTCTCTTTTAAGCCAAAATTTTAAGTACACCCTCTCTCTTTCAACCTTCCCCGCGCATATCAGATGGCAGGGGTTACGAAGGATATTCCATTCATTTACCTAAAGCCGCATTTACACGAGCAAATTTTACTTGACAAGTTGTTTTGCTGTTCTAGACTGGATTAGATTGAACCAAAATAACAATCTTTTCCTTGTCAAATGTACTTGCACAAAAGCTAGCGTGCCAGTTTTTCAACGAGTGCACTTGTCATGTAAAACATTGTCATATGCAAAACTTGACCGTGTAGATGACTTGACAAGTAAATTTGACAATTTTGACTGAAATCCAGGCCCTTCCTTTCATGCAGTTTTCTCTTCTTGGTTGCTACGAGGTTTGATTTTGACTGACCAAGCGGTATCAATGCTTTCGGGAGCTATTCAAAACCGCGAAAGCTTGTAGAACATAAAGGCAGACGGTCAAAAAAATTTATATGGCTGCATCTGTCCCAGAGAAAAGCTTCTTCCTCGTCAAAGGAGCTATTTTTGCAAGGATCTTTGGCGTGAAAAATGTGGCACTTACTCTCCTGGTGGCTGGCCAAACCGATTTTCGGAGCGAATAGCAACTGTCAAGCAGGGGTGGAAAAAGTATCGGACCACGAGACCATTGGTCCCAGAAAATATTTTGGGTTCCAGAAAGAAACAGTTCAAACCTAAGAACGTGCAATGTAATATGCTAAAATTCTAGAAAGAAAGAATTAACAACATGAAAGTATGAGACAAAGTATATCAGTGAATGAAATAGCAATGATTAGTGAATCACAGTATTTAATATGTGCAGCAACAGGTACTGTACAAGCCAGTAGCACCTGTTGCTCTTGCCTGAAAATTCTTAGGAATCCTTGAGAAAATAAGCTCTAATCATTCTAATGTAACAAATTTTATAAACACTTTGAGATTAATAGGGAGGAATGCAGGAGTTGTGGAATGTTGACACTTTTACTGATTTTGATACCTGTTCAATTATATTTTGATTATAGTTATGTTAAATCATTAAAAACTTGCATAATATATAAACTGATTCCCCATGAGCCATATCATGGACTATGTTCCATTGATGTTTTTTTTATATCACTAAAATTTAGAAACGAAAAACAAACTCAAATTTAATTTTGTTGAGGTGGAGGCAAAAAACATAACGTTATCGAGTTGCCTCCACACATGAAAATTTCATCGCTCAAAACCATACTTTCCTGCTTATGATACCAAATGGTCAGTTTTTTAACTAACAGTTGCCTTTATTTCTTGTTTGACGTGCAGAAAAATTTTCAATTTCTGACTGTGGTCCCAGAAAGAGAAAAATATTTTCCACCCCTGCGTCAAGGAAACATGCTCTCTATCTACGCGATCAGTTACAACCTGTCAACAAAAATTGTCAAACAGAGCATGTTGCCTATCTACACAAACAAGAAAATTCGTCAAGGAAAATTGTCAAAGAAAACTTGCTTGTGTCAATGCGGCTTAAACATGTTGAGTTTGACAAAGATTGAGATAAAGCTGTATCGAATTCGTGTTTTGATTCGGGGAAATTGTATGATGATGCCGCGAAATATGGGATAAGATAACTAAAAGGCTACCATTTATAATCTTGCCATCTGAGTTTGTGATCAAGCCCCCCCCCCGTCCCCTGCATTCTTTTGCCGTCAAAGTCGTTTTTACTTTTCTTCCCTCTCATTTGTGTTAGTTTATTTACACATGATTAATTCACCATTTGATTTTTAACAACGTTAATTTTCTACCCCATTCTACTTTCCTTTTGCAGAAAAAGTGAACCTTTTCAAAGAACAATTATTTGAAGAAGAAAGAGCAAGTAGCAAGGTGAAGCGACTACCCTTCGTTTAGAATAATGTTTGGCACGTAACGTGTTTAGTTTTGTTCAGTGCACGTAGAATTACTGACAGTCTGTGTAGAATTGCAGCTTTATGTAGTGCAGTTAGAATTGTCTTCAATAATTAAAAACTTCAGCGTTACTAAGGGTGACATTATACACTGTTCATTGGATCCCTTTAAAGAGGACACAAATGAAACCATCTATCAAGCAACTAGCTCCCATGGAAAAAAGAATAATTTAATGCAATACAAAAAATGTCGTTCTTTTTCCTTTTTTACTCACACCATATAGCATCAGGCTCGAATCTTTGCAAAATTTAAATTCTCTTAGAAATAACTCAAAGTGCAAAATTAACTTCAATGAATGAAATTTTTTTGCCTAATTTTTTGAACTGAATCGATGGAAGGGAACTTGCGGTCGTTCGCCATCATTCCAGAAAGATCATATTTGATACCGCCATTATTTTCAGAGTTGAAGCCTTTTTAAATTTTCTGCTAGTGTTGAAGTTGTGACGTCATCAAATTGCTAAATTGCATTAATTATAAAAGCTACAGATGTCTACTCGCAAGCATCCTGTAGATATGCAAATACTGGATATTTCTTGTGCTGGTCGTTTTGACTTTCCCTAATCAGGCTGGTATTCATGGTGCTGGTCTTCTGATATCTTCCTTCTCTCGCACATCCGTACATATAACTTAAGCAACGCTGATTCCAAAGATCATGCCAAGATAGAAACTGCTCTTTGCGGCATTATGGCGAACGACCTAAAGTTACCTTCAATCTATTCAGTAAGGATTAAAATTTACGCATTGAATTTAAAGTTTTGCAAAGATTCGAGCCCTATGCTACACTACATACAATAAGATTGATATTTATGTTTGGAGTCTGTCCTGAATTAGATGTGACGTGAAAAAACCGCGAATAACAACAATTGAAATGTTTTGCATGAATGATTTTGTGTTATCGCAAATTTTACATGGCATCTTATTTGAGACAGACTTTAGGAGTGTTTTGTTTGAGTATAGCCTTTCAAAGCAAAGTAATTTAGTTATTGCAAATATCAATTGCCTTCTCTTGCAACTGACATTTCTCTTTTGGTATCGGTTTGTCTCCTACTCCTCGAGTAACGAAATTCAACATTGTATTCTTGAAGATCCGTTGTGACTTCTCTACAGTAAGACCCCGCATATTTAAGAAACCACATTTCACACCTTAACCTAGAATGTTTCTTATATCTTTGATACTTCTCGTATTTTTAGGCTCAAGTTTCTTAAGTTTCTAATTTCGTTTCTGGAAATTCCTAGAAAAAGAAGATACAACATATGGGGTTATCTATGTACATATTGGTCATTTCATTTCATTTTTATTTATTTAAATAGGGTAAAGCTACAACTATATACACATAAATTGCTTTACAAGCTGCCCTGTACAAAGAAAAAAGATAAAACAATTTACAATATACAACGTTTAGCCATATGAATGATTTCACGAAATTCAATGTAAATTTATGTAGAAATCTGTTAAATCCATGATATCTTGCCAGCAGTTTCTTACGTACCTTGTAGGAATTGTTATGCTCCCAGACCATCAGACCAATACTTCGTCTCACTCAAAGTATAAGAATTTTCGGTGTGAGCCTCAGAGTTTCTTATAGGTAGGAGCTAATTATTTTTCAGGAGGCTAAAAGTTTCTTCTGGGTGGTTTCTCAAATGCGGGACCTACTGTAAAACTAGCACAATTAAAAACAGTGAGAAATATGAAGAATTTTAGGCCCCGTTTACACGGGATCGGATCCAAATGGGATCGGATCCAAAATGGATCCGATCCACTTTTTGGGGAGCGTTTACACGAGATCGGATCCAGAACTGTTCGCGTTTACACGGGATCGGATCCATTTGGATTTTATGAACTCTTAGCAGCGCTCTATTAAACATTTTCTCTTATTTTAATCAGATTCTTTGAAATTTTGCACTCTAATAGACTCTGTCTCATCTCCGATTCCCCTCTTTGAAATTTCAACAAAGGATTTTCAGTTTAATCGTGTCACTCCCTATCCGTACCAGTTTGGATCCGATCCCACCCGTTTACACGAGACCTTTTTGGGATCGGATCCAAACGGGATCACCTTCGAAAGTGATCCCGTTTGGGAACGGATAGCAGATCCAAATGGGTTCGGATCCGTTGAGTCCCGTGTAAACGCAAGGCCTATCCGTTACACTTTGGGTACGGATCCATTTGGATCCGATCTCGTGTAAACGGGGTCTTAATGTGATTTCAACTTGAAGTTTGAGACCTCATTGCAAAAGAAATCTGATTCTGATAAACAGTTTCTGATTTATGAAGCAAGTCAAAATCATTGGCTGCTGCAAACCAGAAGAGTGAATATTCTCCATCTATGTCAAGAAATTGAGTGAAAAGACCATCTTAGCCCAGTGTTGTAACTTTCATAAGGGAATCAGATAATCATAGCTTAGATTTTATGAAGACTAAGAAGAAATGCAGATATAGGGTTGCAAGAAAATGTTATGTGGAACCTTAGTGCTGCAGGCCATCATATGCGCCCTTCAGTCATTTTAGAAAATCCATTTACACCAGCCAGGTAAATATACTTGAGCTATTTGGTCATTTGTTACTCCCATTTTTTGACACTAAAATTTCCGACGAATGGAGGAAAATGGAAAAATTGTTATTTCCAAATGTGTTTCCTGATGAAAATGTAGAGTTAAGATCCATTTGGTGCTAAAATTGAAGTTATAAGGCTAGATAGTGAGATAAAATCATCTGGTTTGAGGTAACCAGCATTTTCAACTTTCTTGGTCCATAATTCAGCAGATATTTGTCAGATTGGAACCAGACTTAAAGTTGAAATCTTTCTGTGCACATATCTGAGAAATAGGAAAATTAGACCCCGTTCACACTGCTACGTTTTCATATGAAAACGGAGTAAAACTTCTCCGTTTTTGCCTTGCGTTCACATTGCTCCGCTGTGAAAACGGGGCTTTTCGAAAACGCTAATGAAAGCGCATAAATTTGAAAACGGTGCGTTTTGAAAACGATCCATTTTCAGTGTGAACGCCAAAAACGGAGACATTTGAAAACGCTGCACATGCCTTTGTTAATAGACTTTTGATTACAATGGCATTCAAAGTCGCGATTGGCGCCTTGTTGACAGCTATTAACAAAACGCTTTGTTTTGAAAAGGGGATTAACAACACCGTTTTGCTGGAGCAATGTGAACACCTATCGTTTTCATAGCGTATCCATTTGAAAACGGAGCAATGTGAACGGGCAGCGTTTTCATCAACAAAAACGGATAGAAATGAAAACGGAGCAGTGTGAACGTAGCCTTAGATTCATGGCTCCTTTACTGTGGGCACTCAGACGGCGCTATATCAGATAATTTTTTGACGGAGAGGTGCTTGATTCACGACTATGTTACTGCTAACATCAAACGATCCGATTAGAACGTTCTTGAACAGAAGAACTTCATTTTGACCTGTGCCTACTTTTTTCTTCCTTGTTGAATCCCTACTAACCTATTTTGCGAAACCAAAACAACAAAAATGAAGGAATGAAAGCATACGAGGTGGGCGTCTAGAAAATCACTGTCATTCATTCAGACATAGCATGGGCAATTCGGACACTGTTGTTGTGCTTTATAAACTAACGAAGAAACAATAATTATTCAATACTCACCCCTGGCAAGCAACGTTTGTATTCCGGTCAAACATCGTGGTCAAACATCGTGGCCTACCCTCCTGCTTCAAATTCTGAAAATTCTGAATCCCAACTGCAACAACATTTCGCCTCCCTAGCTTACCCTAACGAACTGCCCTCGCAGCATAATACAAACGTTGCTTGCCAGGGGTGATTATTGAATAGTTATTGTTTCTTCGTTTAGAAAGCACAACAACAGTGTCCGAATTGCCCATGGATACACGCACGTTGTAGAAACGCCGAAGATATCACTGGTCGCACCCGTAACTGTTTCTGACTCAACTGCAGGGGAGAGGACAGATTTCCATTCAGGATTTTGTTGAAAATAAAGGTCTGACCGCAACGCAAGTTTCAAACAAGGCCCTTTTATCATGAAAGGGAATTCCATAAGATTCTACTTGGTGAGTAAAAAAAAGTTTACCCGTTTGGCCGGCTGTGGAATAAAAAGTATCTGGCTGATATATAGAACAACAAGGGCAGATTTTGTAATACAATAGCATCAGTCGCTTTGGTTCACACCTCAATTCAAAGCGATTAACCAATGCAGACAAAAGAAATTCCCTCAAGCAGAAATTCAAAACAAACGAGGCCGCAAAGTTGCCCTGAAACCAGTACGGCAAACTCTCGTTTGGTGCGGGCGAAGGGAGGTTTTTAAGAGAAGATATGTGCTTATAACAAAAGAAGAAAGGTAAATCTAAAGTTCTGTCTCGCAGATTTTGTTTGTTTGATTCAGAAACCGAGCAGAGAGCATTACAATTTTTGCATATTTATTGATCAGACCTACGCAGTCACTCCTCAGCTCCTGAATCAAATAAACGAAATCCGCGAGACAGAACTTTAGATTCATCCATCCTCTTTCGTTATAAGCACATACCTTCTCTTAAAAACCTCCCTTCGCCCGCACCAAACGAGAGTTCGCCGTACTGGTTTCAGGGCAACTTTGCGGCTTCGTTTGTTTTCAATTTCTGCTTGAGGGAATTTCTTTTGTCTGCATTGGTTAATTGCTTTGAATTGAGGTGTGAACCCAAGCGACTGATGCTATTGTATTACAAAATCTGCCCTTGTTATATAGAACTGAACTGGTAATCTATCAGCCAAAGGCTAACCTTGGTGAGAAAATTTTGTTTAGTAAAATCACTCACATTTAATACCAAGAAATTAGAAAAATGTCTTTAAAGACCCATTGCTAACCATGACCCTTTGTGCGCCGACTGAAACGCAAGACAAAGGGAATTTAGGCCAAAAAGGACTTTGAGATAATACGAAAGTCGACTTTAGCGCCACAAAGGATCATGGTTAGCAATGCATCATAATGGGAATCGAGAATTCCACGTTGCATGATTTATTTGGCATTGCAGTTTCAAAAATAGAAGTTTGATTTAAAGGGAATAGACATAGATATATCTCGTAGTCGCTATAAATGGCCTATAGAAAACGCCTACGCATTCATTGTTTGATTGGCTCCACAATGAAGCCGCACGTGTCGAAGTTATCAAATTCAATAGATTATATTTTTAACCTGGCCCGGGCCAGCTTTTAACTATGTCGATTCCCTTTAAATAGCAAGCAAATCATGGAGCAAGAAGGGAACGTGGTATTCTCTTACCTAACCCAGACATGCCATTTCCAGACATTTTTCTTTGTTTTCCTCATTCAGGTTAGCCTTTGACTGACAGAATAAAATTTTTATGAGTAAAATTTTCTTTGGCTTTCCCGGTATCCCAGGCCGGTGGGTGCAACGTTAATGAAAATATGACACCACGCTCATCCATGATTTCGCTGAGAAAGGGGTATATTTGAAGCAAAATCGTAGGACCTAGAATCTCAAAATAAGGGATAATTTACTTCAGGAAACGTCCAAAAGAACGATCCCATACATTTGTTTTAGCAAGTTCAATGAAAAATGTGGAGGAGCTCGAGAACATTCGAAAAACAATGTGGTTGTTGCTGACTCAGCATCAATGCGGAGAAATGAATTTTACAAACAAAATGGCGCCGGTTGGAGCATGAAAGACTCACCTTTGAATCGTTCTATTTTATCGTTCACACACAGCAAAGATGTACAGCTTTGATGGAAAGCATCGACAGAAGCCAGCTGTATCACTTGGTGGTGCAAGCAAGAAGGTATTTTCTTTTGGTTGGGTAAAACTGAAGCCTATGTTGGCCTGGCTAAAAAAGTGTTTATTACCAAAGGGGGGGCGGGAGAGGAGGCCTAATCATTAATGGTTTGGTACGGTAGGCAAAGTCCTAGCCAACTACAGCTGCTAACTTCTGTTCTGGCGAAGGTTAATGGAAACTGCCAAAGTATATAGAGTACTGTCACCCTGAATGGGTCTAATTACAAAAAGAACCGATCTTCTTACTAACGTATATGACTCTTTGAAATTTTTTCTTCGTGGATGTAGATTTCATTTCCTTGCTAATTGTTATTTCTAAGCCAAAAACATGTTCATTCACGTTTTCTCTCAAAACTGTGACTAACATCAGCAGCAGTCAAAATGAATGCTTGCCTTCATTCTCGCCCTGAATGGGTCTAAATATTGTCAGGGCCTCAGCCGGGAAACTTTGCTAGCAGAGAAGCCAGAAATCTCGCTACAGTTTCTACATTGAATGGACTTTAAGAAAATGTGTATGGCATTGACATTCTTGACAAACACAAGAGTTTAAAAACAGATCCTACTTTTCCTGTGCCGATGAAGCTCAAACTTACGTAAAACTCAAGCGTTGCGGTAATTCTCAAAGTGAAGAGACACCAAAGTTGATGAAACTCTCAAAATGTATCAAAATAAGTACAGAAGCACCCTTCCTTTCTAAATTGATGCAAAACCAGCACATAAAAACTTGGATCGCTACGTGGAGTCGATTGAAAAAAATAGACACATTCAGGGCAAATTTTCCGCGATCTATTTGCCTCTTGAAAATACTCATATATCGGCAACAAAAATTAGCAAGATCTTTTGATAAATGCTAGAATTAACTCTTTAAAGGTTTTGGTATGAACTGTGAAACAGGTTAACTGGACATCAAATGCACAAAAGTGGAAAATATACAGACTGACCCATTAAACCCAATATCAACGCGAAGGGAAGATTTGACGAATCTTGCAAGTCCACAAAAGATAGCCTTGCTGAAAAGCTTCATATTTTTAGAAATGTCGCCTTCAACAAAACACAGGCAAAGAATATGATGAAGAAAAGTGCCAGCAAAACATTTTCATTGGGTTTTTGCAAAATATCAAATCCAGGAGCCTTGTATCTTACGTTGAAGGAAGAGCGTGTGATTCTGACGAAAAACGGTATTAGACCCATTTAGGGCGAAAGTACTCTAGTTTATTCTAAGAAATTGAAATGATCTTGATGTTGAGCATAAGCAGGACTGGCCGAACAAGATGCATTCTCTCCGAAAGTTTGCTATTGTTGTATGGTTTAGACAAAGGGGCAGACTGGCAGTAGAATTGGGGCCCGGGTGATTTAGCAGTGAAGGGGCCTGAAATTAAGCAAGCGAAAAGTTGCCAGGGCATTCCCATATAAAAAAATTTTTGCGGACACACTCCCTGGATTGGCCTCTAATGGTTCTGGACTCTCTTCTAACAATTTGAATGGTTTTCTGCCTATACAAGTGGCTACAAGTGGCATTCTGCTATCTACCATCTCAGGTGATGTTTGGCAGACTGACAAGAACAAAATGCATACTTGAGGGGGCTGAAACTAGGTGCAAGGGCAGCAAGGAAAGCTGGGGGTCTGGGGGCCAGACCCCAGGAAAGATTCTCATTGCCGCACCCTTTAGATTGGTGAAAAAAACCATTTTGGAGAATTTACTGTTTAAAGAAGCAGAGCATCATGAGTGATTGGGGACCTTCCGGGAAAATTTAAGAAAATGACTGCAATTTCACGAGCAGATACATCATTTTTGAATTGCACAATACAAAAAGGAATAGTTTAATAGATTCTGGCAACTTCCTGGAATAGAAATAACTTTAAATTATCATTTCTATGAGCTTGGCTTTCACAGCCTTTTTTACTTAAAAATGAACAAACTTCAGCAAAGTATTACAGGCTGAAGCACCTCAGCCAACCGTTTCCAGCAGGCCTGTTGGGAGAATGCAATTCTCTATAACACAAGTTGAATGCAAGAACAGAAATCTCAGTGCCATCCTGAATTATCTGATTACCACCATTAGCACCGTACCCCTTTAGCAATTATTTATCAGGTCAAATCGCCCCCAGATTGACAAAGGTCAACATTTTATGCAAAAACATGGTTTTGGTTATTATTATTCATGCATGATATATACCATTGTTGATGATAGATGATAGACCAGGTGATTCATAAAAAATTTAGTGGTTTGTTGGGCTGTGGAATAACCAATATTCAAAACTAAAATGATAATAGATTTAAAATCATTTGTATTATGACCAATTGTGAGAAAAGTTACATCAAGTCTGTCCATGTCTTCCAAAAATACGTATTTCTGCCATATTTTGGCATTCTCACTTTCATTTTATCAATTTTTGTCAAAAATTGATTCTCATCTATGGGATTTTACTGTACAAAATTGCTTTTGCTATTACATGAAACTCCTTTCTGAAAACATTTCACAAAACCAAACTTGATTTGAAAGTACCTCAAACTGACCCTCCAATGTAGAGGGTGTGTGAAAACATCAACGACTGTAACACTGGCAAGTTTCAGATTATTTTGAAGCAGTATGCCCTCTTTCTATGATACAGACAAAAATGTACTGTAATGTTCATTACAAACCAACTGTAATGTCCGCAACACAAAGTTTTTATTTTAGCTCCAAAATGGAATGAACTTCAAACCAATAGGCAGTGATTTTTACAAACTACATGCATGCACAACTAAAATCTGATGTAACTATTTTGCTATGCATAAAGATAAAATGAGAAAGTTTGTTTGGAAAAGTGTACAGAATCAAGTGACAAAGTGTTGTAATGTCTGTTACAGTCAAAAGATGCAATATGAATGAAAAGAGACATAAAAAATAATTCATACGGCAAAACAAAGCGGATGCTCATTAATGTTGGATTCGGAAACTCGAAATCTGTTTGAAAAACACAATGTCAATAACTTGATATTTAGATCTGAATTTAATGTTATTAACCTGTAATGTCTGTTACATGGAATTGCCCTAATCTATCAATGAAAGGCCAACTTACTAGATGTGAAAATTTTGTTTTGGTAAAATCACTCATCTTTAAGACCTAGAAATTAGGAAGGTGCAGTGTCTGAAAATAGCTGGTTGGGAATGAGAATTCCATATTCTGTTCTGGTCTATCATGTATATACTTGCCATTAAAATTATATTTCTGAAACCGGCAATCGCATTAGATTTCATTGCCAAAAAATCATGAGCGAGAATGGGGCATTGACTTCTTGATTCCCTTAATGTCCCTTCCAGGCAATTAAAAGATGAATGATTTTACCAAACTGAATTTTCTCATCTAGATTAGTCTTTGACTGATAGATGAACATTTTCAGTTTTTAATATCAGTGAAATACTTTTTATTCCATAGTCAACCAAATTGGTAATCTTTTTGTGACTCACCCAGTACTGTACATTGATACATAATTTATAACATAACCCTTTTTAAAACTGTTATTTTTACAATGAGATAAGATATTTTTTTAGGAGGGAAAATCTCTTTTCATGGAGACCCATTTTAGAACTGTTATTTCTACAATGAGAGAACATCTTTTTGTAGGAGGGAAAATCTGTTTTCATGGAGAAAAGATTACAGGAAAGACAACAAAGGCAGGTTAGTATCATTCTGAAATTTCTCTTTGTGCAATTTTATATCATCTTAGGTGTTGTAATGCAGTGTTGTAATCCACTGATTTTGCAGCTAGAATAGTCAGCTGTATGAGGTTTGAGCAGTCTGACTGTGCTGCCACTGATGATCTTCTCATTCCAATGATGAAAACTTGCAGTTGGCCCACAGGAAGCCCAGGCAGTCAGTTAACTGAACAATGATGAATTTACGATCGTAAAATTGTTAATTGTATACTACCTTTGTGTGTTATTTGTTGCACTTCTCAACTGCTGTACTTCTGCACTGTACTACATAATTGTTCGAATGCGAGAGTTTGATGCAAAAAATTTCTTGCTTATTCTTATATTTACCAATATAAGAATACCAGCAAGAAATTTTGCATCGAACTCTCGCATTCGAACAATTATGTAGTACAGTGCAGAAGTACAGCAGTTGAGAAGTGCAACTAATAACACACAAAGGTAGTATACAATTAACAATTTTACGATCGTAAACTCATCATTTTTCAGTTAACTAACTGCCTGGGCTTCCTGTGGTTGGCCGACAGCTACATCTTTCCACGGTGCAAAGACTTGGAATGAATTGCCTTTGGATGTCAAATAAGCACCCTGTTGTAGCAATTTTAAAAGTAAGCTGAAATGTGGCTCTCAAAATGTAACTGTTCTTATAAAAGTGTGCAGATTTTTGAAGTGTAGCAAAAAAGTTCTAGAGTTTTCGTTTTTGACTGATAATTTTTTCGTTTTAGTTCTAAAAATTTATTTGTGGTAACTTAGGCCCCGTCCACACGTATCCGGATATTTTTGAAAGCGCATCTTTTTTTACCCGTTTTGGGTTAGCGTCCACACGGAGACGGCGTTTTCGGTCAACAAAAGAAAGCTTTTCGAAAACGCTCTCCAGAGTGGATCTTTTTGAAAACGCCGTTTTCATGTTGTCGTGTGGACGGGTGAAAACGGAGCTTTTCGAAAACGCTGACGTCACAGCATCGATTTACGACGTACCAGAGCATGCGCACGGATCTTTGGGGATCACGCAAGGGCATTTTGATTGTTTGTTTTCTTTTGTCAAAGTTCGAAAAGCGGAGTTTGAATGCAGCAGCGTCTTCATGTGGACGGGGATATTTTCGAAAACGCTCCTCGTGTGGATGCGGATATCTTTTTATACGGTTAGAAAAAGATGCGTTTTCAAAAATATCCGGATACGTGTGGACGAGGCCTTCTTAAAAATGGATTTGAAAATTGACAAAAATCCGTAAATATAGATCTTCCCCTAAAAGTCAGGTGGCATGTCCCCTTACTTACAGGCATGGAACATTTCTGACAAGACCGACATTCAACATTCCACACTGACCTGTGTCACCTTCATTTGATTGGGTTGGGTGTATTGTCCAGGGCATCTGAAATCTGAGGAATTTTCTGAAGATATTTGCTGAATTCTCCAAGAAAGGACAAATTTTGTCAAGGGGAACAGTCTTCCACCCTTAATCTTGAAACATGAATTGTTTTGAACCATTCACAAGCAATTCCCAGCCAAAATCTAGTGGAAGAATTTTCTGAAAGTTCTTGATACAATCTCCTAGTTAAAGACAAATGATGGATATGTATCGTCTCGTTTAAAAATCGAACCAAAAATGAGCCCCTGCCATCATTTTCTCAATTGTTTTGATAATCTCTCAAGATCATCAAATACAGTGGAATACAATAGACTATATTTAGATTGCCTGGGCCCCTGATTTAAGTTACCTTATATCTATTTCATTTGTCTTTAAATTGATAATCGTGCATCAGACCCCAAACAACCCCTGAGGATTTGCTTTCTTTGTTTCATTATGGTCAAAGTCCCAACCTCATGAATCTGAATTTTTAAACCAGTTCAGTATTTGTGTGTTATGATTTTTGAATCATCAGAGGTGAGGCTAATCATTTATTACATTTTCTTCAGAGCATTTGCCCAATGGTAGAATGTTTCAGTTATAACAACAGGAGAAATAAATTACTCTAAATTACAAACTAGAAAACAGTAATTGTGTAAGAATTTATGTCGTTATACAGTCAAAACAATAAACAAGTGATAAAGAAGGATGTGAGGGTCCAGGAGTTGCTGTCTCAGTATACTTTATTTTTATTTTAATTAACTGGACATTTAATCAGAGTTAATTGTAGCACACCCCTTTTTCTATTTTGTGCACCTTGAAAACAGCAACAACTATTCTGCATAGTTTTTCTTCCTCATGAGAGAGTTCAGTTTCAATAGATTCACCCATGTAAGCGTAAGCATTTTCATTTGGGGGCAATCCGTGGTAATCCGGTACTTACAAATTAAAATTGAGCAGAACCTTGATAGGCACTCCGTTCAGGTAACTTGGAAGATAGAGCCACGCAGTTTTGTTACCCACCCACCCACTACCTATGATTTTCTCCTTGCTTTTCTGTTTCTTTTTCCGATTATCTCTCCGTTCTTTCCACAACCTTGGTGGAACGATGTACCGGCCCCGGGGGGGGGGGTACATAACATGTTGAGGGTACGGGTATGTGCCGCCCATATGGGTGGGTTTTTGGGCCCCAAATTCTCTAAAGAAGGGTCTCTTTTTCGGCAGATTTTCCATAAACAAGGGTGGGTTATCCAGAAATTGGTGAAAAATAGCAAAAAATGGGTGGTTTTCCGCCAAAATTCATCATAAAAGTGGGTATGACGGTAACTTTCGGTAATTAGAAGAGGGTACCTTTTTGAAAACCGGGCGGCAGACCCCCGTCCATCCGCAAGTCATGTACCCCCCCGGGGTACCGGCCTGGAAATTTGGTATTCTCAATTTTAATTTGTAAGTACCGGATGGCAATCACCAGCCTTAAAGAAGCAATTTGGGGCAGACAACGTGGGCCGGTACAATGACGTCACAGTTTCCTGCATTTGTCAATTTGATCGAGGTTTGATCGAATCAGAACCTACAACAAGGTGTTCCACAATGATGGCAAACAGCGAATCTCTCTCTTTTGAAGACAAAACCTATTCTTAGGGTTGCTTTTTCAGTTCTAATCCCGAAGTGTAATTAAATTGACTTCTGTTCAAACATATGAGCCAGGCTGACATACCCAGGAGAGGATTGGGGAGAGGGGTGACTGAAAGACAATTATCTCTTTCATAATGAAAAATCACGCTGGTGCTTGTTAATAGCCAGAGGTACACCCTTCGGCGCCTTTTAGTGCTTCAATCAAGAATGTAAAGAAGACATTTGAGCCGTTTTTTGGGTAGAAAGACCAAACCAGTTTGCTAACAAGGAGTCCAAAAACTTTGCCTGCCTCCGCCATGCCTTCTGTTTTCCTCCAAATATATTACAAAGCTTCTGTTTTCCTGATGGCACTACTAACAGTTATCTCCCCTCAACGTAAAGGCAGATCCACCCATTTGCATACAATCTCATCTTTAGACTGTTGCTTCCAAGAGGTGTAGTTCATAATCAGAAATTATGAGAATTCTTACAAGTCTGAAAGATTGTGCACAATATACAGAAAGAGGAAGATGACATATATTTCTTCTATTGATACTCGTCATTATCTCTCACTAGCATGGTATGGTGTTATAAACTGTGTTTTTTAACGAAAACAGCGACAGTTTGTTATATATTTTTTCTTTCTTACATTTTTCGCTTTGCAAGCACCACTACGAGGACCATTATGGAATTAAGGTCCTCTTGACCTTTCAATGCTATCCCTGCCGAGGGGCAAATCACTTGTCACAATAGCGTACGTGACTTTTGTGATTTTAAAATCTCATGATTTTCTTCTGTGATTTTTAAAAGATTTTAGTGATTTTTTTGTGATTTTTTTGTGTGATTTTTCAGTAACTTCTCAGTGGTTTGTGATTTTTTGTGCTTTTTGCAAGTGATTTATTTGTGATTTTTGTATGTGATTTTTTGTGATTTCAAGAAAGGTGTACCAAAAAAAAACAATGATTTGCCCCTCGATCCCTGCCACTGTAATTAGGGGTGTTTTTATTTACCTTTTTAACCTTATTTATTGTACTGTACCTTTTTTATACAATTAAACGTGTAGATATTTTTTGAATCGTGGCAAATGATAGCTACATATATACATACATGAATGCAAAAAGGATTCTATCTTTAGGGCAGTCAGTCACGTATCTGATTGGTAGCAGCAAGGTTAGAGCTCTACACAACGGATTTCCTTGTGAATCTGTGTATTTGGAACAGAGGAGGGCTGATCCTTCTCACTTTCTACGGTCGTAGTAAGGCATTGGATTATTCAAATTTCGTATTCATTTTTTGTCATTATCATCCAATCAAACGTGTGATAGACTGCCTTTAAAAGAACTGTACTAGCCCGTCACATTTAGAGTTGTGTCTTCAATCTACCGGGTGAGTCATAAAGAGTTACGCGTTTAGCGGGCTATGGAAATATGTAACGTGTATTTTGCCGATATTCAAAACTAATATGTTAATTGTCAGTCAAAGGCTAAATGAGATAAGAAAATTTTGGTTCGTAAAATCACACATTGTTAATATCCGACAATTAGAAGAAAAATGTCTGTAAAGGGGTTTGTATGGTGATTGAGAATTCCAAGTTCCATTTGTCGTCCATGATTTATTTTCAATTAAAGTTTACATTAAATACCATTGTAAGTTTCAGAAAAAGAATTTTAATTTCAATAGCAAATAAATAATAGACCAGAATGGAATGTAGATCTCTCGTTTCTAAACATGTCCCTTACCAGCATTTTCCTAATCTCTGCGTCTAAGTGATGAACGATTGTACTAAACAACATTTCTTCATCTAAGTTGGCCTTTGACTGAAAGATTAACATTTTAGTTTTTGAACATCGGTCACATACTGTTTCTTCCATAGCCTGCCAAACCGATAAACTTTTTTTTTACTTAGCCGGTGTGTGATAGCCTGCTTGCAGACTCTACTGATCCCTTTTCAGACAGGTTCTCCTCCTGTAGAGTCTGCGCATCAGCGACCAAATCCTTGTTGTGAGTTCATGAGAAACATGGAACCTTTCCTGATTGGCTGACGCATATCCCCTTTCTTTCATGAGCGTCTCTGTCTTTGTTCGAGTCTGCAGGTATTTAATTAGCTCTTCCATGGACAAAGCTGGCCAATGAAACCTTGTTGTGTGTGGGTGCTATGCCTTCCCACTCTTTGGGTCGCTCTATTGAATCCAATTCAGTGACTTGGTTCCTCAAGAGACGGAATCGCGCGTGGCTCAGAACAAGGATTTGGTCGCCGATGCGCAGACTCTACTGGAGGAGAACCTCTCTGAAAAGAAATGCACGCAGGCTAGTGTGTGACGATGGAGCGAGAGCTACAGCAACCACATTACCAACGATGCAACAGTGTCACTCTTCAGTGCTTTATTTTGTGCAGTTATCATTATCATCAACAGGACGTCCTTGCGGGTTTCTGTAGTCGTCATGTTTCACAGCCGTAGACTCTTCTTTGATCGCCGCGATCTTCTGTTGTTCTGACATTACCATGCTATTTGCTTGTGTACCATGTGACTGCTTTCTTGTGTTCCAGTATGTTAAGAAGTTACCGCTTGCTTTGCTTGTCGCCTCGATCTTATTTGATACACAGCAACGAGGCAGGACGCTTCTGAGGCCACGACGGTATGAACCACTGAATGTAAAGTAGATGTAAGGGTTAACGGCACTGCTGAGATATTGCAAGAAAAAGGCCCAGAACCGCAGCCACTGAGGCATAGCGCTTGGGCATCGTTGGTAGTAAGAGCTTGTGAAATACATGAACTGTGCAACAAAAACTGGAAGCCAACAAACTGCAAATACACACACAACAGTCACTAACAGATTCACAACTTTCTTTTTCTGTCCCAAAGACTGTTTTTCAGAATCGGATGTCCTGTTGCCTGGAATATTGCGTGTCCAAAGTTTCCATATTATAGCTGAGTACATCACAGCCATGGTTACCAATGGCAATGCATAAAGACCAACAAACAGTATGATTGTGTAGTGCATTGGACTGTCTTCGGCATGAAAGGGAGGTTTCCACATCTCAACGCAGTATGTCGTACCACTGATGGTGACAAGGTCTTGAGCGTAAATCATTGGGGATGCAAATGCAATCGAGGCTACCCATATGAACACTAGTATAAATGGCAAAGCTCTCTTTGTTATGATTTGCTTCAATGGAAACAGGATGGCAAAGAATCTATCACATGTAATGGCTGTTAGGCTGAGAATAGAGCATGCGACGGACAGATAAATGCACATATGTAGGAAGGAACACATAAATCCACCCATCGGCCATGCCCCATTGGGAAAGTACTTCATATGAACGACTTCCCATATCATAGGAAGAAATGTGATCAATAAATCAGCAACGCTTGTGTTGCAGATCAGATAATTTGCGACCGTATGCATACGCTTGTTTTTCGTCACCACATGTATCAACAATGTGTTCCCGATTATTGATATAAAAATCACCCAACTGAACATGAACATACCAAATTCGGTGTTCACAGGTTTCGATACCTCGCATGGCTCTAAATTTGGTATTGTAGCGTTTGCGAGAGTGGAGTTATTCATAGTTCCCGATTTGATGTTCGCAGTTTATTGTTTAGAAAGAGACAACGATTCACGCTGGGAATCTGTTTTTTTTTTGCGTCAAAGCAGCGGCACTGGTAGACCTGCAATTCTGAAGTTTCCCTTTTCGAGGTGTCTCACTTTTAAAGTTCTGATATGTCAAAAATCCGTCGTCTGGATTCCTTTTCTTTCCTCGTGGAACTAAACTTTTTGAATTGGCAATCTTTCTGCTCTTCTCAACATGAAACATGCATGATTTCAAAATAAAGCTCTTGTATTCTCGCCTTGTAAAGGTATGTATATCAATTGTTGTCTTCCATCATTAACTAGCTAGTTCGATGCGCCGATAACGGATGACGGAAAACAGATGCAGTTGATATCAAACTGCAATCAAACTGTCGATCTTCAGTCTCTTGATTATTTACTCTTTGTCCTTCTCTTTACTCTTTCCCCTGTATACAATGAAACCCTTATTCAGTTATTACGCTGGAAGAATTTACAAATGCCACTTCCATGTCTTCTGCTTGAGGCAAGTTGTGATGAGTTTCGCTTTCTTCTCCTCTCTGACTGCCACTTCACTTCGTCAGGCTTTGAACAGAAAACTCACAAAGCTACAAAATAATAAAGTCAAGCTTTAATGTATTGTTCGGTTGCCATAGCTTCATGAGTCTTATCCCAAGAGATTGACAAGTTTAACAATAACAATTCCCAAGGCCGCGAAAGAATTTACTCTTTGATTGTACCTCCAATTTCTCATGTTGGATCTTCGGAAAAACGAATGCAATAGTTTATGGAGAAAGCACACCCCGTTAGCAACTGCTTTTGTCTGGAAGCACATGGTGGAATACGGATTCCGGAACGTGTCCATCATGGTTCTATTTCAAGTTGAAAATCAAACTTTTGTTGCGAAATGAAGTTTTGCTATAACACGTTGCGATTTTCAGATTTGAATATTGATCTGAGCAGCTGGTTTTTACATTTGTTTTTCATAAGGAACTAGAACTAGAATGCCAAAAATTTAATTAATACGAAAGAATGTTTGTCGAAAAAACCAGCTCGCTTGCAAACTCGTTTATAAGAAGCAAAAGTCTGAGTCAGATTAGATTTTAGGTGGTAATTTCCGTAAAAGAGACGCGTTTTTTTGTAAAAAAACCGTTTTTTATCATATGAATACAACTCTAACCTGGGCTAGAATTTGATTTTTTAATATTTTTTTTGACATACAGTTCCGTCATGGTTCCGTAGACTCAATAAAGTCACCTGGCCCTGATGGGAAACTCATTTTGCAAAACAGCGTACGTGATTTTTGTGATTTTAAAATCACAAGAGTTTTTTCTGTAATCTTAGTAATTTTTTGTCATTTTTTCTTTGATTTTGTGATTTTTGTGATGTTAGTGATTTTTCTGTGATTGTAGTGATTTTTTGTGATTTTTGCACGTGATTTTTTTGTGATTTCAAGGAAGGTATACGAAAAATCAATGATTTGCCCCTCGGTTGTAATCACTCCACAAAATCAGGGACGTAGGAAGCATCTCAAACTTGGGGGGGGGGCACAACGCGCACAACGCTTCGAGGGCACTATTTACTTAAGAAAAAAGGTTCATTCTCTAAAATTAAAAGGGCACTTCTTTGTTTATTGCAAAGTGTTATCGCACGTACCCCCAGTGCCCCCCCCCGGTTCCTACGTCTATGCAAAAATCCTTCTACTTTCAAGAGGGATCTTTGCAAACTCCACAAAAGTCCTAAGATTGATACAGTTTTCTGACTTTGGATGGGCGCGTATCATGCGAGGGAACAGTGTCAGAACGAAAGGTTGAAGCAAACCAGTGGCACCTTTTTTTTGGCATTTTGTGGCAAATGGCATCCGGTTGCAAAGTTTGCTTGTGAGTCGACCATACTGTGTTCTGTATAATGTGTTTACGGCAGCAGTTTAGTAATGTGCGAACAGCGCCCGACATTTCATTATAAATTGCTCACTCCAGCGTTGGCAAAACGATATTCAACGAACTATAAATTGATTTTTCTCTCATTATCCTTTGGTCTCAGGCGATTTGGCAAATATTCTTTACTAGGATGCAACTTATCTCCAGCTCCCTGGTTGCTCTTCAATATTTAATGAAAAAGGCTAACGACTGTCTTCGGCGACTTTTGATACTAGATATGTGAAATTTTATTAGTGTCTAAAGACTGAAGCACTTCAAGCGTGTTCATTACCGCTTTCGAGCGTGAATTTAGCTGGTGTCGGTTGTGTGAATGGTGTGAATAATGCATGCTGAAACAGCAAGGTTCGCGTGGTCTGGTCTGCGTTATTCACATGGCTAGAGTAGTTTCGGGTATTATGGAACACTTAAGGGAAAAACTTAAATTGCCACCTCAATTCAAGACAAATTTGGCCACACTTGGTATTAGCAATTAGGCCTAAGCATGCTCCAACGTTTCATCAATACATTCTATTTCTCAAACGTTTGTTGTCGATAAGCAAGACAAAAAATTGAGCCCCGGTCGAGTCGGGCATTGTGGAACACTGTCGGGTATTAAGGAACAAGGTTTTCCTTTTGTTTGTATATGGGTCTCTATTTGAAACGTCGCAAGAAGATGGCGACCAGAAATCACGTTAGTCGGATGTCCTTCGTTATCAGCGACACAGACAGTAAACCAAATAGTGAAGCAGCCTAACTTTAACAAAAATATGGCGACAGATGTTTGAAGAGTTGCAGCATGTGCAATTGGTGAGCTTTTATCTCACTTCCAGGCCGCTAGGCTTCATTTTCTGAAAAATGTTCCACAACACCCGATGTCCCATTATACCCGAAACCACTCTAGGCCTACCTAGTGACGACCCGAGTTTTCGAGGGGTCTTGGGCTCAACTTCAGGGGACTGACGAGGGGATAATGACACCAAAAACAGCGTGCGAGGTTTTTGGATTTTAGAAATCTCTCAGATGTTTCGAAGATTTTTCCGAGATTTTCAAACATTTTAATAGATGTTTTATTTATGGTCGACCCGTTTGTTACTTGTTATGGCTCATCAAGTCGTGCAAGTCGTCCGTTCAAAGCCCTCATTATTAGCCTGCGTGCAGACTCTACTGATTTCTTTTCAAAGAGGTTCTCCTCCCTGTGCGCAGGCTACTCATTATGGGATTTCTTGATTACATGAAACGAGCCGGCTTGCTGTGCCAGTCGACAGTGGGTGAGCCAAAACCAGCCGGGTAAGCTGGCCCGAGCTGGGCGGTATCATTTAATCGCAGCAGTCGAGTCCGAGAGGCAATTCACTGATTTTTTTTCGTACACCTCCCTTAAAATCACAAAAAAATCACATACTAAAATCACAAAATCACAAAAAAATCACATACAAAAACACCAAAAATCACAAATCACTGAAAAATTAATGAAAAATCAATCGAAAGAATCACTTAGAAATCACTAAAATCATAAAAAAATCACAGAAAAAATCATGTGATTTCAAAATCACAGAAATCACGTACGCGATTTTGAAAAGTGATTTGCCCCTCAGTCGAGTCAAAACTTGGTTGGTTGACCGGTTGTTGCCTCATCATACCTCTTGACCGTTCGAATTCTTCCACCATCACGTGGAATACCTCGTTCAGGTTTTATTCCAGGTGGCTCATGATCCGAAGCGAGTGGCAAGTGGGTGAACTTTTCAGTGTTGTTCATTGTAATCACGAGTTACAGGTTGACCAATCCCTCTCTCAAAGATCCACTATTCGGGGACAGAGATGAATAGCTGCACATCTGAAAAACAAGGATTGGGATCGTTGAGACGTACTTTATGAGAGAGACTCGGGACAAGTAAAACCTGCAAGCGCACTGTCATCCATTAGGCCCCTTTTAATCAAATTAATGCCAAAAAAAGTTCCGAATCCTAATAATATTCAGACTTGTGACATAAACCATAATCTAGGAGTTCATGTGCTGCAAAATTTTTCAAGATCAGTCAACCGAAAGCGAAGATATTGATTTTTGAAAATGGGCCTAAATCAAATCTTTGTTTACATGACCGGTTGAGGCATGGCACTGTTTTGACAGCAAATTATAATTCCTTGTGTCCTTGTATCTAGGCTCAGACTTCACCGATCTTTTTAATTTTAGTCTCATTCTGATCCTCTGAATATGTGCTTCAAGGCAATGTCAAGCAAGCTCAAATTTTGCGATGGTACCTATCTAAAAAATTCCTATCTTCAAAGTTGATTGTAAAATTCAAAGCAAAATACAAAAATATGTTTTCCGCTATGCTTTTCAAAATGATTACCAAAGTGTTGGTGCCAATTAGAACCCCAAATGTTTCAAGAACAATTTTAATTTTACAAGTTTTGTACATCATTTTAACATTTTGCACATTTTGTGATAAAATATGTTAAAGTGAAACGGAAAGCTTTCCATTTGTTTGAATCCGATGCAAATCTGAAGCGACAATTTTTATTGATGCAGGTGAATAGCACTGTTGAACGATGAAGAATGTCATTAAAAATTTTTTGATACCTTGTTTCATTTTCGAGTTATCCACTAATTCGTACGATTGGCTGATGACGTCATTTTGTTTGCGAAAAGTACGAGAAAGTAAACAAGGTTGACCACGTTTCCAAAGGGAAACAAAGTCAACGACCTTTCTTTCAAATGAAATGCCTTTCTAAAGATCACATCAGTTGATGAAACAATGTTTATTGCATTTATTCTGCTCAGCCGAAATGTCTCCTAAAACTGTAACCTTCCAAAAATCAGATACAGCTTCTTTCCATATAGAATCCTAATAATTTGCAAACAAAATGACGTCATCAACTGACACTTAAAATCATTGGATAACTTAAAAACGAAATGAAATATCAAAAAAATTTCAACAGGATTTCTTATCAATCGACAGGGCCCTTCATTTGCATCAATAAAAATTTTCGCTTCAGATCTCCTTCAAAGGTATGCCATATATTTGTCTTTCACGTCTGCTAATGCGGCGAGTGAGACATCAGGCCAAAATAGTCATACAATATTTTTCGGTTCGAATTGGCACCAGTCGTTTGACAAAAGCATGCTACAAAGGTATTTCTATTTTTTTAAATTATTTTGGAGAGCATAGCGAAAGATTATTTTTTGTATTCAACTTTTAATTTTAGTACTGATTTTGAATGCAGAAATTTGTTTGAAAGGTACCGTTGTGGAATGGTCTAAGAACGGTCATGGAAAGGCAAAATATTTGAGCACATTTAAAGGATCAGAATGAGACTAAAATGAAGAAGATCGGTGAAGTCTGAGCCTAGTTACAACCGAGTCAATTGACTCTGGTTACAATGAATTGTAATTTGCTGTCAAAATAGTGTCATTCCTCTGCCGGTCATTAAAACAAAGATCTGATTAAGTTCCATTTTCAAAATTAATATCTTCGCTTTCGGTTGACTGATCTGGAAAATTTTTGCAGCTCATGAATCCCTAGGTTATGGTGCATTTCTCAAGCGCAAAATACGGCAGGGATCTCAAATTTCAAATTTGTTAGATTCGATGCTCCGGATCACGGCCAAGCGGTTTTACATGCCACTGAAAGTAACTTATGAATGTAAATTGACCTCCCCCGCCCCCGGCGCGTGAAGCTTCATACCAAGGTGAAGCCTGTGCTTGTAAGGTTACCCTGGGTACCAGAGCGTGATGTGGGGGAACGAGAATAAAATAAAAATAGAAAAGGAGGGAGAGAAGAAGAGGTCTCATCTTCTCTCCCTCCTTTTCTATTTTTATTTTATTCTCGTTCCCCCACATTACGCTCTGGTACCCAGGGTATTGTAAGGTGGGATGTGATTCTTTGCAGTTACCGTAATGTCACCACGAAGGAGCATAAGGTCAAGCCTGAGGCTGATAAGACATGGGTTTTAATTCTTTGTCAAAATGCCACGAGAGACGTCACTGCTGTCAACAGAGCAATGGTGGATTACTGCGCTTTGATACGATTATATAAATTGTAAACAAGTTTTTGAAAACGTTCACACTTTGCCATTGATTCGGATTGTTATCATGTTTGACTGCTGGCGGTTTCTCGTTCGCATATGGTGATTTTTTATGTTTTGGTTTAGGTGACTTTGCTTTTGGTCACCTGTTGATGAAGGGCCTGAATGCATATCAAATGGAGTCTTTCATTATTGTTTCATGAAGGCTTCACGGGTTCCTCACTTATGGAGGTGTAATTCATGTGATAACTTTCATTGCATTCAAGATAGCTTTGACTAAGGGCGGTGCGAAGATTATGCTTCAACTGTTGATGACCTGAAGATTTCATTTGAACTAGGAAGACACTTTCGAAGACACAGTGTTTGAGACAAAGAAATGTCTGAAAACGCTCAAGTTTGTATATATTGCTTCGAGTCATGGTATTATGGAGACAAATGGCTTATAAAGATGCAGTGTGTTGGAGACAAAGTAACGGATTTCCTAGAACAGGGTGAACACTGAAGTTGGATCCGTCCTAGTCATCATCATTTCAAGCGATTTCAAACAGAAATATGCTTACACAGATTCCCAGATTGCGGCAAAAACGAGATCTTTATTGATCTGAAGAAATTGGGATTTTGGATTCGTTTTCTTGGAAACAGTTGAGAATAAAACAAAGAGAAAAGCTAGCTTTTGTGGCCAAATTTCACATACTTGGAAATTTCATATGCTTTGTATGAAGGGTTCTAGAAGTCTGCTTGAGTAAATTGCCTGCACAATTCGAAGTGAAAACAAGAAACATATTTATTGATCTGAAGAAATTGGAGTAGAACAGTTGAGAATAAAAGAGCGAGAAAAGCCCAGAAAAGCCAGCTTTTGTGATCAAATTTTCATATGCTTCGAAAGAGTTAAAATTGTGCATTGTATGGCATCTTCTAGAGTCTTTGCATGGAGGCAATTGCTTGCACAGTTTGAAGTGAAATCAAGAAACCTCTTTATTGATCTGATGTGAAATTTTTGAAAAAAAAGAGAACGAGAAAGGCCGCAGATGAGCAAAGTTTTATGATCAGATGCCCACATGCTCGGAGAGAGTCAAATTGGCAGCGGTCATTGCGTTGTATGGAGTGTTCACATTCACATCACCTTCGCATGGAAATTTGCGTTCGTAGCTTGCAGTGAAAAGGAAACACATTCACCGTATTGAGCCATGAATTATGAACCCTGAATTAAGTCCACTAGTTTGAAATACTTGAAATGCTCCCAGAAAAGCCCTTCGAAAGGCAAGTTTTATGACTGTGATATTTCAGCTGTACGACGAAAACGCAAACATCTTATTGCACTTCAGAATTACTCAATAATGGAACAGCGTCTTTTACAAGAAATTGCAGTGTCATTAATCGAGGATCATACTACCCAACAATGACCAAGTAGCCTTCACTTTCTATGACTTGCTATCGTTGAAGACACCGCTCCTTAGGGTTAGGCCATTATAGTTTCCTTTGTCGCTGGTGTGTTGCTGTTTTTGCATTCGATATTTTTACCTTTAACACGCATTATGAACAGCTCAGTTAATTCTACGTGGATTAACTCCACGGGAACTTTCTCATGCGCACAGAGTCCTCGTCTCATTGATAAATCTTTGCAGCAAGTGATATTTAGCCTCGTTATCGTGACGTCATTGATAGGGAACTCTTTGATTGTGCTTATAGTGTCACGTGGCAAACACATGCACACTGTATCGAACATTCTCTTATGCAACATAAGCATAGCTGACTTGTTGATAACGATTTTACCCATGGCTTTAGGGGTGATAAAACCAGGATACTATAATGAAGATGAATGGAGACTGGGGAAGTTTTGCTGTACTTTTATCCCCTTATGTGTTTATATGTCGGTATCATGCTCAATACTAAGTCTGACCATGGTCTCATTTGACCGGTATTTCTCTATCGTAAAACCTTATACAAAGAGCCTCAGAAAGGAACATTTGCGCTACATATTGGTTATCATATGGTTCCTTTCGTTTCTGTTAGCAGCCCCAACTTTATTTGTGCAAAAAGTCATAACAGACTTAAAGACTGGTAAAAAGCAGTGTATGGAGGTTTGGCCAGCACCATTTGACGATTATCTCAGCCCAAAGATATACACAGTGACACTATTCATGTTTTTATATGCCATTCCACTATTTACCATGTTGATTTTGTATACAAAGCTGTGTATTTACATGTGGCTGAAAAGCAGTATGAAAGGTTTGACATGCAAGAGCAGAAGAAAAGCACAAAGACGAAAAAGGAAAGTTGTCATCATGCTTGTCATAATCGTGTTGATATTTGCCGTGGGATGGTTCCCTGTGTTTCTGGTCCAGTTTTTGTCCTTCTTCGATTCGCTCTACATTCATTGCCCTTCTGCAATACCACAACCATTGATCTTTGCCAGTTTTTTGTTTCAGTACCTGAGTAGTGCGTTGAATCCGTATGTCTATTTTGCATTTAGTGGATCATATCGGGATGAGCTGAGGAAATTGGCTTGCTTTTTCAAGTTTTTCAAGCATCAAGAAGGACGACAGCGCAAGAGTACTATTGAGGGACCTTCTGTTGGTACATAAGTCTCAAAGGGCCATTGTTGGTTGTCACCGAAGGATGAATGACTCCTCAATAGCCTACGAGACTCCTCAATAGCTTATGTTTTCTGGTGGCTTATGTTTTCTGGATGAATGACTCCTCAATAGCTTATGTTTTCTGGTGGATTTTAGGGATTTCTCGAGAAAATAAAGGATTTCCGCCCTCATGGTGTATAAGATTTTTAGAGAGTGATTTGTCCCTCTTTAGCCACTTTCAAATACCCAATTGTGCGAATCAACAAGGGCAGATTTTGTAATACAATGGCATCAGTTGCTTTTGGTTGGCACCTCAGTTCAAATCTATTAGCGATTGCAGACAAAAGAAATCCCCTCAACAATAAATCAAAACAAACACAGCCGAAAAAGTTGACCCGAAACCAGTGGGCAAACTTTCGCCTTGTGCAAGTAAAGGTGGTTTAAAAGAAAAGTTCTCTACTTATAGCGAAAGATGAAAGGTGAATCTAAAGTCTTGTCCCACGGATTTTGTTCACTTGATTCAGAAGCAGAGCAGAAGGCGTTATAATTCTCGAATAGTAAGGTGAAGGGGAAGTCTCGGTTTTCAGCGCCAAGCGCTGGGATCGCAGAAATACCTAAGTGCTAATCGAGTCCGCGACCCCTTGTCAAGACGCTCAAAGGTACTGATAGGATTCGAAGCCCGTCCGCCTGACTGTTCTGGCAGCAGAGTCAGTGGATTACAACACGGCGCCACAAAACCTTCAATAAGTGCTTAAATGAAGCAATTACCAAACAGCTCCTGAATCAAATAAACAAAGTCCTTGAGACAGAACTTTAGATTTACCCTTCTTCTGTCGTTATTAATTCAAGACTTCTCTTCCAGATAACCTTCCGCTTGCACAAGGCGAGAGTTCGCCCTACTGAATTCAGGGCGATTTGCGGTCTTGCTTGTTTTGATTTACCGGTTGAGAGAATTTCCTTTGTCTGCAGTCGCTAATTGTTTTGATTTGAGGTGTCAAATAAAGACATTGTATTACGAAATCTGTCCTTGTTGCTCGTCAAGTTAGATATTACAGACGTTAAGGGCTCTTGGGTAGCCAGCATGCACTGCAATCGTTTATTTGCTATTTGTGAATTTCATGGATTTCATTCAATTCATGCCGTCCATTGTTAACACAAGAGAGCTGCAGTTAACGTGTTGCTGACGTGGTGTGAGCAATATCATGAAATTGATTTCTTGCAGCATGAAATTAGGCCACCGTTACAAATAGGGCTTCATTGTACGCTGGCTGCCCAAGATACTGTAAAGTTAACAAAGACAGACTTGAATTGGTCTCATGTCAGTTACTTGTATAGAAGTGCCTACAAGTTGGAGGCGGAAGACAATGGATGCTTTGTTGTTGAGCAATTTTAGGACCAGCGAAAGTTATGTTTGGGAGTGGGGCTCTATGCAAAATTTCGGGTAGGGGTGTGCCACCAGCGTCTTCAAATCGGCACCGTTGGCTAGACCGATTTTCTATGAAAATGATACCTTTGGCTAGGCTAATTCCTAGCTTGGGCGATGTGGCTAAGTGTTTCAAATATTGTGGGGTCTACTACAACGCGGGTTCGAATTCACACACGACAAGTTAACAGCCAACTAAGTTTTCCATGCTTTCGAGGTCCCCAAATGAGACCTGGGAGGTAACTCAGAAACCTAGCCTGCATGAACAAGTAAATGTTGCTCACTTGGTTGCTTGTAAGATGCCAAATTGTACCGCTTTCTGGGTTAGACATCTCGTAATTTGGTATTTCGTAGACCAAAATCGGTAAAATTTAATCTTCTCTTGACCAAAGTTGCTAAGTTTTGGCTTCCTGTGACGAAACTTTTCAAAATGTCATCCTGAGTATCCTGAGATATTATCAAATGAAACCATGAAACCGTTCGTCGTGACACTTGCAATAAAATTCATATTCTGGCTGCGATTCCCTAAACATATTCCACTTTTCAAAAGTATTCCCTTGGATAGAGTAGAATCTCAAAAACGTGTGCCTTTAAATGTAGCGCATTTCTGTATACGTCGGCATGGAAACACCCTGTGGAATTAATCACCTTTGCTTAGAGAATTTTTAATTGCTTCAAGATTTGATTGATTCATGGGATCGATTTAGTTCTTTGGTTAATTGAAGTATGATAGATAGAGAATACGGTCAAGTCTGTGTGATTCGCTATCGAAAGGGGGTCGTGAAAATTTTCGAGCTGCAAAAAGCTCGATTTATACGAGTATTCCTAAAAAAAGTCCTGGATTTTGCCTTAGTTATCCCTAAATCGTCATTTTGTAGTCTTTATCCATATAAGCATGCACAGCAGTTGTAAACAAAGAAAAATATGTTTATTTGTTATTTTAGTCCCTCAATGAAAATGCAACACAAAAGTAGGCAATGCCATTAGTCTTCAGAGCTTCCTAAGGAAATCGGATATAGTGCTTTGCTTCTTTCTGCTGGATATACAACAGCATCAGATTTAGGAAAATTTAATGAAATGAAGTCCTCATATCACTAGCTTTTTTCTTAACATTAGCAGCAAGTTCGAGGAAGAGAGGTTTTTTCCACTGGGTACCGAAAAGATTGGTCGAATTACGGAAAGTTCGAATAATAGAGATTCAAATTATGAAGGTTTTTTCTAAGGTTTTGGTATTCAAGGGACCTGAGAATTTCGTTCGAATTAGCACTAGTTCGAAATACTCGTATTCGAATTAGAAAGAGCTGACTGTACCGGGTGAGCCAGAAAAAAGTTCCCACTTTTGAAAATTCATAACACCAAGACTAATTCACGGATTTGAATCATTCAAATTCTAGTTAAAATCCGAAAGATCAAAGCATTTTTTGTGATTTTTCTCGCTGTCCTACCAGCACTACAAATATATAGATAAATTCAACTTTACAAAAATCTCATGGTTGCAAGATGACTACAAAATGGTCTAAAACATCGATCAATGCATAAATTACTTCTCGCACAGAATAATGAAGGAAATGCAACTTCTCATGGGTGAGAGACATCCTCTAGGCATTAATTGCCTTGGGATTGAAAATCTTTTGTATTTGTTTGAAAATCAATGTCTTATAACTCTCCAGGGAGGTGAAACGCCCATGGCCTATGGTTCGATTTTAATAGAGTCCTTACGATTTGATCAATGTTTTAGACCCTTTTTCCGTAATTTTGCAACCATGAAATTTTCATAAAGTTGAATTTACCACAGCAAGAAAAATCACAAAAATACTTCCATCTTTCGACTTTTAACTAGAATTTGAGTGATTCAAATCCGTTAAGTTGTCTTGGTGTTATGAATTTTCAAAAAAGGGAACTTTTTTCTGGCTCACCCGGTATAGAAAATAACGGATTAGTAACACAAATTATAACCACATCAATATCTATGCGTTTCTGTGCTGAGATATATTAACCATAGACCAACAACGCTTTGAAGGACTGCCTCGGTGAACAGTGTAACACTAGAAAACACTAAGATTTCTGATTAGAGATTCTGTTTAATGTGATAGTTTATACAGCAGTAAAGTCGTGAATCCTTAACGTTTTCTCGAACAAGTTTTTTTTACTCTGTTTCATTGGCTATCTGTAAGTGCGATATGGTTGATCGCGAATTAGAATTTTTAAATTTTGATTAAACGAGGGGAGATTATGATTTTTTGTGCAGCGTTTCCCAAGCACTTGTGCCCTCTTGTGTGGGTGCTGTCGAAGAGCTGTAGCTTCAATTGTCTTGCTTTTTGTACTGCTGCATAGTTCAGGTTTCAACTGACGGTCTGACAAGTGGAGTTTTTGCCGATTTATGGAAGAGGAAAGGCTAAATATTTTTTTATCTACCAAATGTTACAATATGAATTTACAAGCTACACCACTTTACAAAATTACTTTACGACTATACAATACAACCCAAATGCCGATTGAACATAGAGATTAAAACTACTGTCTACCGCAAATTACATGCCCACACGATAGAGGTCTGCTATCAAAACAATTCGAGTGACAAGATATGATTTTTATCTTTTCCCATCTTTAGACAGTCAGAAATGAGCTTGCAGCGTCAATTCGAATCCAAAAATTCGTTCGTGGCTGCCTTTGCAGAAAGAGGGAGGTATGTTTTCCTTATTTTGGAAATTCAATTGTGTTATAAATCATAGTAAATAAATGAAAACCTATGTTTATTGTTCCTGTACCGACTTAGGGCCTATTTATACGAGGAGGGCTTGCCCGTCAGCAAGCTGGCTCGCTTTCAGATGAGATCCTACATATCTGGTCCCAGCTTTGTAAGTATCAGTTTGTGTTTATATGTGTGTCAGGCTGGCCCTCTCTGCCGAGATCCCGGTTATCGACTGCCGGGATCCCGCCTCAAACAGGCTGACTTTTCTCACATAAACGTAATAAACGGGCCAGCCCGCATTTGGCGCCACGGTTCTTTTGTAAGATTGAAAGAACCAGAAAATCTTTCCTTGTGCTTTCAATTTCACACAGAAGAATGACGGCACGTAGCTACCAATAGCCAGGCTGGCTCGGGGCTGGGTCGCTAACGAATCTCCCATGTAAAACCTGGGCTGGTTTCTTGGTGAGTTAGCTCACTTACGGGCCAGCCCGCCTCATGTAAACAGGCCCTTAGTGGCTTAGCGCTCTTTCAGATTGCATACCTGAAAGCTGTGGGTATAACTGCATATGGTTGGATGTCGTGATTCAAACAAATTTTGACCTGAAAAATTACCAATATTCGAAGCTTCAATCAAAATTGCCTTTTCTTTTGAGATATTGTATCAAAGATTAAATTTAATTCAGGAAATCAACAACTGCTGTCAATTCGCAAATCCTGAACTTTCATCAGCCACCTAGTTTTGAAGTATTCTACCTACAAAATTGCACTGAAGTTTAAGCAGACCCATCTTTTTGTTCATTCAAATTTCTTTTCATGGTCGATAATGTGAGATTTGAAGCTCTTGACTACGTGTTGTCTTTGTTGTTGTTGTTGGTATTGTTACCGAATTCTAAATATTGTTTTTTGAATTCTTAATATGTTAAATTTGCAGTTAGTTTAGTTAGCTTTTAACATAGCTATCAGTATTACATTATACGAACTTAAAAAAAAGGTGAAAAGGGTGATAATCTAAAGTGCACGTGAAATCGTAAAATTAAGAAGCCAGAGAACCCCAGGGCAAGATTTATGATGTCTTCTAAAGCCCATAGTTCAGAATATGGGCTCCCTACCTAACATTTCAGAATCTTTTGCATAATACCCAATTTCATGATGAGTTTTGACGGAAAACTACCCATTTTTGGCTATTTTTTGCCCCTGCCGAGAAAGGGACCTTTGTTTAGAGAATTTCGGGCTAAAGACCCACCCATATGGGCAACACATATCCTTACCCTTAGCATGTTATGTACCCCCTCCCCAGGAAAGGAATACAGTTTTTAAGGTGCTGTTTCAACCAGCAAGCCTTGCACTTGTCATCCCTTTGGTTGTGCTAACGACGACGGAGAGATTTGCTTTATCTTGATTCAAAAATTAGAATAACTACAAAGTCAATAAATTGTTATGTGTTCCAGCCAAAGGGGGGAAGGACACTTAGTCATCTGGTCGCTACTATGGCTGGCACTTTATTTAACTTTAACAGGATATTAAAAACTATAAACAATCACACACACAAGGGGAGAGGGGTTACTGCTTTAGTACTATGATTTGATGTAACATACCTGCTAAGGCCAAAATGTGCGCAAACCTTTCGGAAAAATAGCAATTTTGGGTAATGCACGTGTCAGGCTTGAAAAAGACCCTTTAAAGATAATTTTCTCTTGACTCGCCATGTAAGGTATCATAAAAGCTCCATTTAGCCCCCTTTCCATTAAGTCCCCTCTCTAATGAGCCCCTCGCCTATGAACCAAAATTTTAATTAATCCCCCTCTCTATTAAGCCCCCTCCATCTTATATCAAAGTCTGGGAGCTTCCAAAGATTTTGCACTTATCTAAACCGAAACGAGTTTGCATGTCAATTTTGATATTGTTTGGGATAAAAATGTGGCGAGTTTATGTATTTGACTGGTAAAATTGTGTATTGAATCCGCTAAATATGAGGTAAAAAAACTGAAAAGCTATCAGTCCTTGTAATTTCGCTTTGTGAATAAGGCCTCCTCTCTAATAAGCCCCCTCTATAGTGTCCGGTATCAAAAACGTCCCCCCGGGGAAGGGACTTAAAGGGAATCGACATAGTTAAAAGCTGGCCCGGGCCAGGCCAAAAATATAATCTGTTGTACTCAACAACTTACTTGCATCCGGTTTCATTGTGCGGCTAAAGAAACAATAATAATATTAATAATAATAATCTCTTTATTTACAGTTGGTAGGGAGATAGTTAATATACATAAATAATTATGTACAAACTAATTAATACCAACTATTTACATACAAGAAAACAGAAAAATTACAATATAGATCTACTTATTTACATATATTACAGCTACATTTGTCTCCATTCCAGGCTTTTATGCCTTTCTTAAATCTGAATACGCTTTCAGCACTCTTTATTGTATCAGGCATGGCGTTCCAGAGGATGCTTCCTCGGAAGGCTAGAGAATTTATGCCGAAAGATATCGTTTTGGTAGGCGGAATTTGTAGCGTGTTTTTGATTCGTAGATCATACGTCAGTTCCCTCTGCACGAAAAATTCTCCCATAAATGATGGACTTTCATGATTTAATGATTTATATATCTCTGTCATTAATTTCTGTAAGTTTTTCGTGTGGATTGCTATTTCATTGTTCTTGGTGAGGAGGTATTCAAAAGTGGATTCATAATCACCAAGCAGTGTGCGTAGTGCACGTTTATGCACTCGGTTTATCTTCTTGTTACATTGCTTTCCACAGAAAATCCAAATTAGAGGACAGTAGTTGAAATTTGACAGCAGGAAGGAATTGTATAGCAATTTTGCCTTGTCTAGATCTAGCAGTTTAGCTACCCTAGAAAATGCTTTCACATTTTTATTCACTTTTTGGCACAGGGTTTTGACATGTTGGTCAAATTTAAGACCAGCATCGATTGTAATGCCTAGAAGTTTTACACTGGCTGATGGACATACAGTAGCTCCATTTATCTCCATGCATATTTTGTCATTACGTTTGGTACCGAGGAGCATCATCTGGAATTTAGATGGATTGGCCACCAGCCTGTTTGATTCAAACCATTCTAGCGCTTGACATAGATCCTCTTCCAGGTCAATAATAATTCCACCCAAATTAGTACCACAAGAGTAAATAGTATTGTCGTCTGCAAAATTTGTGGGTTTGGATTTGTGGGCGTTTCTCTGGCCTATTTATAGCAGGTAGGAGATATAGCTGTGTCTATTCCCTTTAATTGAGTTTTACGGTAAGTTCATATGTCCAAAAAGAAGCGCAGTGCTGTTATATGAAAGACGTCACGAGAAAGCTACAAAGATATAAAAATACGTTATTGATTCTGATTATCATCACAGCTGTAAATTTTTTATAACCTCCAGGAAGTGTGAGCACTGAAAAATTGTTGTTTGCAGGGTTATTTCACAATTTTGCCCTTCTTCTTACCTGCTTAACGAAGGGAATTCATCATATTACTCTCTTTGTTTGACCGCCATTTTTTTTATGTATTCAATGTAGAAATTTTACAAAGATGAATGAGCAAAGATACTATTTGGAGCTACCTAGCAAACTACGAGGATGATACCCCCAAGGAGCAAAAGATCATGGCTACCACGGGGCCGTTTTGTAAAGAACATAAAACAAATAAGTTACAACTAAATATACAACTAAGAAAGCTGCTCACACATACACGACACACAATTACAAACTAAAAAGAACAATTGTACAAGAATCTGTTGAGCGTTAGATGTCTGGTCAGGGCTGGGACAGCTCGAAATATCATCGCAAACAATAATCTTAGTCGTTTGGTTGTGATAATACATATAATTTAGATATCGATGCTGAAACAATCCTCCAAAGATGTTGTTGCAAAGCGTTTCTATTTATCAATAAATGACTCGTCCATAATATTCCTCGTACCTTTTTTTCAAACATAGCCCACGTTTCTGTCATAATTTACCTTTTTCAAGACAAGGACACCCTGCAGAATTTTTGCCAATTTCAAGCATTTTCCGCGTTTGTTTATAAGAAACGAACAGTTTGACCCAGAACTGAAATTTCTTTCAATTTCACGATGCTTACATTGGCATTGGGTCATTTAAACCTTTGCAAACATCTGACAAAAGATTTCCTGGAAATGTGCATCTGCCTTGACATTACTCAAGTAAAGCCAAATAACACAGCCAGCGAAAGCTTGCCTTCGATTTGCATAAAAGGTGACCAAATTTTGCTCAATCGACATTTAAAATTATTTTATTTTTCGGTGATCAGTGAAATCCTTCTCGTCCAGTCTTTCTGTGGAAGATAGGTGTACCTCGTTTAATACTTGCACCAATCATTCGTCATTGGTCATGCGCCAATAAAAACGATTAATTACGCAAAATACTTCTCTGTCGGAAACCACTGACTTTGGGAAATCTTTCGGAGAAAATATAATCGAAAAACAACATTTCTGAGCAGATTGTAGGAAAAACAACTTGCCTGAAATCATTGAGCACATTGCAGGAAAAGATTTTTGCTGAAACAGTGCAGCAGCTTTTCCAGCATGTTCCTCCTAAAAAACTTTTTCTGAAGCCTTTGTGATGGAATCTTGTATGAAGAATTTGTCGTCAGCGCTGGCTCACTTATTTTTCCTTGCAAGCTTTGGTTATGTATTATCCAGTTACCGTTTTTCCATTGCATATGCCATTTTGGCTACCTTGTTGTAGGCTTCGTCGCAAAAGTTTCTGTTGAAATGAGTGACTATCGTCGCAAAGCCCCTTCGTTTAAGTTTTCTATAAATCCAGCTGTCATCACCAAATAAATTGTAATTTATACTCCACTAGAATTTTAACTTGATTTATTGATTGATTAATAAATCGACCGACCGTGGCATTTTATATTTCATCCGTTAACGTAAATCGTAGTCGATATAGAAAAACGACTATTGACTGTGCGTAAATATACAGCTGTCGTCCCAAAGTCCAACCGCTCAATTTGTCATCAGCTCCAACTCAGATCACCAAATGTACTATAAATTTGTTTACCACAAGTTTTGTTGTTTGAATGATAGATCGATGGATTGATTTATTGATTGATTGATTAATTGGTTTATCCATTAATCTATTGATCGATCGATTAATCATGTTGTTTTCAAATGTTGTTTGTTAACTTCTAATGTGCGACTATCGTCTTTACTAATTATTTGTTTAGTTATCGTCTTTACGGCCAATCGTTTAATTCATTCATCCATCTAATTCATTCATCTATCTAGCTTTCAGTACCAAATCAAGTGTAATTTGTGTTCCAGTGACCGTTTTGATTGATTTATTGATTGATTGATTGATTGATGGATGGATGGATGGATGGATTGATCAATTGATCTATTATTGATTGATCGCATTATTGATCGATTGTATGATTAGTTGATTGATTGAATGAATGATTTATTGATTTATTGATCGATTGATTCGCTGACTGATTGATTGATAATGTCGAGCTTGAAATTTGCAGCAAACATTGATGGGCTGGACTTTCAGAAGATGACTGATTGACTGATCAATCAATAAAGTGATGACTTGATTGATATGTGTGATTGTTGAATAGTAATTGATCATTGTACGTTACAGGCTCGCAAATGCAGATCATTGTTTGATCGGGAAATGCAGTCACTACAGCATCAGAAAAGTGGGAAAAACATTGATTTGAATGAAATGAGTATCCTAATGAGACTGATTGGTTTCTTTTTTAATCCTGGTGTCGATCATCAAAGATTGGTAAGCAAAGTTTTCAGTTTAGGTATTCACTGATGTGATATTTACATTACCTTTTTGATTTTTGTGTTTTCTTTGAAATCATCATTAAGGATATCACGTCTTATAGTTTGTGATCAATTAATGGTTCAAACACGCCAAAGGACTTAGCAGAAATTTTTCCATGGAGTCAATACTTTTTAAATTGTCTTAAGCTGTAAATTGACGTAAGGCAGAACTTTTGAGGTAAAAACGAGACAAGAGTTTGTGTTTGAAATTATGACTGAAAAGAAAATAAAACAGGTGGTAGGGCTTTTCTGTGCCGCAAGAGAACTTTCCACTATATTTTTTGCAATACAATGAGAACCCACATTGAGAATCAACCCTCTTTGAGCTTAACCTAACAAAGATTCTTGATTATAGGGTTTAAGATTTACAGATAGTGGAATCAACAGTGCATTTACAGTTTTCGCCAAAGTTTAAGACGGTAGATTTTGAAAACGTAACTCTAACCGGCACATTTTGGAAACGGCATCGTGTGAACACTCGAAAATGATGACAAAAAGCATTTTTCGACGATTTTGGATCGAGATTGATCGATTCTTAGGGTGTATGTACATTGCCTTGGCATCAAAGCCTTGCAGCGAGTCTTTCACCATCAAATTTCCTACCGTTTTCAAATTGTTCCGACATCGGGTGAACGCCAGCTCAAATTTTGCTATCGTCACTTTTTTCACCGTTTTCAAAATGTGCCAGTATCGTGTGAACAGAGTCTTAGACCACATTTTATTCTGATATTTGCTGGCGCAGCGATATCCAATGCTACTGTCCTGCCCAGTTTACTCTCTTGGGCATATATTAGGTCAGCTTCCATGTACATTCCGAATTTCGATGGTATTTCTTGAAATTTTGCGCCATTTCTGTTATGACGTCACAATGAAGCTACGCAGATTCTCGGCCTGCCGACTTGGAGAGTTGACCTAAACAATGTGTTTCTCAGCTGGATTTTACGTCAATCCATGCGAAATTCATTTCTTTGATTTGTTTACAAAATATCAAATCTCTGCAAAGTTTTCGGCTTCAGGGAAAAAGTTCGAGGTATGCTTTCGGTCCACAGCTGTGGAAGAGATTCTCTCAATTAATAATGTAAAACAAATTAAGCAGTGAGATTTGCAGGGTTAATAAAAGCGTCCCCTAAAGTTTTAGCCTGTGTTATGAGCTCCAAAAAATGTGTTACGAAAATCTGGAATTAATCGTTCTCATATGCTCATAACAGTTACAACACATCAATGTACAACTACACAAAGACATTGAAAGGATTGTGGAGCTACGTAACAACCAGGGAGCTGTTACCAGGGATCTTTACCTCCCTGGTAACAACCCTGTGGAAGTTTTCGATCAATTCAACGTTGTCTGTCAAGTGAGACGCTCGGGAAGTTAAAGTGAATATCAAGCTATGCTGGCGTCAGTAATAGAAATCATAATACTGGCCTAGACTGACGACGTGATTCCTTGTATTCGTTCAATATTTATAATCTGATGTTTTAATTTCACTCATACAAAGGACTCACGACCAAGCGGATTCTAAACAGGGACTAAAATCTTACGAAAAATCAGAAGAAACTTAGAACATCTTCCATCCTACGAACGTCGAAAGAAAATTCGAACGGCCCTTCGAACGTGACTTCGAGCGTGGCTTCGCTTCGAGACGTCGAACTTTGAACTAAAAACCAATCAAACGCTACAAATAGGCACGTGGGTTGACCATATTAAGATAGATGCGATCTGATTGGTCGCGCCATGAACGCGGCGGACTTGGCCTAATTAGTCCCTGTATTGAAACGTAAGGACATAAGTTCCTCAAATGAAGCGATAACAACAACAACAACGAGCGTAAGTTAGAGGGACTTATGTAGTGTAGTCTAATACTGGCCAGTGATTTTTGTACGGAGTAGAATAAGACTGGATGGGGTAATCCAACATCCCTTTCTTGGTATGCAGGGTCTATTTTTGTGTTGAAAGTGAGCCTCTATTTTTCTCCAGATAACACTTTGTCAAAAAATTTTGAAGCTGCAGACATCAAGAAAGATCAGTTTACAAGAAGAACAATCTAAATGGCTTTATCAGTTCAAAACTCTTCTGCATCTCTGCCTGAGGTTAGTTTTTTTAGGATTCAATATCGCCTTTCTTCTTTCATTTAAAAAACTTTATGTAATGACTGTTATTTGCTTTTAACTTAGTGGATTGGAAGAAAATTTGATGTTTAGTATGATTCTACCATAAACAGTCTTATACCTTTCTTATTTTCAAGCTTTTCTTCGTCCTAAATGACTTCAAAATAGAGTTTGAAAACAGTTGATATTATTCTGCCAGGTTGGTCATCAAAGATAATCTTGTTGGGGATTTGAGCAGGCTAAGTTGTGAGCCTCAGGGAATACCCCAAAAGGGCTCCAGATCGCATGCGCAGTAATGATTTACGTCAATTGCATAATATTCAAATCAGCTGGACCGTTGAGAACATGAGGAGAAACAATAGCGACTGCGGACATGACTTTGTAAGTCCCATCGTTGATTCGCTCTCAGCATAGCTCAAACACAATGTGCCAAAAGTTTATTATTCAATGGTGGAGGTGGTGGATAGATCCATTTGAAATATACTGTCGACTAAAATCGGCCTGTCCGTTTTGAAGTTACTTTTCTGAAGAAAGCCCCCCCCCCCCCCCAGAAACCCTCAAAACAGGGCAAAAAATCACGACTCCATTTTCCTAATATTTCTGCCGTACAGCAATGACTTTTACTCGTTTAGTTTGTGCTTTGCTCTTTGGAGGATGAAATTGCTAGCCTGCGTGCAGACTCTACTGAATCCCTGAAAAGAAGTGAGGTTCCTCCTCCAGTCGCCAAAATAGTTTCGTTCCGTGGATCATCGGTCAAATTATTACATTAGGTCAAGCTAGCCTCCTTTCTCACTCCCTTCAAATTTAGACTGCGTAGTAAGTAGCTTTTGAATTTTAATCTTATTCTAATTGCTGCTGAACGTAGTGAAGCAGCCATTTAGACGAGTTTTACAAGCAAAACACGGGTAGCCGACTATCACCATGGTTGCAAACCACAGAACAAAAGGACAATCTGCAGACTCATCGATGCTTGTGATTGGACAGAACAACAGTGGCGATAGAGCAACAGCAACAACAAAAGCTTTTCAGCACACTCATGACTGACTGAGCAGAAGCTGGGTGACTTTCGTTCCAAGAAGAAGAAGAAGATTTTCATGCACTCTGGTACGTATCAAATCATTCTTTACACCCATTTCATAACCAGGATGAGAGGATTTCTTTTTATCCTCTGCGTTGTATTGACCATTTATTGTTCTGCAGCGGACAGGTTTCAAAAGTGGCAGGAAGATGACATCCAGCAGGAGGGCCTACGTGTTGCTTGCGCTTCACCAACAAACGGCAGCAAGCGTTGCTTGCCACTGGCAGGCATAAGCGTACGGGAAGAAAAAATCTAGGGGGGCTGTCCGACACAAAGCCCATTGTTTGCCAACATTTTTGCCCGACTAAGGACAAAAATTTGCCCGAATGAGGCTGATTTTTCAAAATTTCTCCAAAGTTGGGGGACTACCGCCCCCGGCCCCCACACACCTCGTACGCTTATGCTGGCAGGAGATGGATAAAAAACCAGTCTTCAACATTCAGAAGGAAAATTGCAAGGAGTTGTCGTAACAAGTCGAATGATACCTACAATAGTGTTTCAAGTTTTTCCTTGCTTTTTCTTTTGTTCTTGGCAGGAGATGTTGAATTGAACCCTGGACCAGCAGTTACATCAAGTAACAGCCACTCTGAAAATTCAGTTTTGGAATTGCCAATATTAGTTGCAATAGGAAACCAACACCAAGGGGATGCATGTTTCAGTAAAGAATCACGTGGAAGACAGTGTGCTTTTATGGCACTGACATCACTTGCCTACAGCCAGCATGCAATGTTGGCAACACATTGGCAGTCTGAGACATTAGATGAAATTCTTGACATGGGTGACTCCCAGTTCTTGAATGCACTACAAAGGGATTTATTCCTGATGCCCCAACTTTGTCAGTTGAGCAATTGCCAACAACTGTGCATTTTGCAAGATCAAATGAAGATAACAACAGTGACTTGCCCTTTGAGGCACAAAATGAAATATCTAAAGCCATTGTGGTATTGCCACATGTGGCAACAAAAGCAATTGCATTAGAAACGCCCATTGAGGCACCCAAGAACAGTGACCGTCCCCTTTTGGAAAGGAAAAGTGAATCACCCATTGTGGTGATAAACAGTGAATTGCCCGTTGTGGCAACAGAAGCTAGCATGTGCTGACACTGTTTTGTTAACGGTTAAAGTTTCAATGCCTTGAAACTTTCATCGAGTATTTCTGTGTACATCATCTCAGTGCAGCCTGCGGGTAGTTTTTGTTTGTTTCAGAGCAAGAGCAGCGTGAAAATTGATTCTATAATATAAGATTTGAACGATAGGACGCCCATTGTGCAGTAGCTTGAAATTTATATCGGTAGCGAGCCATCTTAACTTATTTTTTTTTTGTTTTGAACTTTGTTTACTTACTTTCACTGTTCAGTAATTTGACATTTTCAATAGTGAGCCATCCTAACTGCACATTACAATTAAGGTGGATCTGTACTTAAGGTGGCCTACTACTGAAAATTTGAAAAATTGCGAAACAGTGAAAGGTGGCTGAAAACCAAGTAAAAATAAGTTCACAGCACAAAAAACACTAAGTTAACATGGCTCGCTACGGACATAAATTTCAAACTGCTACAAAATGTGTCCCGTAATCGCTCATGGTCACATGTCAACTACAACGCTCCCCAGCCACCATCTGGACACGTGCTGGCATCCCTGAAACTCGAATAACTTTATTGCGTTTATTTCACCCCAGTACAAACAGCAAGCCGTGAATTTCCAGCATACAAACAGCTGTTGATGTGTCTTCTCGGTCTTTTCAAAAAGCACAGCCACTAAAGCAGAAGCAGCAATTCCCTTAACAAAGTTAACAGCTAGTTGTACTTTGTAAATATGAAATAATGATAGTAATTTCAATTATTTTTTGCTACGGCTCTATGAAAAGCAACGATTCTTGGCTGACGTGGCTACTTAGACTGACGACGCGATTCCTTGTATTCGTTCAACATTTATAATCTGATGTTTTAATTTCACTCATACAAAGGACTCACGACCAAACGGATTCTAAAAAGGGACTAAAATCTTACGAAAAATCAGAAGAACCTTAGAACATCTTCCATCCTACGAACGTCGAAAGAATCTTCGAACGTCCCTTCGAAGGTCACTTCGAGCGTCGCTTCGCTTCGACAAGTCGAACTTTGAACTAATGAGCCAATCAAACGCTACAAATAGGCACGTGGGTTGACCATATTAAGAAAGTAGTGGTCTGATTGGTCGCGCCGTGAACGCGGCGGACTTGGCCTAATTAGTCCCTGTATTGAAGCGTAAGGACATAAGTCCCTCAACTGTAGTGATAACAACAACAACAACAACGAGCGTAAGTTAGAGGGATTTATGTAATGTAGTCTAATGGCCACCGTGCGTAAAGAATTTTAAATGAATGAATGATTGGATGAACGAACGAACGAATGAATGTGCTTGAAGTCGGTTTACCAAATGATGTCATTTGTTGAAGACCTAGCTAAACCTTACGATACGAGCCCCTTGTGATTGATCATGCCAGCAAGGCAAATAAGTGCTAGGTGAAGGTGAAAAGGTGAAGGTGAAGTTGCGTTTATCAGCGCCAAGCGCCTAGATCGCAGAAATAGAACAGGCCGGATCGATTCCGCGACCCCTTGTCATGACGCCCATGTGGTGGGGTCCTACCGGGTATCGAAGTCACTCCGCCTGACTGTTTTGGCTGCAAAGCAGGGGATTACACCACTGCGCCACAACACCTCCAAGTCCACCCCCGGCATGATTTGTTGCTCCACCCTCCTTTTGATTTAATGGCTTAAAAAGAACTTTGCTATTATTTTTACATTGAGAGTAAAAAAGTCATTAAGTGTCCTTATTCACGAAGAACTTTCCTACATTAAGATAGAGATTCGTTCATTTATCTAAGGACTGACACAGAAGTTTTGAACAAAATCGTTCATTGCGATCGCAGGAATAAAGGGAATCTCAGCTTATATAAACCTTTGGCAAGACTAGCCTTACAGAAACAATAGGCTGTGACGCGTGCCGCACCATATTTGTGTAATTTATCTGCGTCAACATGAAATTCTGATATCCGATAGGCTAAAATTTGACTGCAAGTGACATGAGCCACTTCCATATGCCTACGTTCCCTTTAAAGGGAATGGACAAAGCTATATCTGGTAGCCGCTATAAATAGACTAATGAAAACGCCTACGCATCCTAGTTTTCTTCGGCACTACAATGAAGCCACGCGCGTAGAATTTATCCAATACAAGAAGTTATATTTTTAACTTGGCCTGGGCCAGTTTTTTTGACCGTTCCGGTTACCTTTAAGCAAATCCATCGAAAAGGATAAATGTTCAATCTCCTATTTCAGCGATGAATGTAAATTTTCATCGTCACCACAGGATTTTGATTTATTCATTATCATTCAGTTATTTATTTATTAATTTATCTATTGATTTCTTTATTCATTTGTTCATTCATCTGCATCTATTATACCTTATTCATTATTCATAGTTGACTTGTTATCGCTGACTGAATACTAGTTAATTGAATATTTAATTAGTGTTACTTATAGTGGAACGCCCATTTTATAATACGATGTGTATCACACCCCATCCCTTCCCCTTGTTGTTTACCTTTGGCAACGTACAACAATGTACGCATGAAACATTTAGTGAACAAACTGCCCTTCGTAGTTTTCTCTCATGGTGCTTTAATTTCAATAGATCCATTCACCCATGCCTAAGCATTTCATATGAGTGTGATTCGAAATCTATGTATATGCTAATGATGGTTGTGCTTGATAGGCATTTCGTCCAGGTACCCTGCTTGAAAATGTCACACTGCCGTTTCTTTACCCTCCTACCCATCACCTCTGATTTTCTCCTTACTTTGTACTTCTTATTCCCATGCCCTCTCTGTTGTTTGTACAAATCTTATGGAACTTGTCATTGGCCCGGAAATTTGGTATTTCACTGGCGTTGCACTCGCCAGCCTGCACATGTATTTTTTTTAACCAGGAAAACGCAGGCTGGTATGCTTTATATTCCAGTTTCTTGCAGTATATATCAGTTTGATCCAGGTTTGAGCGAATTAGAAAAATGCTACAAGGTGTACCTCGATTATGATAACAACGAGTCGTTCTTTTGGTGAATAATCATACTTTGAGGGGTACTTCTCAAGACTCAGTTGAGTGAGCCAGAAAAAGTTCCCACATTCGAAAATTCATCGCACCAAGAGTACTTGAGGGGTCTGAATGATTCGACCTTCGGTGGACAGGCCTACAATGATTCAAGTTCTAGATTAAGAGCCGAAGGACCGAAGCATTTTCGTGACTTTTCTCGCGTTTTCATGATGTAGGCCGACATTCGATTTTGCGAACATTTCTTGGTTGCGATATGCCTGAAAAAAGGCCAAAAACACTTGAAAAACTCACACAGAACTTGATAAAGTCAAATTTACCTATAGCCTATCTATAGTGTTCATAAAATGCGAGAAAGTCAGAAAGTGCTTTATATTTCTCTCTGGCATCAAGCAGCACTCTTGGTGCTATGAAATCTCAAAGTTAGGAACTTTTTTCTGGTTCATGCAGTATTTTTGAGTGTACTGATAAATGTTAACTGTTAAATATCAAATTATGAATATAATAAATTATATGATAAATGTTAACTAACCTGAAATGTTATTGGTTTTTACAATGACAATGAATTTCAATCTTTGGCTATCCACAGGGATTTGGAACATGCGAAAGATCCAACTGTCTCAGTAGCAGTTCCATTACGAATGCTTGAGGTATTCACTGGTGTAGATGGTTATTCGTCAATACCGAACGAAATGAGAACTTCGACTGGAAAATCTGTCGTCTTGTATTTAATAGAGAAAGGTGAGTTCGACTTTTGATCGATCTTATAATTTATGCAATCACCATTGAACCATCGGTTTACCTTTAAAAATTGGAGTGCCTGAACTTCAGTTTTGTGCTTCCTGTAAACCTAATACTGCAAGACTGATAACTCAATCAATTTCTGAAAAATTTGCAAGGGCAATACAAAGGTCCAACTTAACTTTCAGGAGTATTGATTATGCAAGCATATGACCAATCGAAGATACGGCAATTTTGGCGCGTTGTATGGTAGATACGCAAAGTGGGTTGACAGTGTTTCTCCCTCCCCCTCCCATGTGATTGTTTATTGGTAAATATGAATTTACTGCCACACTTATAGTTCATAATTTTTAATCGTTTCAAGACCATGTTTACACGATAGGGGCAGCATTTTGAATTCGACAAGAAATATGATGGTACTAAAATGTTGGCTTGTGGTTCACACGATGCTGGTACAATATAAAAACGATAGAAAATTTGACGGTATCAAACCCTTTTGTAATTTCTGCAACAAAATGTCAAATTTTGACGACAAAATAATTTCGACAGGGTTAAAGAATCAATCAGTTCGTTTTGAAATATTGAAAAATGCTCCGTTTCCCCAAGTTTTCATCAGTATTGAGTTTTCACACGATGCCGTTTTCAAATTGTTCCGGAAAACACGATGCCGCTTCCTTGGGATTGGGAAGCTCGAACGCAGCAACCTTATTTCGTATCGTGTGGAGGTAGTCGCAGTTTGTCATTCATAATGACATTTTGGCTACTACTTTCATTTATAGATGGTTTACAGGTAACAAATTATGCAATCTGTTTTAAGCAAATGCTATTTCAACAAAATACTAGTCTTCAAACATGTCTTAGTTGATCATAATGTCTTAATTGATATTACTGGATTTTGTTACCAATATTTACTTCTTGGACTTGTCACTAACATGGATTTGTGATTACTTGGATTCATCGAATAATTTGTTACTACTTGCTCAGTCTTTTATCATGTCATCCTGAGGTCAAACATGACACTGTTCGTCGTGACACTTGCAATTAAATTTATATTCTGGCTGCGATTTCCTAAGCATAGTCTTCAAACATTTACAGTTTCAAAGGTAAAATTAGATATCTGTTTACATTCTGTTGCATGAAAAACGGACCCTTTCCGAAAATTTGGTATTATCTGCGCATGACATTGATTTAAGTAGACAAGAAATTTAGTACCAAATGAACTGAAGGTGTTGTGGCGCAGTGGTGTAATCCTCCGACTTTGCAGCCAGAACAGTCAGGCGGAGTGGGTTCAAAACCTGGTAGGACCCCACCACTTGAGCGTCATGACAAGGGGTCGCGGACTCGATTAGCGCTTAGCTACTTCTGCGATCCCAGCGCTTGGCACCAAAAGCCGCAACTTCACATTCACTTTCACCAGCTGATATCGTGTGTTCATTTCTGCTACCGGGTGTCCCAGAAAAATGTACTCCTGTTTGAAAATGACCATAATTTGATTACATGACCGATTTTAGAGTTTCTTTCTTTTGCAAGTAGATAAGAGGCTAAATTTTTTCCCAGGCATGGCTGATCTCGTGATTGCTTTTGAAATTAGCAGGTTTAGCTCTTCCCGTGGCTGCCTGGTTTTTAAGCATGCTGCAAAACCACTGATGATCACCAGAGTTTCAGTTTTTTCAGTTTTTTCAGTTTTTTCAGTTTTTTCAGTTTTTTCAGTTTTCAGTTCTTCAGTTTTCAGTTTTTCAGTTTTCATTGAATCATTAATCCATCCTAAACACAATTCTACGCAAATTACGATACAATTAAATACATTACAATACCATAAATCAACTAAAAAAACTACAGTACTACAAACTAAAAACTAAAATAGAAAAGAGCACATTACATGATTGTATTTAGGATAGATTAACTTAGGAGGAGCTCTCCAAATTGGTTAACTAATCGAGGGACAGCCCCCCCATGCAAACAAAGAAACTAAAAAATATTAGATAAAAACATAAACCAGACGAACTTCAGAATGATAATTCTAAGGAATGTAAGGGGAATGTAGCAGATTAAAAGTAGGAATCAATGAAATAAGCTTTCAATTTAGGCCGAATAAGTGCAGCAGTGACTGTAACACGAATAATAATAATTTGAAGAGTATTCCACAATTTTGAGCCAAAGTATTTTCCATACCAGATTAGAATAAGCCAGCTTATTTTCCTTTTGTATATTAAGCTTCTAGTTCAGTCACAAATGTCAGAAAGAAACGTAATGAGAATGCAAAATCTTAATATCATAGTCTTAAGCAATGTATTGTCTTATAGACCATGACATTTGTGTTGTTTACGAAACAGACTCGTGCCCAGGACATTGTAAAAAGACATGCTTTGTTGTTGTGAAATGATGTGTGATTTTGCGATTTGCGTGTATGAGTAAACATGTCTCCTCCTTGCTCAATGTGCTATGTTTTTGATTAAACTAAGGATAACACGGAGACAATAAAGGCGAGATTCACGATTTTGGTCAAAGAGATTTTTCTCAGAAAATGGAATTTTAAGCTGTCGTTTTATACCCTTTATGTTTTGAAGAGAAGCATTTGATCATCTTTAGATCTGTTTGAATTTTTGAAAAAAGATCAAGAAAATATTTATGCCTCTAAAGCCACATGATTGAATTTTGGTGATGTTTTAAATGAGAGTACTTTCCTAGGATACCCAGTACTACCCACCAATCTTTTTTTTATATCATCAATTAAAAAATTTACAAAATACAAGATACTCACTACACTACTTAAAAAATACTCTACAATACTACAAATACAATACCACGAGGAGCAAGATATCATGTCTACCCCGTGGCTTTAGAAAGAAGAAAAAAAAGGGAAAAGGCAAGACTACATAGAACAATACTCAAAAAGGAAATTCACTAAAAAAAGGGGACTTGGTGGCTGCTCGACGGATGGCAAGGGTCACCACTCTTTTGGTAAGGGTCAGATATTTTCTGTCCTTTTCGCTGAAATGTTGAACTTTTTCGAAAGTTTCTACGTTGGCATGGCATCAATGTATGTATCTTTATAGGTATCCCTGACAACTTCTCGTGTTTTTAATAAATCATTCTCATTTTCCAGGCTATTTTCGCTGTCTTCGAACTTTGATTAATAACAAAGTTCCACCGAGCGTAGAAATATCAGCACGACCTCCAACACCTTTAGCTACAACAATAAAGGATCTCATTCTGAAACCGATCTTCGCTGCAAGGACCGATGCTCAGTCAACTGTGGAGGAACGAGATACTAGGTAAATTTGAATACCAGCTTTTCAAACCGATTAATGTTTGATTCGTTAATGTTTGTTAACTATTAACCGATTAACCGTAGAGCGAAGCAATGTTTTAGTTCATGCATTTAGATCTTAGTTGCGATGACCTCTATCATTTCTCATACATATTTCGTGCCATGCACTATAGTTGTAGGGGTTCCAGCAAGATAAATCTCAAGAACCCAGGATGCTGGTCACTAAGTGACGGATTGCTTACAAGGCTTTTCTCGCGCAAGGATATTTTATAAAGTTTTTTGTGTTGATATCTATAGGTAAAGTAACTAAAGTTATGTTAAAGATTTAGCAGCCAATTCGATGTAGTGTTTGTGTCCAGGGACAGAACTAATTTGATTTGAACTTGGCTTTTGTCACACTACTGTATTTCTCCGTTATGATATTGATTGATTCACTTTCTTGTAATTTATTTTTTCACCAGAGGGTACGGCGGTATGCCGGCCGAGTCAAAAAGAAAGGTTACGCGTCTGGTGGGCTGTGGACAGTGGCGGATTTAGGGGGGGCAGATGGGGGCAACTGCCCCCCCTTCACAATGGAAATTCAGCTTTGGCGCCCCCTTTTTAGCAAGAAAAGCGCCCCTTATCCTGACCCGAATGCACTCTTTTTTCAGTGATTCGTTCTGAATGCGGAGAAACATATAAACTAAGGCGTTATTCAGTAGAAAAACCAGAGAATTTTCTCGATTAAAGCCCCAAAAATTTTCGCGCGCCTTCGGCGCGCTAACTTTTCACTGTGTCTTTGGCGCCCCCTCTCCAAGTTGCCCCCCCTTCAACTTCGGTCTGGATCCGCCCCTGGCTGTGGAGTTGAAAGTATGTGGTCGATATTCAAATCCGAGATGTTAATCTGTTAGTCAAACACTAACTTAAATGAGAAAATTTGTTTGGTAAAATCATTCATCATTAAGACCTAAAAATTAGAAAAGCGCCTGTAAAGGGTTTGTATGGAATCGAGAATTCCCCATCCCATTCAGGTCCATTGTTTATTTCGCATTGAAATTTAAATTCAGTGCCATTTTCAGTTTCAGAAATGAATCTTAATTTCAATGTCAAGTAAGTCATGGATCAGAATGGAATGTGGAACCTTGGTTCCTATATGAACCCTTTTCCGGTATTTTTCTAATTTCTAGGTCTATAAGAAATTAGAAATATTACCAACCAAAAAGTGATACTACCAAACAGAATTTCACATCTAAGTTAACCTTTGACTGACAGATTAACATTTTAGTTTAAACTTTTTACTCAACAGCCCTCAAAATGTGTAAACTTTGTTTTGACTCACCCGGTATAACGGTACAATGTCAACCGGTCACACAGTGATATGTATCATGTGACAACAACCTAAGGCTGCGATTTGTTTATTCTTTAAGGCAACGCTGCAATATAGCTCGGGACCTTGTTTCCCCAGTTGTTTTGCATCCGATAATTTTCTAATGGAATCAGCTCTCATGGCCGAAGGGCTGTAGCTGCGTTGTATGTATCACAGCATAATTAACCCGTTATTTTGAAAAATATACAAAGGAATAAAACGCGCAGTACGACCGCAGCTACTGAGAACTTATGATAGTAAAAATTCTTTGTTTATGGCATGCGTTGAAAATGGTCATGTTCTCATTTAAAGAATAAAATAACAAGGCAAACGAAATCTCAAATCGTCGTGTTTCAGATTATTTTCTTTATTTTGTTGGTTTTCAATGCCAGCCATCAAATCTTTATCATGGTATGCACTAATTGTTTTCATTCCCTCACATAAAATAATGTTTTATTTCTAGGACCAGAGTTATGACAAGTTTCGCCAACGAAATTCTATGTTCAGAAATGTCAGACCAGATTTTCATGTTCCTCATTCCGTCAATTGCTGCTGAGTTTCCATTGGTTGACATACTGGATTCTATACTGGAATCCAGTCCTCAACCAGCAAGTTTTCAAGATGCCGAGAGAAATAAGAATGGTGCCACGAAAAATTGTCATCGCTTGCGAGTGAATCCCACACCGTGGTTGCTGTACAGTCTACTGACATTTGGCGAGAAACAAATTGGTAAGTGGCACTTGGAGATTTGTATCAGGTTTTTTATGCATTCCATTAAAAGTTTAAAAGACGTATTACTGATTACACTACAGCAGAAACTCGCATAAAAGAACCTATTTTTATAAGAACCTTGAGGCTGAAATTTGATATTTTAAACCCTGTGAATAAGAACCTCTCAGAGGCAGACCCTGGAAAGGTTTTTATATAACAGGTTTCATGTCTTCAGAATTACTCAGAATTTTCAAGAATTATTGACATTCTGATCAGAATTCCTCAATGGTACAGCAGAATATCAGATTTTTTTAACCTAATCTAAGAATGTTCTAGCCTAAAAATGTTCTCAAGAATTATCAAGAAATTCTCAGAATGTCCTCAGATTTTCTGTGCTGAAAGCAGTATTAATATATGCAAAATGAGTACTGTATATAAGAACAAGTTTAAGAGCCTTGAAGGTAGACTTATGCCTTTTCGTCCCTTGTTTCCCTGCGTTCTTTGATTTGCTGATATCACTTGGTCAATAGGGACTCATGATATTACGCTTATATAATGGGCCCACTTTTTCAAAATGGCCTAAATAGGTGGGAGTTTTCGTACACTCAACAAAATCGCTTCAAAATCTGGTTTAAAGAGCTCGAACATTGAAAAGGAAACTTTTAGTACAAAGAATGATGTTGTCTTGACGTACGAAACGCAAAATGCATACCTTTCAGACAGTAATCTTCCTCTGTAGAAGCAAAATAGATCCATCGAAGCTGCGAGAACTCCAGGCTTCTTCAACCGTTCTTTAAGAGCAACAACAACAACATTCTGAATAGCGGCCCCTGATTGGTTAAAAACTGAATTCTAGCGATTTGATTGGTGAATACGGAACCACCCTACGCGGGCCTAAAGTGGGCCCACTATTTCAGAGTAATGTTATTAGTCCCTCTTGACCAAGGAACGCAGGGAAACAAGGGACGAAAAGGCATCAGTCTACCTTGAAGGATGAATTTAGAATAACAGCCATTTAATTTAGAACCTATTCAGGCTGCCTAAGAAAAACCTAGGTTCTTTTATGCGGGTTTCTACTATACTTACAACTACAAGATAATGTACCTTACTACTTAGACAATACCATTAGATGCGAAGAAATATAGCTACCTTATGCCAATTAACATAAAACAGGAAATACCGGGTGAGCCAGAAAAAAGTTCCCACTTTTGAAAATTCATAGCATCAAGATTACTCCACAGATTTGAATCATTCAAATTCTAGTTAGAAGCCGAAAGATTGGAGTATTTTTGTGATTTTTCTCATTGTCCTACCAGCGCTAGAAGTATTGGTAAATCTAACTTTATAAAGATTTTATGGTTGCAAAATGACGAAAAAGGGCCTAAAACATTGATCAAATCGTAAGGATTCTATTGAAATCGAACAATAGGCCATGGGCGTTTCACCTCCCTCAAGAGCTATGAGACATCGATTTTCAAACAAATGCGAAAGATTTTCAATCCCAAGGAAGTTAATGCCTAGAGGGTATCTCTCACCCATGAGAAATTGCATTTCCTTAATTATTTTGTGCGAGAAGTCATTTATGCATTGATCGATGTTTTGGGCCATTTTCCAGTAATCAATCAACCATGAAATTTTTGTAAAGTTGAATTTACCTATATTTGTAGTGCTCGTGAGACAACGAGAAAAATCATAAAAATACTTCAACCTTTTGGCTTTTAACTAGAATTGGAATCATTCAAATCTGTGAAACACTCTTGGTGTTATGAATTTTCAAAAGTGGGAACTTTTTTCTGGCTCACCCGGTAGACGGAAAGCTACAAGTAACTACTAAAAAAAGGAATAACCTGCTAAAGGAGACAAATAGACACAACTTTAGGGTAACAACTACAATACAGAAGGACTTTAATCGAATCGACCAGTTCTATGGATGAAACGTAACGTAAGCTCAAGAATATGCCTATTCACCGTGTCAGGAAAAACCTTCATCACCATGCAATAACAGTTGTAGTGTAATGTAAGACTTTTTTTTAACACTGTGAGGGCCAGAAATTATGACCGCCTTGAAAATTGGTACCGGGTTTCCCAAAAATAGTACTCCTGTTTGAAAATTATCAAAGTTTGATTACATTGTTCTTCCTTAAGTTTGTTTATTTGGCAAGTTGATCAAAGACCAAATCATTTTCCAAGCAAACCTGATCATGTGATTTTGTTTTAAAATTAGTAAATTTACCCCATTTTGAGGCTACCTACTTTTGAAGCATGCCGCGAAAGCTACCAGAATAACTCTTTTTGTATATTGAGGTTCTTGTTTGGTTAGCAATATAGGAAAGAAACACAAACTATGATTGTCTTAAATCTGATAAGAAAATCTTAAAATGATGGCTGTAGGAAAGATTTACTATGTTGTTTGAATAGTACGAGGGTGTCCCAAAGAAGTATAAGCATTTGAACAGTTGCTGCGAAGGAGCCTTGGTTTCAGAAATTTTCTTTTTCAGTTTATGTCATGGATGAGATCTCAACTTAGGCTTTGCGACCTTGTATGTCTAAATCTGGTTTGTATTCACAGAGTAAAGAGTAACAGAGTAAACAGGCAAAATTTCTGAAGCAGCCTAAGACAGATAGTTATTAAATTATGAAATTGCTATCTCGATGTAATATGGAAAGAGCTTTTAGGGCAGCTCACCAATACATCATGTTTGGAATCTTGTTTATCTTTGAAATAGAAATTTACTCTTCACTACTTCAAAAGTCCATTAATATACGGAATAGACTGAGTAATCACAACAGCAACAACACTTGGGTAAGAAAGATCCTAACTTATAAGATGACACTACTTGATACTTTTCCTGTTCCTCCAGTCCTAGAAAGTTGCGTTGTGAACTGTTAAAGTGTAAATTCATTTGTTCTTCGATGTAACAGTTCGATTGATCAAAACTTTTGAAGGTAACAATTTTTGTGATTGAGCTAACTGAAAAGTTTCTTCACTTTCCGCATAGCTAGTAATAGCATAATTCAGTAACCATCTGTCCCAGGCCGCCTCAGAAATTTTTACCTGTTTAGGTGAATTATTCTGCGGATACAAGTCTGATTTGAACAAGCAAGTTGCAGAATCTAAGTCGAAATCTCATCTATACCATAAACTGAAAATGAACATTTTTAAACCTGGGTTCCTTCGCCGCAGTCGTTCAAGAACTTATACTTTTTTGGGATACCCAATATAGCGTTGAATATGGTTTTCAATCTGTAAGGTTACATTCTTTAAATGAAGAGAATAAACGCCTTTATATTTAGATCATTTACGAAAGAGATCAAATCGAAATTTTATGATCGGAGTGTTCATAATTATAAACAAGAGTAACGGTACGTGGCGCACCAAACAAAGACATGCATGTTTGCGAGGCCATGGCGTTTGAAAGACAGATTTTTTACTCACGCACCAGATTATTTCATTTTCAAACTAGCCAGTTTTTTTGCCACATCTGGTATTATTTACAATGATATCATCAGATTTGATTGAAGTAGTTATCATCTAGACTTTAATAGTTTATGTGAAAATATTTCTGCTGATATTAGATGCAACCCATGGCAACTGAATTTTCTTCGTAGCACATTTCCATTCACTGAAAATTTACTGATGGCAAATGGATAACAGTTAAAAGTTATAATCAACCTCGTAACTCTTTCGGCATAAGCTGACACAGTAAAAGAATGATGATTTTAGGACTCAGTTCTTTTTTATGATCTTGCATTTTGACGATAATATGATGCAAGGTTCACGACTAGGCTGATGCCTTTTCGTCCCTTGTTTCCCTGCGTTCCTTGGTCAAGAGGGACTAATTACATTACTCTTAAATAGTGGGCCCACTTTAGGCCGCTAGAATTCAGTTTTTAACCAATCAGGGGCCGCTATTCAGAATGTCGTTGTTGTTGCTCTTAAAGAACGGTTGAAGCAGCCTGGAGTTCTCGCAGCTTCGATGGATCTAATTTGCTTCTACAGAGGAAGATTACTGCCTGAAACGTATGCATTTTGCGCTTTGTAGGTCAACACAACGTCATTCTTTGTACTAAAACTTCGCTTTTCAATGTTCGAGCTCTTTAAACCAGATTTTGAAGCGATTTTGTTGAGTGTACGTGAACTCCCACCTTTTTAGGCCATTTTGAAAAAGTGGGCCCATTATATAAGCGTAATATTATGAGTCCCTATTGACCAAGTGAAATCAGCAAATCAAAGAACGCAGGGAAACAAGGGACGAAAAGGCATAAGTCTAGTTCACGACGTCGAAAAGTTTGTTTGAACACCCTGTAGTTGAAATATGAAAGGCTAAAACTTTGAAAATTGTCATGAGTTGAAATATCTAAACATAGTTAAATGCAGGTAAGGTGCAATTTTAGCGATACTTTCCCAAGAAAGATGTTATGGTCATTTAAACTATCTCTTACATACAAAACAGTGCTTAAAAACACATTTAAAGTCATATTCCTAAATACGTGTGGGGAATCCAAGGCCGCGTTGTTCTGATTGTATATTTCCAGTGACACACTGAATAGGTTCACAAGATGCGTCTCTTTCAACGCTAACGTAAGTAGTCCTTCGATTTGTTGGTGTATCCTGCCAGTTTAGGCCCGTAGTTTTCCTCCAGTGAAGACAACATCAACAATGTGTTGCGTTTTACTGAATCTTAACTCTTGATGAACGTTGTCACTCCATGAATCTAACCCAAAACCTAAACTCTCAAACTACTGCACCCCTTATATAGCGTTCTACATGAAAGTTCTAGAATATAGTGACACAGGATTCCAAATATAGTATTTTAGGCAAGCATGATAAGGCAGTTTACGTAATGTTCACCCTAGAAACTTCTCTACACAGTTCTTATTATTCTACTAGTAAGCATTATTCAGCAAAAGGAAAGTACTAGAAAAGTCCAGTTCACCACACTCTCCCCCTATTAAAGTGCGACTGCAGCTTTAATACATGTTCTCAGTCTTCCTCGGCTTCATTTAGTTGAACACCAACGATTCTGTTCATCGCAGCTTCTTTGGCTCCTCTTCTACTTCGGCCTTGTGGCACAAACTCTTCCGCTGTTGGGTTCAGATTGCTCCCTCCTTGGTCTTCCTGCTCCTTCTGAACGTCACCGCCGACCTCCAAGTCTGCAATTAGCTGTAATGGCCGTTCGACAACATAGCCACTCCCTGTACGTATTTTGTATCCTCGAACTACTCCATCCCGTCCAACGATTTCTCCTTCAACTCTACCAATCCTCCATTGACCCTTGTTTTTTGTTGAATCCTTGATCAGTACGACTCTACCAGTGTTAAGTTTATTCTCGTCGGGTGAAACATGTGATCTTTTTCTCTCCTCCAATGCACGCAAATACTCGCCGATCCATCGTTTCCGTAGCTGTTCTTTGCATCGTTTTATGTATTTCAGCCTTTTTGCCACGTCTGCTTGATCTTCAAGTGTCTCCACGTTGTCTTCCAAGAGTGTTGCTCGTTCTCCACGTAGCATGATATTTGGAGTTATCACTTGCTTGTCAAATTCTTCACCAAGGTAGGTAAGTGGCCTATTGTTCATGAAGCACTCGACGTCTAGCAAGGTCTCCTCGAGCTCTGTGAAAGAGAGTAATGCGTTTCCAATTACTTTCGAAAGTGCTGACTTCATAACTCCAATTAATCGCTCAAAAAATCCGCCCCACCACGGAGCGCGTGACAGGTTGAATGACCATTTGATAGACTGTGATGCCAGGTAGCCATTAATTTCTTCACTATTCTGTAAGCTCTCCAACCATTTTTTGGTTGCAGCGAAAGTCTTCGCATTATCACTAACCATGAGGTGCGGCTTGCCTCTCCTTGCAACAAACCACTTTAGTGTTTTCTTGAATTCCTCTGTAGTCATATCCTTGCACAGGGTAAGATGAACAGCTCGGGTGCTTGAGCATGTAAACAGTACGATGTAAGCCTTCTTGATTTGTTTCTTGTTTGCCTTGTAATATAAAGGGCCTGCAAAATCAACTCCAGTTGTTGCGAATGGCTCGCAAAATTCAGCTCTGAAACTCGGTAAAGCTGCAATTCCTCGTGATGGCATACCTTTGGCTCTATGTTTCTTGCATCCATTGCACTTAAAGCACACAGCTTTTACCATTTGTCTCAACTGTGGTATCCAAAATTGCTCTCTGACTCTAACCATTGTTGACTGTACTCCCCCGTGTACTGTTGCCTTGTGGCAGTGTTGAATGATCCTTGTTGAAAGGAGACTCTTCCTAGGTAGGAAGGCTGGATGATAACCTGGTACTCTTCCAAAACATCTCCATACTCCCATGTCGTCTTTTCTCAATTCCATTGGGCTATTTAACTCTTGATTCTCTTGGGCAAATCTTAACCAAAAGGTTTCTGCTGAACTGATCTCCTCAGTTGTGATGGGCCCTTTACGTTTCTCCTTGACTCTGCAGTTATCGGCAAATCTCTTGACGAGTGCTGTTACACGAAGTAGTTTCCAATAACTGAACTTCTGGATCAATGAATTCCCCCAATCATGTCGATCATTGTTTCCATTTTCTCGTACCATGAGCGTCTGTTCCTTCTTTCGCGGCAGAGATTCTCTGGCTGCTTGCTCTGTTTCTGCAATCTCTGGTTGAATTGGCCAGAAATGAATATCGCTTAGCCACTGTGGTCCCTTGAACCAGAAGTCATCAAGCTTTGCTGGTGGCACACCTCTTGTTCCAAGGTCACTCGGGTTTTGGTCGGTTGGTACATAGTGCCATTGCCACTCCCCCAAATCATGTATCGCCTTGACTCGGTTTCTGACATACTGTGACCATGTTCCTTTGCTTGCCAACCAGAAGAGAGTTGTTGTGCTGTCAGACCACAAATGAATGTCATCAATTTCGAATGAACTCAGCGTCTCCGTAACATGTCTTAACAGTTTTGCCAGTGTATGTGCTGCAACCAACTCTAAACGAGGTATCGTTGTATTCTTCGGTGAAATGCGGGACTTGGCAACGAGCAAGTTTGTATCCACCATTCCATCGGGACTTGTCACCATTAAATATACAGCTGCACATACTGCTTGTTTACTTGCATCAGCAAATCCATGAAGTGACAGCTCTCCTGCTTTTGTATTCACAATGCTTCTGGGAATCGTGATTGTTGGGCATGCTTTCAGTCCTTTGATCCACAAATTCCAACGTCGTTGTACATCTTCAGGCAAGTTTTCATCCCAGGACACTTTCTCCAGGCAAAGCTCACTAAACAAGATCTTCGCAGTTATTGATACAGGTGAGACCCATCCAAGTAAGTCGAAGATACCATTGATGACTGCTAACATCTTTCTCTTGGTTACTGGCTGATCAGATTGGAAACACGATTTGAAGTTCATTTGCAGTAGATCCTCTTCCTTGTCCCATTTAATTCCAAGAATTTTGGAAGTATTCCTCAGCTTTTCATCAGAGTTTGTTTGTTGTTTGACTCCATCCTCTTCTTCTCTTCCCTTTTCAACCACAGTAGATTCCATTGATGCGACATTGCTGTGCCATTTGTGTAATGTAAAACCTCCTTCCTTCATGATTTCAGTAGCCTGGTCTTTAAATCTCGTAAGCTCCTCAACTGAATCTCCCCCATATTGGATGTCATCCACGTAAGTGTCCTTAAGAAGGGCATTCGCTGTTTCAGGGTAGCCCTCCTTGTATTCCAAGACGTGCTTCTGCAGTGTAGCTCCTAAAATATATGGGCTAGGCCCGGCTCCAAAAATGACTCTGGTAAATCTGTACTCCATGATGTTTCGATCCTTGAGATTGTCATACCAAAGTATTCTCTGAGCGTCACGATCTTGTTCGTTGATTCTGATCTGCAAGAACGCTTTCCTGATATCACCAGTAATGCAGTATCTTTTCATCCGATTTCTGAGAATGATGTCAAATAGCAGAGGTTGCAAGGCTGGTCCAGTTTCAAGGCAGTCGTTGAGTGAGGGCAGCTGAGGGTTTTGTTTCGCAGAACAATCATACACAATCCTTAGTTTTGTTGACTCTGCATCTTCACGAATGACTGCTTGGTGTGGAATGTAATGAACAGTTTCTCCTGATGGCTTCTGCGGAATCTTCTCAATTATTCCTTCTTGGATGTGCTCTTGCATGACATCGTGGTAATCCTCTAACTTCCCCGTCATCTCTAGTCTTCTTGTTGTACTGCGTAGCCTCGCCATTGCTAGCTCTTTATTCCTTGGCAAATCAGGATGATCAGCTTTCCAAGGTAGCCTAGTTTCGTAGTAGCCTCCCTCCTTCTTCAGCAAGTGTTGTGTGAAGTCTTCATGAAACTCCGAATCATTGTTTGGAGGATCAGTCAAGCCTAATACATCCACGTTGCAAAGCTGTTCAAAGTCTTTTTGACTTGATTTCACGAAGAATCCCTTTTCAGCAGTTGATGACTCCAATATCTGCCTTCCAAACAGCATCCATCCTAGCATTGTAAACTCTGCTCCAGGATCGGTATCTGGATTCACGCCCACAATAGGCTGTTCAGTGGAGCGTATTCTTTGATACTCTGCTGCACCAAAGATGATATGCACTGGAAGTTGTTGATCAGACGAATCTTCATCACTAAACTGTATTCTCTTGAGCCTCTGGAACTTCCGTTTCAGCTCTGTGATCTTTGGGTTTGGCAGGTGTGTCAGCACTGGTTTCTCGGCATTGATACAATCTACGTCCAAGCTGAAGCCTTCGACAGCATTCGATGTGACGTTGATTCTGTAGATCTCCACACGTTTTGTCACTGTGCCATACATCTGTTCGATACACTTTGTTTCCTTGCGTGTTGGTCTGAGTGACAGCTTTGTTACCAAATCCGAACAAATATATGAACTGCTTGCCCCTGTATCGATCATGATTCTGACATCTTGCCCGTTCACCTTTGCCTTGACTGTTGCATGAATAGTGGTTGTTTCACTGTTAGAAGCACTCAAGTTCTTCTCAGACAAGGACGTCTGGTCAGGCATGGTTGACTGCTGTTTCTCACATATTGATGTATGATGCTTCTGTCCACACTTGAGACAATTTCTTGATTTGCATGTTGATGCAGAATGCCCACTTCCCGTGCAATTGTAGCAGAGTTTGTTCCTCTTCAAAATCTCTCGCCGACTTGCAACACTTAGAACCTTTGTGCAGTTTGAGCTTTTGTGTTGATTGTTTCCACAGTATACGCATTTGTCATCATTTCTTCGGCTGTTTTGATTGTTGCCAAGAAGCAACTTGTCTCGTTCTCGAAATCTTTCTCGATTGACACTGTCCGGCTTGATTTCATCTCCAGATCTCATTGGATTTCTGTCAACGTATTTTCGCAGATTCTCAGTGAGTTGTTCCAACTTCCATTCTTCCCATTCATCGTCTCCTTGAGCAATTATCTCTCGAACTGGTCCAAGTTTATCCATAAGGGTATAAACCGTGCTCTGTGCCGAATCCAGTTTCTTCATTGTTGCCAGTGTCCTCACCACACGTGAAAGCTTGTTGTAGAAGTCGTGAATGTTGACTATTTTGTTGACGTTAGTTATGGGGTGAAGACTCTCGATTTCTTTGATTAGCGCCTTGTGTACCTTGATGTCCTTGCCGTACGTTGATTGCAAAATTCTCTTCGCCTCATTATATCCTTCCACTGTATGTGGTAGCCCCAAAATGTCCTCTCTTGGTTTCCCTTTGGTGAGTTCCAGCAAGTAGTGAAATTTACTTATGTCCGAGATACTTGAGCCGTCGACCTCGACTTCAAACTGGTTCCAGAAGCGAATCCAATCCTTGTAGTCTCCGCTGAATGGGGTAATCGTGTACTTCTGAAGCTTTACAGCTTGAGCCGCTGATTTTGCTGGTAAACTCTCCTTGTAGGCAGTAAGCTCTCGTGCCTCCTTTTCCAGTTGTAATTTGCGTGTGATCCACTCCTCTTCTCGTTGAATCTGACGAATTGATGCTTCTTCCATTTCCCTTTGTTCTCTAAGTCTTGCTTGCACAGTTTCTTCGTTTATGATACGCTGCTTCTCGATTTCCCTTTGTAACTCGCGATCAGTTTCTTCCCTTCGTTTCTCAGATATCTTGTTCCTAAGAGTTGCCCTCAGATCTCGAAATGCTCTCAATTCCTCTTTTTGTGCATTTGACCAAGAAGTAATTTCTTCGAGTGTTTTGTCTTCGTCCAACATTTGATCCTTGGTGCGATCAATCGAGAGTCCTACCTTTTTCACAAGTTCACAAATTTGCTCGTATTGCAGTTCCCAATCCTCTTCATCCCCTGTGTCGATGTTATCAGAAATTTCTTTAACGGTGATTTTTGCCAGTTGCAAAATTTTACCATGTTTTTGTGTCGCTGCCATATCCTCTTGAAAAGTTACACTTGAATTTGTATCTGCGGAGGAGATCCTTGCAACCCAGTATTGCGTTACAAGTTGAAGAATTCGTGGAATGCTTTATCACTTTGCGTGCCAATTGAGTTAAACAATCGTTGTTTTCCTTCCGAATTATCACGAACGTTCCAGAATTGTCTGGTCGATATCCAATTTCCCTAGAGCGAGAAGCAAGAACTAGTTGTTTCACAACTTTCCAGAAGCCAATTTCGAAGAAAATGCTACGATGTCCCTTCGTGGTCGCCACTTTCAGTGTGGGGAATCCAAGGCCGCGTTGTTCTGATTGTATATTTCCAGTGACACACTGAATAGGTTCACAAGATGCGTCTCTTTCAACGCTAACGTAAGTAGTCCTTCGATTTGTTGGTGTATCCTGCCAGTTTAGGCCCGTAGTTTTCCTCCAGTGAAGACAACATCAACAATGTGTTGCGTTTTACTGAATCTTAACTCTTGATGAACGTTGTCACTCCATGAATCTAACCCAAAACCTAAACTCTCAAACTACTGCACCCCTTATATAGCGTTCTACATGAAAGTTCTAGAATATAGTGACACAGGATTCCAAATATAGTATTTTAGGCAAGCATGATAAGGCAGTTTACGTAATGTTCACCCTAGAAACTTCTCTACACAGTTCTTATTATTCTACTAGTAAGCATTATTCAGCAAAAGGAAAGTACTAGAAAAGTCCAGTTCACCACATACGGTTGTATCTGTACTACGTTGCCGTGAAATGTTTTATTCATAATAAATGAAAACTAACTATTCCAAATACATAAATACTCAACCCCTTTTGATGTAAGAAGACACGAGGTCATTTGGCGTTCACCAAGGACGGTACTTACCATTTAAAACATGCAACTTCAATACTAAAAAACGATAAAGCAATGCAAGGGACTAAGCAAAATCCGCAACGAACAAATGGTCAAGGGAAGGGAAGGGAACTGGCAGTGCCACACCAGACCATGCAATGGGTCTAACCCTTAGCTATATATCACAGACATCCATCAGTATTGTACCGTGAATATGAAAGAACTCTTGGCTGTTGATTGTCTTATTGGAGCAGAATTCTCTTGAACCCATGCTGCTATTGTATTTCTGAATTATTATCTTTTCCTGTTTTTGTTATCCTTACAGAAAAAGTGACACTAGAAGACCTTACAAAATATTTGATAACTTTGAAGATTCTTGTTCCAAACTTACCATCGTCGAAAAGTAAGTAGACTTTAATTCTTAAAATTTCCAACTTGATCAACTACCTTTGCATCGATTCATTAAAAGAAATCAATGATGATTGAACGCATGCATGACGGTGGCGGTCACATCACTGCTTTTCCTGATTAGAATTTTTAAGTGATCCGTTGTTTTTGCTTCATGTCACCCGTTGCCACTTTGTCACGCAATGTTATTTGATCAAGTTTAATTTTACGCTACCATGTGACTTAGAAGAAGTAATCTCCTTTTGAAATACCACCGCTCCCTGGATATCCATACGATGATATGAGTAATATGTCATTTCTATAGCTAAACTTTTCAGTTACATGCTGATGGCTTGTTTTGTTCGTAAATTTGCTTTTTGGAACCTAGGCGCGATCTAGTTTGTGACCTGGTTTCATCTCAAGACAACACCGAACCGGTTTACCGTTTAGCTTAAAACTCTTTATCTTAACGGCCCAACTAAACAAATTACCTTTCTAAACTAGGTTCTTTCCTTCCCTTTTCTTACCTTTTCCACGTTGCATCAAATTCTTTCCTATTTGTCCAATCTTGGCTTTCAGTCACTTGTTAATGAGTTATGAAAAACTGATGATATGGCCGTAGTTTTTGCTATGGATGGGTTGCCGGACCCTCCAGTATGAGCGGCCTCGGTTTGGTGCATTAACCTCGTTTTCAATAGCAATTCTTGCGGCTCATCGTAACCAGTCTCGTAAGCATGTGCAGGACCGTCGTGTTTTATTATCTACACTATTTTCGATGCTCAAATCATTCATTTGTTATTTCACCGTTTAATTTTGACAGAACCACTCCCATATTTTGATCGAACCAAGGGGCATTTCTCACAAGTATGGATATGAGTATAAAACCCTGGCAAAACGACTGGACATTTGCACTGAACATGCACTGGACAAATGTCCAGTGCAAAATGTTGTGTCGTTTTGCCACCTTGTCCAATCTTGTTCAGTCGTGTTCAGCGATGTTGAGAGCTGCTCAGTCGATTTTGAAGGCAGTCAAAAATGTTCAGTGGACAAGATTAAATTTCTTTTGTTTGAAGAAAATGTTCAGTCGTTTTGCCACCCCACTGAACATTGCCCAGTTTGCGCAAGCGCATTACAAATGCAAGAAAGGAGAGTTTTGTCATGACGGGGAAGAAATGGAGTCATCAGCATCAATTTGTTCTATGAACAGCAGGGAAAGGTATTCAGGTAGTAACGAGGATTCCTCTGACAAGATCAATTGCAGTTCTGATGACCACAGCGATCGCAGAGAACGAGGATACAATGATATTGATGGGACAAGCAGCAGGCCTAATCGATCTTCAACTTTTCTCTTAAAATCGATGATCATTGATGTCACAATTTTGGCGGCAGATTTTATGTTTTCATCCCCTTGGCATCCTATGATCAGTTTACCCCGGCTCCTAAAACAAAAGTCCAGACCCCAAAAATCGCACTCCCGAGAAAATGTTCACTGGACAATCTTTAGTCGTTTTGCCGCCCCAAAAACTTTTCATGTGTTCACACACTGGACACGGTGAGCAATGTCCAGTCAATGTTCAGTGCAAATGTCCAGTCGTTTTGCCAGGGCATTAAATTATTTTCATGTAAACCTTTAATCCGAGTTGATCTTTTAACTGTAGAATTAAATTCAAATGTATTCTTTCATCTAAGAGATAAGTTACATTTATCTTAAACGAAGATAACGGGATTTGAGAATAAGTAAGAAATTTGAAATTTGATATTAATTCGATAAATATCATTCGACCTACAATCAGTTACAAAATTGTTGAGCCACCCTAGAAAAAAATGAAATTTTCGTCCCCCCTTCCCCCATGTCAATGTTGTTTTGAAAAAAGTACCTGATTGAGATGACACGCGTGATTCGGCAACTTTTTGTGGTACTGCAACATTGACTAGGGGGGAGGGGGAAAACAGGGGCAAATAAACTGAAAATCTTGGGGTGGCTCAACAATTTTGTAACTGATTGTAGAGTCATATCTTAAGGGAAACCGTCTATCCATAGCTTTATGCTTTTTGTAAATGCTCTCTTACAAAGTGGCTTTATTTAAGATCATGTGTATCATTGTTAGTGACATCTGATGCAATTGCTAAACGTTTTCACAGGATCTAGACAAATGCTCAAACTTCCTCCATACAACCCGGGGGGGGGGGGGTAACTACCATATATGCAGATACGGGATGTGCCATTTTTGGGTTGCCTTTTTCGAGCAGAAATAAATTTTGGGGTATCATTTTTGGTAAAATCACAAGTAGTCATGAATTTTGGGGTGATTAGTTTAGAAAGATAACTCTTTAGAGTATTGATTTTGATCAAATTTCAGTTACTTGGTTAAAATTTTGCATAGTTGTAACAATTTTAGGGTATATATTTTCAATGGCCTATAAATTTTGGGGTATGGTTTTTTTTGGTGCGATTTGTAAATTTTAGGGCGAGATTTCAGACGTCAAATGGCACACCCCCGTCATCCGCCTATTGAAGTTACCCGCCCCCCCCTTAGGCTCGACAAAAAGTATTTTTTCTTTAAAACCTGTCGTGAATCTTCTTTAGATCCGTGACAACAATAGTGAACTCGCTTGGTACGTTGAAGCGTACTTTAATGAACCAAACAAACAGATTATGCGTTACAAAACTCTCCTAACATCTAGCTCTTTTCGGAGACCCACGTTCTCTCTCTCTACCTGTCAATCATTTTTTCACATGGTTACTTAGTTACAGAGTCCCTTGAGCGTCCGTGGAGGAGGAACAACATCAGTTTCCCACAAAGTCCCAGTTTTATTTTCGAATGTAAAATTGGTTTTCCGAGAGTTGCAATACGAGTTTTCATGGCGTGAACTCGAAGCTTCGCAAACACTTGAATTGAAATGTATTATGCGGGTACTGAGCGGTTTTGTGTTGTACAGGAAAGCATAAAGCCAGAGATCTTCCAAGTACAGGCCGAGCTTGCCAGGTGCCCCTTGTTTCGAAGTATCTTGAATATTGAACTATATTTCCGGGAAGTTGTGCCTCACCCGGCATCATTTGTTACACATTTCCGTTTACTCTTGTGAAGAAAACGCTTGGAGAATAGTTTTTTTTTGATAAATTGAATATCAAAATTTACAATTTACGAATTAACTACGCCTACGAACGATCTACCATACAATACTACAAAACGATACCAAGGGGAGCAAAAGATCATGACTACCCCAAGGCCATTCATACATGAAGAATATCAATCTAAAACTACAACTAAATATTCAATTACGAGAAGCTATGTACGAACAATGGAACATAGAAACGAGACTCTATAAAAGGGAACTTTACAAAAATGAACATGGTGCTGTGGCTGAGTCACATTGGCTTAATTTAGTCGACCGGTTATGTGAATGTATAGTAAAGTCAACTTGAGTATTTTTCTGTTGATGTCGTTTGGGAGGCCTTTATCACCAAATAGTAAAAGTTGCGTCTAAACTTCATTTGAAAGATCGACATATCCAAATGGTCATAGTAATGCAAAAACTCCAGCGAGAAGGTTTCGACGTTAAAGCAACATAAAGTGCTCCGTACTCTCAATACCATCGTTAGAAGGGCACATTGGATTTATGGTATCCCGAAAATTGTGCTTAAATTTGTGAAGGTTTAATTTGCTAAGGCCCACTCTAAGTTGAGTGAGATAGGATGAGTCTAGTTGAAGAAAGTCTTACGTTTATTTGAATTAGTCTTTGTATTGGTCTATTTCGTATTGTATTTCCTTGAATTTATATCATTATTGTTTGTTGTCGTAGGTCTTACAACAAAAGGAACGGAATTTGATCATGAAGATTCCGATTCAGATTCAGATCAGGAAATGGAAAATGATTCCTCGACTGAGGTATGAAGTTATGTTTTCTTCTTGACTTTAATCCCCTTTAATCTAACGACGGAATAAGGGAATAACTATCCAATGATTTGCGCTTCTGTTCAAATTTTATTCTAATGTGGATAATTTGAATTGATGCATAAATATGCCTTCATAGAACTGAAAATAATTTTTAATGGTATTGAATAGATGACCAAATAATTTTCGTGATTTCGAGCAATCCTCTTTCAGGAAGCCTCACAAACACATGACTGCCAGCATTCCTGTTGCGTGTAAATGCCCCTTATGAGACGGTTATTCTTATAGAGCCTTTGATTGCTTGTGATTGTACGTTATCATACCTCAAACTATAGGGGTTTAGAATAAATCGTACCTTTCATTTCGAAGCAGCCAACACACAAAGCCTTTCTGCTTGTTGCTAAACCTCTCCATGTCATTTGCTTGTTCTTGCTCCGGATACTGAGTCTGATGGGTTTTCTCCACGGGAAGGGTGATCCCCATTCAAGGTCATTGGAGCTTGCTCAGTGGAGCTTTCAGCGCCATCCTTGCTGTTGGTCACATGGGATTGGTATCGTCAATCTAGCTGAGCAATGGAACAGTTCGAAGATGTTTGCATTCGTCAAAGATCTTCAGGCAAAACGATTAGGGGAGTTCTCAATATCCTCAACAAGTTCTGAAATCGGTGTCTTGGCTTATTAAATTCTTTGGTAGGGCACGGATTTGCATCTCATCACTCATTTTAGATATCTGTTCACAATCAATGTGAATGTCATCACTTTTGAAATGCAGGCGTCACTCAGTTTTGAAGTTATGAAGTTGTTGTGATCCTCACCTTGTTCACTGTTCTTGCCAAACCGACCAGAATACCAACTCGTTGACGAACCTTAAAAGCTCCATTTAGCCCCCTCTCTATTTAGTTCCCCTCTCTAATAAGCCCTTCCCCTTTGAGCCAAAATTATAAATAGCCCTCCCCCTATGTATTAACCTCTCCCATTTCCATCAAATTACAGAATTCACCAAGATTTTCCATTTCTGTAGCTAAACAAGTTAGCATGTTAACTGTGATATGGTTCGGGATAAAATTGTGTCGAATTTGGGTGTTTGAATTTTAAAATTGTATCTTGAATCCGCAAAATATGGGGTAAAAGAACTGAAAATCTGTCATATATACTCATTGTCATCTGATTTTGTGAGGAAACGCCCTCTCTTATAAGCTCCCTGGTGGCTTGATAGAGCTCTTACGATATTTAGACCGAACCGAGCAGTTCATACTCTCATACCCATGATTTTTTTGGGCTTATTCTTAATGCCAGACATTTCTACGGTAAGGCTTACGAGCAGGCCCTCATGAAAATAGATTTTACATGTACACTATTTCTTGTTACTAAGAGAGACAAAGTGAAGTCGAATAAGACAGGTCCTTACCTGCTTCTTGGCAAGCAATGATTGCACTCCGTCCCTCGAAATAGACGTTAAACTAGGGGCCCATGCCTGGAGGTGGCATACACAGTGGGTTTAACTTAGCTTGAAATATATCTTCCAACGCAAAAATGAAGTCGTTATTTATGTCTTTGACAGGATCCACAGATAAGCAAGATGATGTTTCTAAGGGAACACTGCATCGATCTACTTGACTCACGAGAACATGTTCGAGAACTGGTGTCATTGGTTGAAAGCTCATCTACAAGGTAACTCTTAATGGTAATTCCATACTCTATGTTCCAGATCAACTTGAGACTAAATGACATTTATTTCCAAAATGCTATCCATCGTGCCTATTATTTTGAAATTACTTCAGACTATTATGTCATTCCGTTTCCTACTTGGATGGAACATTGCTTTTTTGATTATGACTAAAAGGACAGATTTTGTAAGACAATAGCATCTGTTGCCTTTGTTGACCCCCTAAATTCAAAGCAATTTGCGATTGCAGACAAAGGAAATTCTCTCAACCAGTAATTCAAAACAAACAAAGCCACAAAGTTTCTCTGAGACCTAGGTAGCTATCTCGCTTGTTGTGCAGTCCATAAATGGCTTTTTAGAGCAAGCATGAGCATATATCGAAAGAAGGAGGATATATCTAGTCATCTATTGCGGGAATTTTATTTGTTTGATATAGAAACCGATTTGGAGGCGATTCAATACTCGTATTTTTTAGGTATAATCCAAGCACTTATTGCCCAGCTTCTAAACAACAAAAATAAAATGCCTGCAGTAGATGTTTAGATATATCCTCCTTCTTTCGATATACGCGCATCGGGTTTCAGAGAAACTTCGCGGCTTTGTTTATTTTGAATTACTGGTAGAGAGAAGTTCGTTTGTCTGCAATCACAAATCGCTTTGAATTTAGGTGTCAACAAAAGCAACTGATGCTATTGTCGTACAAAATCTGTCCTTGTTGATTATGACCATTGTCGTCCTAAACAGTGACAAACAATGCCTATGGCTTTTGCGCTCGATTGTTTAGAATATTTCTCGAATTTCGTCACGAAATATTATTCTCCATTTTCTACTCTCCATTTTCTTGCGGCTCAATTTTTCCACTCGGAGGAGCTTCGTTTGTTGCATCTCTTCGCCCATATTTATTTTCATGTTCGGTTTCTTATCTACTTTACTTCGGAAATGATTGTAAGGCTTCCTGGCATAGCTAATGTTACGTTGTTGCAAAACGGTCGCATCTTAATAGAACTCACTCATGGTTACGGGTATGCTTATGTAGTATGTCAAACATGCTACTTGCCGTATTTGCAATGGATTACGTTCAGTTCCATTTTACTGAGTGGCGATATAGAGTCTAACCCGGGGCCTAACACTTCTATGTTCAGCTTTTGCTCTTGGAATCTGAACAGTATTTGTGCACATGACTTCGTTAGAATACCATTGATTGAGGCTTACAACTCCGTATATAACTACGACCTACTTGGCATAGTTGAGACACACCTTGACAGCTCTATTGATGAAAACAAACTAATTCTTCCTGGCTACACCTTTGTCAAGAGAAACCATCCATCAAATACAAAACGGGGAGGTGTTGGGCTTTATATAAAGGAAACTTTCCCTGCTAAGGAAAGACCTGACCTGGTGACACTTCCAGAATCTATTGTTTGCGAAATTCAGTTAAACCGAAGAAAGTATTTCTTTTCGCTGATCTATAGAAGTCCAAGCCAAACATCAGATGAATTCGATACTTTCATGGAAAATTTTGAACTCATGCTATCCAGGATGTCTGCTGAAGAGCCATACTTTGTAATCATAACAGGTGACTTCAACTGCCGTTCTCCACAATGGTGGGAGAACGAGCGTGAAAATGACGAAGGTAGACTTTTCGAACCATTTACGTCCGAACTTGGCTTGCAACAGTTGATTTGTGAACCAACCCATTTCATTGGCGAGTCCAAATCCTGCATTGACCTCATATTCACAAACCAGCCTAATTTGTTTCTAGAAACTGGTGTCCACCCAACCTTACATGAGCAATGTCACCACCATATCGTATTTGCCAAAATTACTGCAAATAACTTAGCGCCACCTCCTTACAATCGAAAATTTTGGTATTATGATCGAGCAAACATTCCAGCAATTAAAAGAAGCATTGAACTGTATGATTGGCAGGAAACATTTCAGGAACTCCAGTGTCCAAATTTGCAGGTAAGAACGCTGAATGAAGTCTTAGCAAACATTTTCTCCAACTTTATCCCGAACGAAACCAAAACAGTTCGGCCTCGGCAGGCACCCTGGATAACACAGTCGATCAAAAACTTCATCCGAAAGAAAAATCGAGCGTACAAAAATTTTGTCAAGAATGGTAGACCCGATAACAAACTAACGGATATACAGAACATGATAGCACAGAGTTCCAAAATCATCGAAGATGCTAAAGGTCAGTATTTTACAAAAATGGGCAAAACTCTTGCAAATCCTGAAACAGGTCAGAAAACATACTGGTCCTTGATTAACAAAATCTTAAACAAGGCAAAAATACCAGTAATTCCCCCTCTCTTGGAAAATGACATTTTTGTGTTGGATTTTGAGTCCAAAGCGCAGATTTTTAACGACTACTTTGTACTCCAATGTACAACAATAGATACTGGAAGCGAGGTACCGGGTCAGCTTTTGTCAAACGCACCTCCATTGACCGAATTTCTAATATCAGAGGAGAAGATACTGAATATAATTCGTTCTTTAAACCCAAATAAAGCACATGGTTGGGATGATATATCTGTTCGTATGGTTAGAATGTGTGATGATAGCTTAGTCTTTCCTCTAAAGTTGATCTTCGAAGCATGTCTAAGACAAGGTGTTTTCCCGGAAATATGGAAAAGAGCTAATGTCGTACCAGTTCACAAAAAGAACAGTAAGAACCTTAAGCAGAACTATCGTCCCATTTCCCTCCTTCCAATTCTTGGTAAAATATTGGAAAAATTAATGTTTGATTCATTGTACGAACACCTTTCCCTTCATGAACTTCTAAATCCTAACCAATCTGGTTTTCGCCCTAGAGATTCTACTATCAATCAATTGATCTCAATAGTTCATTCTATCTTTGTTGCATTCGACTGCAACCCTCCATTAGATGTACGTTCAGTTTATCTAGATATTTCAAAGGCTTTTGATAGAGTGTGGCACGATGGCTTAATCTACAAACTACGGCGAAATGGCGTATCCGGGCAGTTGTTGACACTGATTCAGAGTTTCTTAGCGAATCGTATGCAACGTACGGTATTGAATGGCAAAACATCACAATGGGGCAAAATTTCGGCCGGAGTTCCACAGGGATCGATTCTAGGTCCACTCTTCTTCCTTGTTTACATTAATGATCTGACAGCAGATCTCAAATGCAATGTAAAGTTATTTGCTGATGATACATCAATTTTTTCAGTTGTTCACGACCCAAACGAATGCGCTGCGGATCTGAATCATGACTTAGGTCTTATCAAACGTTGGGCGCATGACTGGAGGATGTCTTTCAATCCTGACCCTAGAAAGCAAGCAGTTGAAGTGACATTTTCTAAGAAAAAGACCCCTGTTGACCATCCGCCTATCTTTTTCAATGATGTAACAGTTATGAAGGTTGACGAACATAAACATCTAGGTGTTGTGCTTGATAATCGACTAACGTTTTCTAGTCATATTCAATCTGCTATAAATAAAGCGAGACGTGGGATTGGTATGCTTCGGTTTTTATCTAACTACTTGCCAAGGCAAACTCTAAACGAACTTTACAAACTCTACGTTCGTCCACATCTCGACTATGGTGACGTCATTTATCATATCCCACAGAAAGTGTGTGACTTTAGTCATGAAGTCACCTTACATCGTCTGATGGAACGACTTGAATCCGTTCAGTATTCTGCTGGCTTAGCTATAACTGGCGCGTGGAAAGGTACATCAAGAGACAAAATATACGAGGAACTTGGCTGGGAATCATTGAATGACAGAAGGTGGAGCAGGCGTCTCGTTCTCTTCTTCAAGTTCATCAATGAACTTGCACCTGAATATACAAGACATCCTATTCCACAAATTCGTTGGTCAAATTATGCCCTTAGAAATCAGGCTGTAGTTGGGCGAATAAATGCAAGGACGGAGCGCTTTGAGTCAAGTTTCTATCCAAACTGCTTAAAAGAATGGAACAGTCTTGCTTCTGAGATCAGAGAATTACCTACAGTGAGCTCATTCAAAAAAAGACTTTCCTCTCTCATCCGCCCCACCCAAAAACCTATTTATGGAATTTATGATCCAAAAGGTGTTGCCATCCTCACCCAGCTACGCGTAGGCCTCAGTAAGCTAAATTCTCACAAATTCAACCATAACTTTCGAGACACTGTTAACCCAATGTGTCTAATTAATGATGGAATTGAGGATACTGAACACTTCTTGCTGCAATGCCATGCATATGAAGATCAGAGGCGTGAGCTCCTTGGCACCGTTAACGAAGTATTCCAACTACACAACATCTTAAACCTGCCAAATCAAACCCTTGTGCAAATATTGTTGTATGGTGATAAAAGTTTTACTCATGACCAAAACAGAAAAATTTTGGAATCAACGCTAAAATTCATTCACTCATCAGAGCGTTTTTTGTAGCACCACCAACGCAAACCTAGGGACAGTAATCTTTTATCTCATCCTTCTCTATTAATCTTTGATATTGTTATAACACCATAAATGTATTGTAAATATATCTATGTTACTAAAGACTATACCAAAACCTGTCAACTTTATACTCCGATCCGGCAAAAGTGTTATCTAATCTCTGCGATCTGTTTCTTCCTATGAAGGGACCAGAACTTTGGTATAGCCTTTAGTATCTGTATTGGTTTTTTGTTAAAAGATCATTTAGGGTAGCCATGCCTATCATGCTCCCAATGGTATCGTTCTTGTAAACATGTTTTGTTAAATTGTAAATTTTTAGATTGTGTATAAAAAAAAAAAAAAAAAAAATATTATTTTAGGCAAAATAATTGTAGCCTGAGTAATTTCATTGCACAAACAAACTTCTCTTATGCGTGTTGCACAATGTTAAATTTATAACAAAACAAATAAAGTAGTATTAATTGCGGTACGAACAGAGCTTTGTAATGTACGACGTTTCGGGCTTGAACCCATTATCAAGTAATTTCATGCTTGGAGTTTGACCCCTCATAGAACCAGCACCTTTCACTGTGACCATTCGCGGGTGAATTAAACAGAAATTTTGTATTTCGTGAAGAGATACGGAGTGCGCCAAGATAAACTACGCGTCTTTGACATGCCACGATAAATCGTATGCTGGACCGATTTCAAAGATATATGAGTTGATTTTTAGTCAATGCCGATATTTTTTGTATATTTTTGGTCTTCTATTTTAGTAACTACAATGGAGTTTCTTAAAATTTTCGATTTCGAAAATATTGAAAACGGTCAGAAAACGTTGGTCGAATTTTCTAAAAACTCAGCACGAATGGACAAAGAGAGAACGTTTTCGTGGTGATTTTGGAATTTGGAAATTGATCAGTCATCATCCAATGCACGAGTGTTTGTTCTATGTTTGATGGAATTTAAAAATACTTTAATGAAACAAAGAAATGTATTTCATGTATTGGTTTTCTGTGTCAATGGGTTTAAATGACAAACAGCGACCAGATGGAGTTCAAAAAAGGATGGAGTTTTGATCAATTTCTGAATCCGCCATTTACCACGAAAACGTCTCTCTTTGTCTATTCATGTTGAGACTATAGAAATTTGATCAACGCTTTTTGCCCGTTTCAGGTGTTTTTCGAAATTGAAAATTTCAAGAAATTATTATTATTATTATTATTATTATTATTATTATTATTATTATTATTATTATCGATTTGTTTAAAGTAGGCCTACATATACATATATACATAAAGGTGTACACAAGAAAAAGACGTCTTTGAGTTCTTAAACCCTTTCACCCCCGGAAGGGCCATATAGCCCAACAATATTCATTGAGAACTGCGAATTTTTCAGGGGGTAAAGCTTTCAGAGTTTTGATTGATTTGAAAGGTTATCCACATTGCATCTATCTATTGCTTACTCAATCACTGATTATGGTACCCCCTGGAAAACGACGATCTACATTAGGTTTTCCTGTTAAGCTTAATTTTAGCCGGGCGTGAAAGGGTTAAATCTTTATTTCTTTTCTTCTGTTCTCGACGCGTTTCGACCCTATGGTCATCGTCAGGAGAATGAATTTTTACAAGGATACATGCCTTTTTATAGCTGTTTTAGTAGTCACGTGATGTTAATGAGATCACATGGCCTAAATATACATATTTTAGGCTTAGGTTTAATAATTATAAGGCGTGCAGTCGTAAGTTTAATTCGGGGGCCTCAGTTCCCCAGGTGGAATTCTTCAGGCATTTTACTGAAGAAGGCCACCATGGGTTTCTGAAGGATATCAGTGTTAAGATTATCGATAGGCTAACGGGGGGAAATAGGATGCGGGAAAGCTTCTGGAAATATCGGCTGGATTGCTTTGCCCCTAAGGGTTTGAACACTAGGCTATTGATACATAGATTTCATTTTTATTTACATTTTGGTTGTTGTGTTGTTTTGAATTTTGCGCTCAGCTCTTCGTTAGGGACGCACGCTGTTTTTTTAGGGATCTCTTTCTGCCCATCCGCTCTTGGATCTTTATTTTGTTGGTTTTGTTCTAACAGATATTTCTTCTGGCTCCTGCGAGACATACACAGCCACCGACTCTAGCGGTTCTTTACTCTGCGCTTTCTCTGATCTTTCTTAAGGTGTTCTCCTGCCGCTTTTGTCATTACCCACTACTTTACACATTTTAAATACGCATTGTAATTAATAGGATCCCGCTTAGGCTATTGTCTTGTATTGTTTTTTAATTTCTAAATCTATATGTATGCTCCGTCTAATTTTGAATAGTCATACTGATGAAGGCTTCGGCCGAAACGTTTAATGAATGTGTTTTTCTTGAGAATCTATATATATATATATATATATATAATATAGTATAATACATGCATCTACAATAGCTATAAATAAGAGCTAATTCAAGCCTACTATCTAAGAAAGTAAAATAAAATGTGTGTAAAAAAAGAAAAAAAAACGTGATGAAATACAGAATAATTAGCTACAAATACATAAAATTACAGATTTTTACAATACAACGTTTTCTTCTTCTTTCTTCCAGTATTTATGCGCTTTTAGCCTCAAAAACAGAAGACTGAATGTACAAAAAATACTAGCATCTAATTGAGGATTTTAGCTAAAAATTATTAACACATAAATCTTCAATTTTGGTCCAGTAAACGATTTATCGTGGCCTGTCAAAAATGCACAGTTTACTTTGGTGTACCTGGTACATTAACTCAAGAAAATTGTTCACTGCCTTAAAATTCAGACGAATTCTTTTTTCCGAAATTTAACATCCCAATCTCCAATTTCGGAAGGAAACGATGAACCTAAAGTTACGATAAAAATGTTGAAACTTTGGTTTGAAACCTCCGTTCGATGATGGAATCCGAATTATAATTGGTTGCATAGGTAATCCCGTAAGGCTTTTCAAATAGTGCATACATTTCCTGCCAGCAAGCAGTGGCGTAACGTAGGTGTTTGGGACCCTTAGTGAAGTAGGGGTACTGGGCCCCCTTGTACCTACGTCTAATTAAAGGAACTAGGAAACAGGTCTTCTATAAATTATTGTTTGTAAGAAAAGTTGTGGAAATCAACCTTTACATTGGCTTAGAACGACTCCCAGTCTTGCTGCAAGACTGGGAGCCGTTCTAAGCCAATGTAAAGGCTTGCAGATTCCGTTCCTCCATTTCATCTTATCAAGCAACCTTCCTCAATTTTTTGCTCGAAACTTCCTCCAAACCAGGTTTGTTGGTGTGTAGTGTTTTTGTGTTTCCGGCTGAGAACGTAGCTCAATTTTGAGATTTCATTCATACTTTGTAAAGCAGAATCTTTATCTCAAATGAGGAATTCCTGAGAACCAGTTTTCATGTGCTTTCGCCACACTTATGAGTGATTGGCTCCGTTAAGTTTTAAATGGTAAAATAAAGTTGTTCTTTAGCTCAAACATTTCTTTCTTATGATATGGAAACCATTGAAATTGAAATGTATTCATACTCTCCCATCAATACCGAGCATCAGAAAATTAAACTTTACATAATATGAGACATACAACTTTTGGCCAAATCTTGTTTTCGGAAGGGTAAAATACACCTAAAAATTATGAGAAATATCTCAAAATTCAAGTTGAAGCCTCAGAGAGATGATGGAATTGAAATTTTACGAACTGGTTGCATGGTTTTTCCTGTACTATTTTCAAATAATAGATACATTTCTTTCAGACTCACCTGATATTTTGTGAATATTTAACACAATTTTAGAGTTGAATGTAAGAGAATTTTCCTTTTCGTTCTGTAGATGTCAAATGGTATCAGATGAGAGACAGAAACACGTACTGAATGATTGCATCGAAGCCCTGTGTCACATTTCATATGCACTGCTCACGAAACAAAGAATGCTTCTCCATTTAACGCGGTATGAAATTATCCATATTTGCCTATAAGAATATCATTTCGATTTTAGTTATGGAACTATTCAAAGCATTGAAAATTTTAACAAGTTTGATATCCTAGAAATATAAATATTTAAGAAAATTTCCGCACCAAGTTTGATTGCGACAGAGCGCTGAAGTATATTCCCATCTCTATCTACTGAAGAGCGCAGAAGAGTATCTAAGAGTATCAGAATCTTTGCGATAGTTTATGCATTTAGAGAATGGCAAATAAATTTAGAACGTTTAGTCCTAAAATGCGACCATTTTGATATTGAATTGAATTATACCAACTAAGTTTGTTTAATTTAATTCAGTATCAAAATGTTCGCATTTTAGGGCAAAAAGTTTCTAAATTTATTTGCCATTCTCTAAATGCATAACCTTTCGCATAGATTCTGATACTTTGCTGCATATGTACCTATGTTTTGTTTTGGTCTGGTCTGATTCAGTGAAAATATGCATTGAAAGCATTGAACAGAAATAATTAGGGGTCAAAATGCAAACAAATTCTGCGAAAGATGTGTAGAAGAAGTTTGGAAAGGTAATATTTGAGGGTCTTTAAATTTTTCGGTATTTTTGTGGTGCAACAAATCTTTCTTGTAAAAAAGCAAAATATTTTTTTAGTCATATGCAAAAATGCGTCAGCCGGGAGTCGAACCCGGATCGATTGCTTGGAAGGCAACCATGCTAACCGCTACACCACCGACGCTCGTTGAATCGCTCCGCAGAGAGTATGTATAGGCTGTTTGCTGTAGCACCTGCATAGTGTGACGTCACTGAGAATATCACTTTGTTGAAAGTTGATTTATCACAAGGCAACAGAAATAGTTTACAGTACTCCAGACCCTTTTCACAGTATGAAACTTGAGATAGTGTGTCGAAAAGGTCTTGTGTGTGTTTTATTATGAATAGGCTTACCTTAAATTTTTTGGTTTGTGCCATCAACAAGCCACTTTTAAAGCATATTCATCTTCTTTTTTCAGTTTATTACGTCGGCTTGCTTTCAGCCACGGATTCATAAGAGGTTGCTGGAGGCTGCTATCAAATCTTACGACACAAACTGGCTTGGGGTAAGGGGTCAGTTATTATTAATGCGGGGAAGATATTTTTATCGATAATAAAATTTCTCATAACCCCAGTTCAGTTCAGTTCAGTTTCATTTTAAAATTCCACAACATACAAAATTCAAATAACATAAAGACATCTAAAATAAACTACGACATAAATTACAGTAATACATACAATTAACTAAATAGAGTGTAATAGAATATAATAGACAGGCAACCTCCTGCAACCACCCAGCGACCCGCCCAACCCCCAGCCCCATGCCCGACCCGCACCAAGCCAACCACAGCAACCAAGACCAGACCAGACCAGACAAGCCAACTACAGCAACCAACCCCTTCATTTCCTCATTGAGATTTTCAAGGGTCCGTGATTATTTAGCTGTATTTTTTGGTCGACCTTCTCTCTGTCAAATTTGATGACATATTCTCAAGCAACAAATCATATTTTGTAATGACAATTGACGCAAGAAGGACATAGAAATGCTTTCAAGATTCAAGAGAGAAAAGTGGCATGGCACCTAGAGATCCCGGGGGGGGGGTACTTTACTATAAATTCATACGGGGGTGTGCGCCGCAAGGATTTCTGTTACGACCCAATCCCAGAAATTTGGTCCGATATTGATACCCAATCCCAGAATATACGTCAGATATTGATACTCAATCGAAGAAATAACAAAAACAATTCGACGTCAAAGGGATAAGGGATTGAGGGCTGGGAACGATTATTTTGGTTCCAAGTGGCCATTGGAACGAGGTTCTGATCTGAGGACATTTTTCAACACAAAAATACTTGAAATCAGTTCACCTGAAACTGACCACGTGTTGCTCGAAAATGTATCCAGTTGTACTTTCATTCAACACCCATTACAGAATTTTGAGTATAACATTGAACGCCAGTCCCAGAAAATTCTGAGTGTAAGTATAACCCAATCACAGAAATTTTCCAGTATAAGGATACCCCAATCCCAGAAGTTTCAGGCCTAAAATTATCCGAAACTGGTCTTACCCATAATAAAGTACCCCCCCCCCCCAGACTAGAGATACTTTAAGGAAAAAGGCAAGGCCTCACAAAGATCATAGAAGGACGACGTTTTTGCGTTCCAGATAGCTGAGTTCAGATTTGTTAAGTTTTTGGGGGCCCCTCTGAATATCTTCCGGCCCCCTACCCAACGTTGATAATGACTGGTTCCTAAGCAAAAATATTCTAGTATATCAATACAAAACATGGCGCCTCCTGGTACGATGGTGCAGTTTGTTATCCTGGGCTCCAAAGCCGTCAACTATCGGGTGTCCCGAAAAATGCTGCCGTTTGAAAAATGACAAAAACTCGATCATCAAATTTTTCACAGAATTTGTTCTTTGTCTCTTTCGCATATTTTTTATAAGAAACAGCTCATATGAAATTGTAGGCTCAATTTTTGGACGTGGACAAGCAACCCTAGCTGATTTTGAAGAACCAAGAAACATTTGTAATTTGCAATTTTAGTCTTCCTATGTCACTTAAAATTTTTTTGACACTGTTGAGTAATAGTAAATTTTTGGACAATATATTGAGTTCATTTACTTATACGAGGTAATTTGGGGGCCCTTTTAGCAAAACTAGATGAATTCTACACTTCCGGAAATAAAGATGTAAGAAACACGTAAGAATTTTTTAAATAGCAAAATTGCCAAAATTTTAAAACTGCGTACCAGCCGAGGATTGTGTTACCGCAAAGCCTCTATTAAGCCCAACTCTACTGAGACAGGCTCCTCTCTAACAAGCCCCTCGTCTCTGAGGCGAAATATTACCCACTTATATCACATTCCAGAAATCATCAACAATTTTCTATACATTGAGCTGTATAAGGTTGCATGTTAGTATTGATAGTGTTTGAGACGGAAAATGTTTTGAACTTTTGACTCGTGACATTGTATCTTGAAGGTGTTGTGGCGCCGTGGTGTAATCTTCTGACATTGCAGCCAGAACAGTCAAGCGGAGTGGGTTCGAGTCCCGGTAGGGCCCCACCACTTGAGCGTCATGACAAGGGGTCGCGGACTCGATTAGGTCTACTGTCTACTCTATTTCTGCGATCCCAGTGCTTGGCGCTGGAAAACGCAACTTCACCTTCACCTTCACTCCGCAAAATATGGGTAAAGAACTGAAAAGCAATCACCGTAAAAGCTCTGATTTAATTTCGGACCTTCCAGAGTGGGGCTTAATAGAGAGGGGGGCTTATTAGAGAGGGAGGGGCTTATTCACAAAATCAAGTGCCAATGATATATTTGGTAGCTTTTCAGTTCTTTTATCCCATATTTTGTGGAATCAAGATACAATTTTACGGCTGAAATACGTAAATTCGACACAGTTTTTATTCCAAAATTAATATGAAAGGTTATGTAGCTAAGTAAATGGAAAATATTTGTTAAATCCTAGAATGTAAAAAGAGAGGGGGGCTTATTTCAACTTTTGACTCAGAGGGGAGGGGCTTATTAGTGAGGAGAGCTTAATAGAGAGGGGGGCTCAATGACCTTTTACGGTATCCTTGTCATTTGATTTTGTGAATAAGTCCCTATCGAATATGCCCCCATCTTTAGTGTCTGAAATTGAATAAGCCTTCCAGGTGCTTAATAGAGTTTTTACGGAACAAAATTACGTGTCTGCCAGTGTTCCATCCTCTGTTTTTTATTTTCAACAACATCGGAAGCAGCTTTCTTGACAAAATTTTGGAATCTAATTTAGGAACCATACAGCCTGATTTCATTAATGTGATCCGTTAACATAAGAACCAAACCAGTTTGGCTTGAAAAATATAAGTTCTTGACAAGGATTCTGATACACTGGGCTTTACTGTCGTTTTATGAATTTATAATTTGATAATGACAATTTATATTCTTATCTGTTCACATACCCAATGATTTATTTCCATTAATTTTAGTTTGATCTTGTTTTTCGTAGGAAAGATGTTCTCTATTTGAATCAATTAGCAAGGGGATCTCTACTATCAGAAAGCGAGCAAGAGAAAATCATTCCATCGCTGGCTGTATTTTGTACTTTATTTCGACATGCACTGTTTTGTGTTTACGATACCGATTTTTATGGTCCCAACGCTGGTAAGTCTCTTGTTTATTGTATCATTTTGATAACTTTGACATAGACTAACTACCTCAGTCCCAGTTTCTGCTTCGTTGATTGAATTGGATGCCGCCACTGCGCTTCATCTGTGCCTGATAATCAAACTAACTGAAAATCCAGCCAAAATCGCCGCAAAAATGGCGCGACCAATCAGATCGCAGGACCTTCTACCTGTGATCTGATTCGTTGAGAGAGGATCAGCGTTGCGACCTATGCTATGCGAAAAGTCGATTCTAGTCGAGTCGAGTCTGTTTTCCGTGCCCATAATGAATGCATGATAGAATGCCATCAAGAGACGGGAGCACTTGGGAGCTATCTGGCAAAGAAAGGACAACAAGACAGATCAAAAGACATGCTTGATAATTTGCCGACCATGAACACCCGCTTATCTGTATTCCACGGAACCGGAATTATCATTACGAGGCTGGCCTCATCTTGCCTCAACTGGCCGATTTTTCAAATAGCTTGATCATGAGTCGTAGTTATAGCGATTATCAGTTTATCGAGGAGCGCAACTACGACATGTAATCAGTCTAACTTTGACAGAATGTGACCCACAAATTCAGCTTGCTGTCAGAATGAACATTTCTGGAAACTATACCGTAAAAACTCACACAGAGAATCTTTCTTGAGTAAGAACCTGCAACTTGAAATTTTCAATGCTTACTCCTTTATATAACAACCATTTCACTGTCTTTCATCGGCTCTTATTTTTAAGATTAAATCCATTGATCTAGTTTTCAGCTGTCACAATCCAAAGCATTAATTTGATGATTGTGTAAATGGTAGAAAATTCGTCATCTAATAGACCTTAACAGTACTAGTGCTCCATCCGTTTTCTCAGTATTTCAATTTTAAGCAAAGATATTTCAAAGACAGACAACAAAGAAGACAATTGGAATGAAGTTTCTAGATGAATTTTAAGAATATGATTTTATGACCCACAGCATTTGTCGTCATGTAGCGAGGAAACTCGGGCACCTTGTTTCTTTTTCATCTTTGAATAGCTGCATATGGAGTATTTTTAACTTCCTTATGTTTTTTGCAATTAGAAAGGTTTGGAGAGAAATAAGAGATATTTAAACTGTGATAAGATACCAAAATTAACTTGCAGCTCCATTGAAAAAGATTATTTAAGATTTCACGAATTCGTTGCAAGATTCTTACAGCATTATTTCTCAGACAGTCAACAAGGGCAGATTTTGTAATACAATAGCATCAGTCGCTTTGGTTCACACCTCAATTCAAAGCGATTAGCGAATGCAAACAAAAGAAATTCTCCCAAGCAGAAATTCAAAACAGCCGAAGCCGCAAAGTTGCCCTGAAACCAGTACGGCAAACTCTCGTTTGGTGCGGGCGAGGGGAGGTTTTTAAGAGAAGTTATGTGCTGATAACGAAAGAAGATGGGTAAATCTAAAGTTCTGTCTCGCGGATTTTGATTATTTGATTCAGGAGCTGCGGAGTAACTGCGTACATCTGAGCAATAAATATGCAAAAATTGTAATTCCCTCTGCTCGGTTTCTGAATCAAATAAACAAAATCCGCGAGACAGAAATTTAGATTTACCCTTCTTCTTTCGTTATAAGCACATACCTTCCCTTAAAAACCTCCCATCACCCGCACCAAACGAGAGTTTGCCGTACTCGTTTCAAGACAACTTTGCAGCTTCGTTTGTTTTCAATTTCTGCTTGAGGGAATTTCTTTTGTCTGCATTCGCTAATCGCTTTGAATCGAGGTGTGATAAAGCGACTGATGCTATTGTCTTACAAAATCTGCCCTAGTTCAGACAGTCGATTCTTTTTTGACTTCCCGGTAGAAGACAAATTTTTACTGTTCATATATTTGTTGAGATCTCTCATTGTCTATGTTCTTCTCAATTACAGGCAAAATAGACTCAATGATGCCATTTACATTAAAAGAACTATCTGACATGTCCCAGTCATTACTCGAGGTCATTATTGGACTAATACAAATGATGTTTTCTGAAACGAGAACCAATGTAGTTGATGCATATGGAAAAGCACTGTTAAGTGTTGGGGCAAGACCTCTGGGGGACTCAAGTGGATTAGATGCATGGGGAAGTCTTTGTCAGGTATGAGTTAGATTTCCAGCTAAGACTGCGTTCACACGATGCCGGCAGATTTTGAAAACGATGAAAAAAGTCGAGGGGCATTTCACTCCAAAAAATCTGGTACGCCTTTGGCAAAAATCCTTTTGTTTAGAAGAAAAATCCATCAAAAATCCGTAAAAATCCTTTTGTTCTGAAAAAATCTCGTACGCTTTTTTGAAGGAGTGAAATGCCCCTCGAAAAAAGTGACGGTAGCAAAATTTGAGCTAGCGTTCACACGATGCCGGAACAATTTGAAAACGGTAGGAAATTTGACAATAAAAACTCGTTGTAGGATTTGATGCCAAAGAATAGTACCTACACCCTAAGAATAGACCTGTCTCGATCCAAAAGTGTCGAAAAATGTTCTGTTTTCATCTTTGTTGAGTGTTCAAACGATGCTGTTTCTAATTTATGCCGGTTACGGTTCTGTTTTCAAAATCTACCGTTTTCAAAATCTGCCGGCAAAAAATGTGCCGTTTTCGTGTGAACGGGAGGCCTATCCGTCGAATTTTTCACCGTTTTCAAAATGTGCCGGCATCGTGTGAACGCAGTCTAAAGCTACAGATTGGTTTCAGTCCAGTTATAGTGGCATTCTGGTATTTCCTAATTTGAAGGATTTCCATTTAACTTTACGTTATATCAACTTTAACTTGAATGTGTTGTGGCACAGTGGTGTAATTCTCTGACTTTGCAACCAGAACAGTCAGGCGGAGTGGGTTCGAAACCCGGTAAGGCCGGACCACTTGAGCGTCATGACAAGGTTTGCGGGCTCGATTAGCGCTTAGCTGCCTCTGTGATCCCAGTGCTTGGCGCTAAAAACCGCAACTTCACCTTCACCTATAACACAGCAATAGATTCCTAGACGAACTCTTAAAACGCCACTAATTGAAAGCCAGGTCCTCAGTGAAAGTTCTTTGTACAGGCCAATAAGGAGTTTACGAATGCAGGGCAGCAAGTACTTCTGCAACGCGATGTTGGTTTTGTTTCGGAATTTCGGCTTTCATAGACTCTCTGTTTTGATGCGAATTTGCTTCCTTTGAGAGCTATGAAATTGCTCTTCTTAATTATTTTTTCTGTATTTCAGATGGGTGTCCGAAGTAAAATTTGCTACTGTATCTTGGATGCAGGTTTTCAAAAAAAAGATAGTTCGGGCATGTAGAATAGTCTTTAAGAGGCTGTATTAGCTAATCTTCCAAAAAGCCACGACTTCCTGTTCCAAAGGCAGGAAGCTAACAGCAGATACATTGCTACCAATTTGGATTGAACTGCATGGAATTAGCCAGTGCAATCAGATTTTCATACAATCAATGATTATAGAGATACAATAAGATCTCAAGCAATAAGTTTCAAAAGTGTTTGGCATAAATACATGAAAGGACACTGCAGGCTTGCGAAATTCTACGACACTCGCCCTTTGTATACTAAAATCCTGTACAGCTACTTTCACATTTTGATTCATATGCTTAAATATCTCTTCTACAGTCAGTAACACAACTTGTGAAGCAGTTGCACGCTAGAGACAATCGACATCAATTCTGTCCGGATGAACATTGGTTATCACCAAGGATTGCCATCAACGCTGACCAGGTATGCTTCTTCACCAAAGTATTTGTTAAAATTAGCACACTTTCTGCTCGAAAGATATTTTTTTTTATTTTCGTCTCAATTTCATCGCATCTTCTATCATCGAAAAGTTGTTGCCATCGCATCTTTTGAGCTGGAATGTCATACAAGGTGTTCTGCCGTATTTTGTATTATTCTTACACGATTTTCGTCAATTTGTAAGGTAATCGATTTTGCGTCAAAATGTGTTCAAAGAAAGTAAACCTTGGATTGTGTTTTACGCGGATATTTTTCAAGTTTGAAACTATATGTTGTCCTTTTATCCAGGTTATAATAGAGGGCTTCTTTGAAGAACAAGGTACATTATTTTTTCCTCTATTTCCATCTTGTTATCTATTCTTGCGATAGGAGCCTTAATAACATAACTCATACGCTTGAAAATGACTGTAATGTGGCTTTAAAATGGTTTGCTGACAACTTTATGAAATTAAACGCAGATAAATGCCATCTTCTGGTTCTTGGGCAGAGATGTGACGATCCAGTTACAGTTAAGATTGGAAATACTGATGTTGTTAATAGTTCTGAAGAGAAATTGCTCGGAATCCATATTGATAGTAAACTCTCCTTTGACCATCACGTGTCGAAGCTTTGCCAAAAAGCCAGCAATAAACTTTATGCACTAGCCCGCATGTCCCCGTATATGGATCAGAAAAAACTAAGAAACTTGATGAGGGCATTTATTACAAGTCAGTTTCAATACTGTCCTTTAATCTGGATGTTTCACAGCAGGCAACTTAACCAGAAAATCAACAAAATACAGGAAAGGGCTCTCAGAATTACTTACAAGGACACTGAATCTACTTTTAGTGAGTTATTACAGAAGGACTGTGCAGTTACTATTCATACAAAGAACTTGCAAATGCTTATGACTGAGATGTACAAAACTAAAAATGGGCTAAACCCTTCATTCATGCAGGAAATCTTCCGTGAAAATACAACTCATTACAATTTGCGAAATAATAACGAATTTACTCAACCCAGAGTGAGATCCGTCAGCAACGGGACAGAAAGCATCCGATTTAAAGGTCCGCAACTGTGGCAAACGTTGCCACCAACCATTCGAAATTCGGAAACCCTTTGTCGATTTAAAAAAGAGATTAAAAATTGGTACGGAGAAAATTGTTCCTGCAGATTATGCCGCACTTTCATTCCAAACTTGGGCTATTTATGATGATTGCTTTTAGATATCCGTTTTAAATGTATATATTAATGACTTGTAAATACTTTTATCTATTACTTTTTTTATCTAATACTGTATATACATCTTTTTACGTTGGAATTAATTAGCTATTTTTTATTTTAGCTATTGTATTTTATCATCCAACGATAAATAAATTGATAATAATAATAATTGTTACAAGCTTTGCCCTTCATGTTTTTGACTCCTTTGAAACTGTCGATTCACTAGGCTTGAATGGTTTGCATTCTGGTGAATTGCAGCCATAGAAAACCCGAAGACCTATAATACCCCACTTTCCTATGTGTTTCAGCTGAATTCGTCGCTCGGAAATTGCAAAGAAGAAACAATTAGATTTCTTCATATGCTGTCTTAGACCTAATGCTTTTTATTCAAGATGTTGTCTTTCATCTCCATCATACCTTCTTATATGTACCACGTTTCCGAAAAAGAATCTTCACGTGCTAGATGAGGCTTGATTTCCAGAAAACAAATTTATGAACACAAACAAGTATCAGCATGTAGCTAGCTGAAAGGCTTGGATATCTTCTGAGATGTTGTGTGGTTAGTTGAAGCCATAGCTACACTCTGAAAAACCTGTTTCTAAAATGTGGTAATTCATTCGTTTCTCCAACTTTCCTGTCCATTTCTAGTCCGTGTTTTGGAACGTATGCAGAAGGCAGTACCGCAGTTTTGCTTAAGAGAATAAGTTGGAATAAGGAGCATACAGCATTCGTTTGCGAAAAACAAATTTCCGCAGTACACTCCAAATTCATCTTTACATTAATTTTTCACAAAATTTTGACGGGATTAGGATGAAGATCATTTCACTCTAAATGAAAATTCCTTCACCCAACTCTTCTTTCCATCTGGTTTTCCGGACGGTAAATTTTAAAGTGGCCATGCAACATCTCTGAAGATAGCCAAACTTTTCAACTAGACGGCGATGCCCAAAAATTGTCGACAGTTGTCGATTTCAGAGAGCCAGTTGTGATCTAGCCTGTGAAATTGTTTTCGGTAACCAGCACGTACTTGCTACCGAGGAGAAATTTTATATTTTACAGAACAAGAAGATGACACGTATCGACCTGGAATGTCAGCATTAACAGCGAGAAGCATGGCAATTCTGAGACACATTCCATTCTCTGTACCCTTTTTACAACGTGTTAAGGTATGTGTGTTAACGAATATTCATTGCGGGTGCTCTGAACATGAATCCTGCATGACAGGTTTATCGTCTGAAACTAGTAGGATAAATCATGAGACTTTTGACATGTATGATGAGGGAGCTGTCAGAATAGATGGAGCAGAAGAAGGGCGGAAGGGATAGAACAGGGTCTTCAAAACTAGTAGATGGAACATGTTGGGCCAACAAACACTTGTAAGTGATGAACGTGGGCCACGAATCAATATCTTTATTTTACAATTTGTTTCAATTATTGTCAGTATCACAAGATCAACTTCAATACCTATTAAGCAAAGTATTAGAAGCTAGCGAAGCAAAAGGGTGTAATAATCAGCTGCAAAGAAAACGGAATGTCTGGTGTTTAGCAAGGAAAGTATCATTTCGAAGTGCAAGTTACAGATTGGAAACAATATTATCAAACAATTAGAAAGTTTCAAATATCTGGGAAGCACAACAACAGCTGATGGAAAATGTGATGCAGAAATAAGGAGAAGAATAGGAATCGCAAAGAGCACGTTTGAAAATCTCGGAAAAATTCTAAAAGACGGCAAGTTATCCTTAGACACAAAATATAGAGTACTGGAATACTATGTTATGTCGACTCTAATGTACGGAAGCGAGTGCTGGACCATATCTTCCGAGATGGAAAAGAGGCTGGAAGCTATGGAGATGTGGTGCTACAGAAGACTGTTCAGACTGCCATAGACAAAGAAAGTTACGAATGAAGAAGTTCTGAAGAGGGTCGGAAAAGGAAGAACGCTAATGAAGAGAATAAGGAAGAGATAGTTTGAATTTTTAGGACGCATCATGTGAAAAGAGAAATTAGAAAATCTTACCGGAAAAATAGAGGGGAAGAGAAGCTAAGGGTGACAACGAAATACTTTCATGGAGAGTTTAAGTAGTTGAGTGACTAAGCAATTGCCAGCAGATAAAAGGACGCAGATGACTAAGCAGACTCTGCTGTCAGCCACAAAAGATTGAGAACGTTTGAGAGGCCTGGTCGCTTACGTTATCAAATTACATGGCGCAAGTCAGTATCATTTTGCTGTCTCTTAATCATTGATATTGCTCTCCATCTCAGTTTCTAATGCAGCTAGCTGTATCTGAAAATTCTTCCCTGCCTTCTGAAAACGCTTTGCCGGATGTCCTACAAATTCCGTATTTAGAACATGATGCACAGGTTGCTGAACAACACGGTTCATTTTGAAAAACTTGGGGTCATCAAATGTTTTTGGAGATATTTAGGGCTATGTAAGTAGTTTGGGTTCCTTGTATCGGGTTACACAATTTACGACCAAATTTTAAGTCCCTTCCTTCCACCCCCCTCTGTTCCCTACTTTATTACAGCTCCCTAAGAAATAAGTTGCGCTTCCATTTTCGGAATGTGTTCTTCTTGATCATTTTCCATTAGCATGGTCAAACGAGAATGAGTACCAAATGACTGTACATCAATATATACATTTGCAACTTTATGCAAAATGTTTGGATTTCATGGAAGGCAGAATGACTTGTCATATCATACCTTAAAAAGTTTCCAATATTAAAGTTTTATCTGTATCTGTATGAAAACAAATTCTGAAAGGGTAAATTGTTTGCTGGGTTGTTTTTTGTTCTCCGTTGTGAAGGAATGCAATTTATCTTCTTTGAAAACGCTCTTGTTTATTCATATGCAATGCTCATTGTCTTGATACTTGATACTTGATGACCTGAAATTTCAGGCTGCGTCATTCTTCTGCCAGACTTCCTAGCCGTTGAAATTTAAATCTATTTGTGAAACTAGCTATTGTAGTGAATTTAAATTTCAATACCAAGTAAATCATGGACCAGAATGGAACGTGAAACTCTTTTTCTCGTAAAATCGCCTTGCCAGTTTTTTCCTAAGTCTGTACGACGAGTAATTTTGCCAAACAAAATTTTCGCATCTAAGTTAGCCTTTGACTGATAGATTAGCATTTCAGTTGTGAATATCAGTCGCGTAGTATTTATTCCATAGCCTCCCCCAAACGTCCAAACTTTTTGGATTTACTTTACGGGGTGAGTGGCTGAGTGGCTGAGTGGCTTATACAGTCTTCGTCAGGTGACTGAAGTTAAGCTTGGTCGGGTGAGGTCAGACTTTGGATGGGTGACCACGGAGACCTGACCTCACAACTCACCTCGTCGTCCTTCGGAAGGGACGTTAAACTAGGGGTCCCATGCCTGGATGCGGCATGCACAGTGGGCCTAAATTAGCTTTCAGTAGCTAGAAATCCTGAAAAGCCCACTCAAAACAAATTGAAAACAAACAAACAAACCCATTAGGTAAATTCGACTTTACGAAAATTTTGTAGTTGTGAGATGCCTGACAAGGCCCAAAGCACTTGGCCAAATCAAGTCTCCTCGCACAGAACAATGACGAAAATTAAATTTTCATAGGTGAGATGTATTGTTTGCACTTTAATTGCCATGGGGCTGAAGAGATCTTCAGTATTTGGTTGAAAATCCATTTCTTATTACTCCTGAGATTGGAGAAATGCCCTTGCACATTGAGCTGTGCCAGGAGCTTCCTTACGAATTGATAAAGTTTTTGGGCCATTTTCGCAGCCAAGAAATTTGTTAAGTCGAATTTGCCTATATTTTCAGTGACCACAGAAACGCGAGAAAAATCTCGTTAAATAGTTTGGTTTTTGGCTTTTAACTTGAATTTGAATCATCAAATCCGTCAAGTATACTTGGTGCTATGAGTTTTCGAAAGCGAGACCTTTTTCTGGCTCACCCGGTATATCCTATAATGATGCAGCCCTTGCTTGATCTTTCTATATTTCTAATTTCTCTAATTTCTAGATCTTTCAACGTATTCTAAATCAAGACAAACAAGGCTCTCAAGATGGTGCTTCAGATTTTATGATGCCTGCTCCAGGATCTTTCATAACAGTAAACAGAAAATATTTATATCAAGATGCATATGATCAACTTTCCCAAGAGAGGGGTAAGCATTAATTTGTTTCTTTAGCTTGGGCAATCAATGAGAAGCATGTGCAGCATAGGTTTCAAATCTTTAAGAAGGCTGATATAAAATACTATTTTGCTATAATTCTTCTGTTTAACTAGACTTATGACGATGAGTCCCTTGCATTCCTGTGGTAAACCTTGTTCAACAGGGACTCGCAATGAAATAGTGAAAAAATGACCCTATTTTGTGCATTCGATCGATCGAATCATGATCGAACGACTTTTTCGGCTCTGTTCAACGGTCACTCCTGAGAAAGAAAATGTGATAAAAACCACATTAAGCAGATAGTTGATCAACCAAACTTGGCTCTACAGAAGAAAATATGACTCGGCTATGTTTGTTATTTGCAAATTTCTCCCTTGTTTATTTTTTCCGTTACTACTTAGAAATTTCGTTAGTTTTTTAAAAAAGACCCTGTTTTACAGAAGTATTTTGTCAGACATTTTTGAGCAAGATGAAATAGTTGGTTGACAGAACAACTAAATGATTTTCAGAGAATTTATCTGACTTAGTAAACATTTTGGTTTCCAGGCAATTTTTAGATCACCCAATCGGATGATTTAGGGCAAATCTATAGCCCACAAGCTAACATTTTACCCAACAGATGAAGTTTGTTGTGAGAAATGTTCTCCAAGATCTGTCTCTTATTAAAAGATGTTTAATTTTGCAGCTCCAGATATAAAGAAGAAGGTTCGTATCAAAATGATAAACGCGCAGGGACTCGATGAAGCAGGAATCGATGGTGGTGGTATATTCAGGGAATTCATGTCGCAACTTGTGAAACAAGGGTTTGATCCTAGCTATGGATTCTTCAAAAGCACATCAGAACGACTGTTATATCCCAATCCACGTGTAAGTAAGAACTATAATTGTCTTTTACATGGAATGACAAAAACTATTCTTCACCAAGGTCAAATCACTTTTCAAACCAGTCATGATTTTCATGATCTTTTTAGAATCAAGTAATTTTTTGTAATAGTTTTGTTATTTGTTGATAGTTCTGTTGTTTTTCTGTGATACCTTTGTTGGATCAGTTTTGTTACAAAGTCCGTCTTCGAGGGTCTTTGATGTTCTTGTACACCAGATGACAATATATCCCCCCCCCCCGCCAAATGCAAATCATTTTTCATCAATTTCATGATTTGTTTGATTTTGTTTGGAACCGCATGATTTTTCTTTGATTTTTGTGATTATCCAAGATGTTTCTGTTATTTTTCTGTGATATGTCAGTGATTTTTCGTGATAATCTTTTTGTACATCGAATGACTACAAAAGTTCCCCACCGAGGGACAAATCACTTTTCAGAACAATATACATTATTTTATGACTGATTGAAATCCTGTAATTTTTTTTTTGTGATTTTTCGCGATTTGTCAAGAGTTTTATTATTTTTCTCTGTGATATTTCTGTCGTGATCCTATTTTATTACAAAGTCCACTTTATAATCTTCGAGGGGCTTTGATGTTCTTTTACACCAAATGACAAACCCTCCGCCGAGTGCAAATATTGTTTCATCAAAGTCATGATATATAACCACATGATTTTTCTGTGATATTTTTGTGTTTTTTGTTGTGCATTTTTTTTATTCCTGCTTAGCGGTGAATCATTTCCCAAGACAGTGCACCTGTTTTTTTATTTCTAAAGTCATGTAAGTTTTTCTTTGTTTGTAACTTATGGTGATAATTTTCTTGTACATCAGATGACACAAAATATTCACCACGGACGGGCGAATCATTTATCGAAACAGTGCACTTGATTTCTTCTGTGATTTTTGTGGTTGGTCAATCGTAATGTTATTTATCTTCTGGGATCTTTTTAGAAGAAGTTGTACAAAAAAATTTGCGATTTGCCTCTTGTTCCCCACAGTCTAAATATTATTGGAATAAACATTTATTTATCTACCTAATTTAAGATGCTCCCTTTACGGCTTATTACATTCAAAACAGAATCGCAATTTTACTTTTAAGGCTGGAGAATGTAAATGTCTCAAACATAATTATAACGGGCAAAGATATTACAGTAGCTGACTTTGTTTCTTCCAATGCATTATCATCTTTAATTTAAAGATTATTTATGCAAGGTAGCCGCATCAATGGAAATGAAATGGTTGATTTTCAAGGGGCTGTGCCAAAACTTTCAATATTAAAAATCTATTTATACTAGAAAATGAAATAGCTACCACATTAGCAAATTTTCACCCTGTTGGATCAAATAGATTACAGAGCGAACCTCCAAGGCATCTAGCTGGTACTATTACTTTATGAAATAAAACCACCATCAAAAATTGACAGAAAAACATTGTTGGAAACTCTTACGTTTCAATTAAAAATCTTCGTCGGCACTACTTTTCTAAAAGGACGACCGAGATTTATACTGCATGGTAAACAAGCAACCTAAATAAAATTAAAAATAGACCAAAATTATATTTTTACTACAGAGAACCCTACCCTGTTAAGAAAAGGATAGATCAATGTGTTTGTGTTAATGTAATGAAGTTTTTAATGGAACTACCCCAGCTTACAGTGCCGAAATATTCCATCCAGCCAACCTAGGGCGAATAACGCGAAGATCCAAGTTTAAATTAGAATTTCCACTTCGCAAAAGTACTGCTGGACAAAAATGCTTATCTTACCTCGGGCCGAAAATATGGAATAGTCTTCCATCTGACTTAAAATCAGCTGAAAATCCAAACACATTCAAACATAAGATCAAAGAAAATTTTTTCCAGAAAATACAAAAAGAGGAAGATGACATATACGTCTTCTACGAAGACCCTTCCTCATCTCTCCCAACCATACTTTTGTCCCACAAACCGTGTTTTATACTGATAACAACTACAGTACTTTCCTGTTTTCGTTATTTATTTATTTATTTATTTATTTATTTATTTATTAATATTATTATCTTTTATCTTTTTCTGTTATCCCAGCACCTCTAAGGGGACCATTATGGAAATAAGGTCAGCTTGACCCTTTAATGCTATCCCTGCCACTGTAATTAGGGGTGTTTTCCTTTTACGTTTTTAACCTAAAGTATTGTATTGTATCCATTTTTTATATTTATTATAGTAGCTTGTATATATATTTTATGTGGCAAATGATACTTACATACCCGAGCAAACATGGCTGACCCCGAAATTAAGACCAAGTGGGAATGAACATCACGTTTATTTCAAACTTTTTTCAGCGTAAACAAGACAATGAAATAGCTGGCACATCAGCAAATTTTTACCCTGGGGAATCAAATAAATCACAGAGCAAACCTCCAAGGTATCCAGCCGGTAATCCCACGGCCCTCCCATATGAATTTTCAATGATTCGCAAAGTTACTTTGTTACTGAAATGATCTTAAATATTAATTACTATTAATACTATAAATCTAGTATAAATCTAATTTTAAAAACTGTAAATTAGATTTTATCTTTTTAAAAGTGTTTTGTAATCTGAGGTAAACAAGATTTTGTATTGATGTTTGACTACCCTGTGTATAATTCACACTGAAGAAGATTTTAATCGAAACGTTTGTCGGCATAACAGTTGTGTTTTTATACTAAAAATCTATTAATAGATAGCAAAGGGGAACTAATTACAATGATGATTTGTTTGCTTATTTACATAACATACATGATTGATTTATTTATTTATGTATAGATTTGTCTTGCAATATTTTGTCGAATGTGCCACCCCGAGGGGCAAATCACTGATTTTTTTTTCGTGCACCTTCCTTGAAATCACAAAAAAATCACATAAAAAAATCACAAAATCACAAAAAAATCACATGCAAAAAGCATAAAAATCACAAATCAATTAAGAATTACCGAAAAATCACACGAAAAGGTTACTAAAAATCACTGAAATCACAAAAAATCACAGAAAACAATCATGTGATTTTAAAATCACAAAAAAGTCACGCACGCCATTTTGAGAAGTGATTTGCCCCTCGTGCCACCCTACAGTTTTCATATATTTGCTAAAACATGCGGACAACTTTTTTTAGACTTTGTTCACTTTTATTATTATTTCTCTGTTTATTTCTCAGTCTACTAGTTAATTGTACTGTGAGCTCAACCGAGCGATTTCGCAAGTTTTCAACTTGTTTTCACAACATTTTATTGAGGATAAAAATTGCTTCCTTGCACAATAGACCTTTTAGCTATTCTGAAAAAGCATGTGGATCGAGCGATATTTCATTACAATTTGTAGAATTTTCGAATGTGGATAACTGCGATCGAAGCTTTAACGCCACTCTATCGAACCTGGAGTATAAAATTGTATAAAAATATCGCTCGATCCAGGCTCTTTTGTAGAATAGCTAAAAGGTCTATTAATTTACGATTCCTCTTCTTGTAACCATATCTTTATACTTTTCATAATGTTATGATTTCAGTATTCTCTATAATCTTGGTCAAACAAACGCCTAATTTCATGCACTTTTTTATGAAAATTTAGCTTGAAATATTAATTTTACTTATTTATTTCATTAAACCATGACTTTGTTGATAAGTCATCCCATGTGAAAATATCATTCATTGAAAGGTTTGTCAGTTTTTCAAGTTTATTTGACATCTCAGTACATTTACTGAAACAATATTTTGAATTTCAAAGCAGAATATAAAATGAAATACCAAGGAGGAAAATGCCACTCATAGTATTCAACGTTGTGGTTAAAATCTCTACAATTTGAAATATAAGAAATATTAACGCTTATACTCTGATATTAAGAAAATTTGCAAAAATCAACGACAGAAGCCTCTATATTCCACATTGAATAATAAACTTACTTACTAAAATGATCTTAAATATACCATACTGTAAAGTAACATTGTATTGGAAATGTTTAGATTTTATTCAAAAATAATTTGTATTTCAAGACCTTTTGAAATAGGATTTGCCAGATGAAAAATGACTGAAATTAAAATGAAGCCAATCAAATATACGTTTTTTTATAAGAAACTTGAATCAGGCCATAGTACTAAAAGTTTCTTAATTTAACAAGAAATTTTGTCCATTTTAGTACTAAAAGTTTCTTAATTTAACAAGAAATTTTGTCCATTTTAGTACTAAAAGTTTCTTAATTTAACAAGAAATTTTGTCCATTTTAGTACTAAAAGTTTCTTAATTTAACAAGAAATTTTGTCCATTTTAGTACTAAAAGTTTCTTAATTGGTTTCTTATTTTTTGAATGCATGAATTGTCAATGTGGTCGCTAACACTGCTGCAGATATGTTTCTTGATATTCAAAACACCATATAGGAATAAGCAGTGTCTATTATGTTGAAAACACAAATGCTTAGATAATATTTCCCAATAATAAAGGTTCAACGATCTATTTGCTAAAAAATTCATACTTTTAACTTTGAAAAGTTTCTTAGCACTTCTCAGACATAGTACTAGAGTTTCTTAAAATTTTGGCCATCTTAGTACTAGTTTCTTATAAACGAGTTTCTTATAAAAAAAACGTGTACAGGATTTATGAAAATTAAATGAAAAATGTTTTTCATCTTCCGAAAGAGAAATAAAACTTCATTTTTATTTTCGTCGAATTTCTGTCTTTTCCAGAAAACTCCCTTCTAGAGATGATTTCATGTTTCATAATTTCAGACAATTTCATTTCAGAAATATTTTACTTTCATTATAAAATTCCATATTCGCGCAATTTTAATTCTTCTTTTTAATTATTTCACCTTGAAAGGTTATTTCATATTTCCTAAATTAAGATAATACTATGTCAGCACAATTTTACTTTATATATCAAAAGACAATAGACATCAGTGATTTTTAAAAAGATTCTTTTCATTTTAGAATTACTTTTAATTCCATGATAAAATTGAATTTTTCCATATCACTGATTTCTAAGAATATGTTTATTTATTTTTTGAAAGAGAATCATCTGAAATTAATATATATTAAAAATCATGTATGAAATAAATTGATTGGAAATAGAAACGATATTGCTTGGAAATAGTTGGTCAAAATGTCGATCTCTAATGATCCGTCAAAATAAACTCATTTCCCAGGGCAGGGCAAGTGTCGGACTGTGCTAGTGGAAGGTTTGGGGCCGAACCAGAGGCCCTGACATCCCGGGCTGGGTGAGTGAGCTCGCAGCACAGACTATTCTTGAGGATGCGTCATTGACAAGAATAGACGCCGTGTCACTGATCTCCCCTCCGAACAAACTGAAAAAAGTATGTCCGGGCAAAAGAGTACCGGACGGCGCTAGTGGAAAGTGAACTGCGGATGAGTTTAACCATATAAAATTCATAGTAGCGAAGTATCCACTGTGCTAAGCCGGCACGTTCTTGGTAATTGAAAACTGAGATGTGGTTCTCACAATAGAACAAAAGCTTCATGAAATATGCAAAACCTTGAAGTTTGCAGAGGCCTGCTCAGAAAGGAGGACGGGGGTTTCGTCATTCGAGGCTCCAATGATTTCAGGAACAACAGTAAATGAAACTTCGCATACAGGGCTAATCTTTTCTGTACGTACATGGTTAGAAGTACTTTTGCTGGTTTGAACTGTCACCTGTTGCTAGCTGGCAGTGTCTTTGGTGGTTGGAAGCGTCATTTTTAGGCCCATAACTTGATCTGTTTACCGTCGATAGTTGGCAGTATCGATTATTAGGCTAGGCCCATTTGCACCATCAGAGGTTGGATGTATCCTGCAAGAAAACATCCCCCAGCAACGACCCCGCTGAAACATTGCCCCCCGGGGGGGGGGTACTTCACTATGGGTAAGACGGGGATGTGCGCCAGTTTTGGGTAGTTTTTGGCCTGAAAATTCTGGGATTGGGGTATCCTTTTACTGGAAAATTTCTGTGATTGGGGTGTACTTTCACTCGGAATTTTCTGGGATTGGGGTTTACTGTTATACTCAAGTTCTTTATAAATTTTCGAGCAACACGTGGTCAGTTCAGGTTAAGTGATTTCAAGTATTTTTGTGCTGAAAAACGTCCTCAGATCAGAACCTCGTTCCAATGGCCACTTGGAACCAAAATAATCGTTCCCAGCCCTCAATCCCTTATCACTTTGACGTCGAATTGTTTTTGTTCCTTCTTCGATTGGGTATCAATATCTGTCATATATTCTGGGATTGGGTATCAATATCGGACTAAATTTCTGGGATTGGGTCGTAACAGAAATCCTTGCGGCGCACACCCCCGTATGAATTTATAGTGAAGTGCCCCCCCCCGGGATTGCCCCGCCAAGGTTGAAGGATGACCCGCCAAGAAAACTCGTTTCCCCGCTAAGTTTTGAGTGTAAAGAGTTTCCCTGCCTTGTTTTTGTTGTTTCCCCCCTGAAATTTTTTGCTTCCCCGTCAAAATTATGCAAGTTTCATCATAGATAATAGCCTAAAATTTCACCTTCCCGTCCGAGGGGCAAATCACTTCTCAAAGTAGAGTACGTGATTTTTGTGATTTTGAAATCACATGATTTTTTTCTGTGATTTTTTGTGACTTTAGTGATTTCTAATGATCTTTTCGTGTGATTTTCCAGTAATTTTTCAGTGATTTGTGATTTTTGATGCTTTCTGTGTGTGATTTTGTGATTTTGTATGTGATTTTTTTTGTGATTTCAAGGGAGGTGTACGGAAAAAAAATCAGTGAATTGCCCCTCGTTCCCGTCATGATATTTCTAATCCCCGCTAAAAATGTATGTTTTCATAATTTCCCCGTTGCATTTACAAGGCCCGGCGGGGTCGTTACTGGGGGGGGGTGTAAGAAACTTGTTAGCTGGGAGTGTCTTATCATTCAAAGTGTTATCATTTGAATGAAGCGTTCACTAAATCAATCGTTTAGTAAATCCACTGGAAAATATGAGAATTAGTAGAATGTTCATAAAATTGTATCACGCTGAACAATCATTCTTAGCTTTTATCGTTAATTTTGAGATAATTTGACTTCTGGAATCATATATTTTGTGAACAAATCTGGAAACCGTTGAGAAAGAGAGGAACCGTAAAACCATCATGTTTACGGCCAAAAACCGTTAAACCTTTCCAAAAACAGCTAGAAGCCGCAAACCGTCAGCCCCATATGACCCCCACCTAGAGAATTGTTAAGAAACGTTCGAAAGCCAAATCCGAGAAAATCATGGGAAAATTGCTGCGAGCCTTCATCTTTGAATGATATCCATGATAATTTTACTTTTTGGGCCCAAACGAACTCTCTTTCTTGTTGAAACTTGTGCTTGTGCTGTTTGTCAAAAAACAAATATGTGCCAGAAAATGAATGGGTCCGAAAGATAAGAAACAAATTAAGAAATATGTAGAACTAAAAAGCTGAAATTTCTATGATAATTAAGAAACTTTTAATACTAGGTGTTTTTCCAAGTTTCTTATTAAATAAAAGACGTGTATGGCACCCAAATGGTTTCATTTCATTTTCATTTCATTCATTTCATTTGATACATTTAAGGAGGGTTGCCCCCCGGTTGCCCCTCGCACAAAATAGTGGAAAAAAGTTTCATGCCCTTACCAAAAATCCTCCGCCCTTGTGCCCAGGATTAAAAATGACAGCTCCCATACGTTGTTCTGCCATGGGTGGGACAATTTCAAAGGTTTATTGTGTGATGCTGCCGACCATTGACACTTACAACGGGCTTTAACTGATACTTGTCACCGTCAAAGATGAGTGAAGGAAGTTAAGGCGTGAAAATGATATTTCTAACGATGAAAGGCACTGCCAGCTGTTAATAGGTAATACTTCCAACAATCAAAGATACTTCCAAATATATACAGAAAAAAATTTTTGCTTCGGTGGAGCGGGTATTTTGTTCGGTCCAAAGGAACTAAGAATCTGGCCTAGCATGAAAGTTTTTATTTAACTGATATTATTTGCTCTCGTCGCTGGACCAAACACCAAACTAAATCTGTAATTTTTTCTGGGAAACCCGACCCGGTAGTGTAATAACCCCCGTCACAGAGTCAGATACGATTTCCAGTGGCTGGTGGTTGTATTGTTTCAAACGATCCAATACAACACAGTTAACTATGAGTACACTGTCCAGTGATGCAATATTTTGTTAATGTCAAATAAAGACTTTTTCGTTATGTAAAATGTGCTGGCTTAGCTTCGTGGGTACTTCGCTATGATTGCAATTTAGTCTTTCACACTGAAAACTATGGTGGTTCGATCCCACTAGTTTCCCACTGGCGCTGTCCGGCACATTTCTATTTTCTGCCCTTATTGGGCATTGCATTGCACAGGCCCTGCACATGACATGACCGGTTCTATAAGAAACTGGTTTATGAGGAACAAGGGAACAAGTACTGTGATGGCCAAAAAAATTAAGAAAGCCCAGTCCTGCGTTCGAAAAGAGCTGATAAACTTGAATTTAAAGGCATATTGTAAAATGACATTGAACCGTCAACGTAATGACGAATCATCGAAGTTCTAACCAAGCAATCGAGGGGCATTTCACTCTAAAAAAATCTCGTACACCTTTGTCAAAAATCCTTTTGTTTTCAAGAAAAATCCTTCAAAAATCCGTATAAATCCTTTTGTTCTGGAAAAATCTCGTACGCTATTTCCAACGAGTGAAGTGCCCCTCGCAAGCAATGGTTGTCACCCAAAAAGGAAACTTGTGATACCCCGTGTCCTTATTGTTTCAGTGACTATACCGAGTTAATTAACGTTGTTTCGAGCCCACTTAGTTTGTTTCTTTATATCAGTTAATTGCTGTCTTTTTGTTAATTCTACACGTATATCATACATAATTTTCAGTGAAACTACCTCCTCTGTGCTTGTGGGTACTACGTTGTTGCATAGTGGCTCGAAAACCCGCTCTGTTTCCCACTGGTGCCGTCCGAGACATTGTCTACGTTAGGTAGGCTTTAGACTGTAGTCTTTAGGCCTTGGCATACCAAACCAAGTATTTAATGAATTCTTCTACTTGACAGTTTTTATGAGATCAAAAGATGAAATGAGGCAATTTCTCAGTGACAATTGAAAATAAATAGAATGTATGGTAATGATATCTTAGTGCCACATCCATTGAGTGAATGAAAAGCAATAAACGACCAGTTCGTCACGTGTAACTATGTTTGGCGCTTTTTTTATATATTCAATTTAGAAGTTTACAATAACGAAATTACCTAAGACACTAACTACGAACTACTGTACCACACTACAAGGACGATACCAAGAGGAGCAAGATATCATAACTACCCCCCTGGCATTTGACATAGAAGATCTAAAATACAACTACACGTTTTTTTTATAAGAAACTAGGATCAGGCCATAGTACTAAAAGTTTCTTAATTTAACAAGAAATTTTGTCCATTTTAGTACCAAAAGTTTCATAATTGGTTTCTTATTTTTTGAATGCATGAATTGTCAATGTGGTCGCTAACACTGCTGCAGATATGTTTCTTGATATTCAAAACATCATATAGGAATAAGCAGTGTCTGTTATGTTGAAAACACAAATGGTTAGATAATATTTCCCAATAATAAAGGTTCAACAATCTATTTGCTATAAAATTCATGCTTTTAACTTTGAAAAGTTTCTTAGTACTTCTCAGACATAGTACTAGAGTTTCTTAAAATTTTGGCCATCTTAGCACTAGTTTCTTATAAACCAGTTTCTTATAAAAAAAACCTGTAATCAAACGACACACAAAAACGATCTTACAAATAAATGTTTAGCGCTTTCCGCGCTTTAGGATTCTGGGACTTTAGCGTTGCCAACAAGTTGCTATTGATCATTATCGTAATTATTGTAAAGATATGTCCTTTCTTGTTCGGATCTCAGGGCAAATGCAATGAAGACACTTCTTGAGGTTTTACATATTTATATTTCATGCACTATTTACATAGGCCTTTATCGACTATCCGGTTCTCTACTGCTACTGGTGCGACAATTCCGTGTGAGTTACTCCCGCCCCTCCACTGGGTTACCCCAGGGAGTGGCACTCTTTTCCCGCGACCTTTCTCCTGGAGCTCCTTCAGTAACTGAACTACAATTTCGGATCTTGATCTGTTATGCTCATCTGCACTTCCGCTATTGCCTTATATGGCATAATGACCTTTGCCTATGACCTGTGCACGTTCACGTGTGCACATATTTTCCGAATGAGGCTGACCTCTCCTTTGACCCTGCACACATCACGTGCTCTCTATTTTCCTTTGATGTGCACGAGAGGGTTTTCTATGGGTTTCTTACGACGCTAAATTGAACCTAAACTTCACAACACACTCCCCCGGTTGATTTACCCAGTAAATCAAAAAAGAGTGCTTCGAATCTACGGGTGACCTAAGTCCGAATTTCTATGGGATTTCTAAATATTTCTTCCGCTCCAATGTCCGATGTGATGCGATGCAATGCGCTTCTATTTCCACAATTTCGTACGATTTTCTATCGTGGTACCTAATTCTCTGACGAATACTCTACTAGTATCTATAATGAATCCAGCCCGGGGTTGTGATCCCTGATGATCACTGGCGACCGAACAAGCTTTCCCACTTGCTGTCTCGAATTTGCTGATTCATAAATCTGACTTTCGACGAATAATTTGCGATGCCTTGATGGCGGCGTGTTTCTACCATTGACCTAAAGTTCTACGACGATTGGGCTTTCGAACAACAACTGCAGGCCTTCTCCTGACAGTTCCAATGATTCCCTAGTGAATCTGCCCTTACATGAAGTTCTTACAACAACATGTTCCGAATGAATGCGAGCTCCCAAATAAACTATTTCGCGAAATGAGCTCCTCTAATGAACAATATACTTTAGGCTACAATGAAGAATTTCTACATATCTATGACGTTACTTTCGTTTCGAATATTTCAATTTCTATTTCGATAAATGTAATTGGCTTCCACAAACGGTCAAGAATAATCTGCCTACGTCTACAGACTACTACCTACTGCGCGACGAACCAATACATTCCATGTTTTTCGTTTCGGGTACCTCAAATACATTTCTAAATACGCATGCTTCAACACTGTTTGTTTCTTAACTATAAAATTTCGATAAACTCTCTGATGTACTTCCTATGACTGACGACTGTATGCATGGTTAAATCCCTGCTTCGATATATTTCTATGATACGCTGTTTTCCGAACATTCTTAACCGAATTCTTCCAACTCGTGGTGTCCTTTGACCTGTGCAACCACAGTTGTCTTAACGACGAATACAATACACAATTATGTTGTAAAAGCTATGACGACCTTTCGTCTTGCCGTCTTATATTGGCGAACCTCCAAATTCCGATCTGATGAAATGCTTTCAATATCTTGGCATCATGTTCGATATTTATGACCTTGCTCTTTTGTTAGCTTAATGGCACTTTTGTCTTATGACCTTATGATTCAATGTTTACTTGTTTCCTCTAACAAAAGACTTACGTAAATGCCTAATTGCCTGCAATACTTCCTGCATGAAACCTGAACTTTCAAACTAAATTTTCGAAAACAGGCCTACTAGGTTTTAAACAAGCAAATAATTTACCGTCCACTACGGGGAGTTCTTACGTCGTCAACAATGTTCGCCAATCCGTGAATGTTTTTCTTGTTTCTCATGTGTCTCCAATCCAGCGGCATTGTTCTTTCTGTGCTGATCAGTGTTCGATTTTCGTCGCACTTTCAAAACTTCGGGTTTCGAATTACACAAATGTTCACTAGTCCATTTATCTTCAACAACAGTCTCTAACAATCTGAGCGATCTTCGACAATATTTCGTTTCTATTTCGATTTCGATTTCGGCGTTATTTGATGCGACTTGTTTCGTTTCATGTTCGTTTACTCTTCGCTATGTTTCGTGTTCGGTTCTTGTTCAACTCTTGTTTCAAGGCTTCGATTTCTTTACTTCTTGTTTCGCAAATGTTCTTCTACCGTAATCATGTTCTCGGTCTTTCTCTAATCTCGTGCGTCTGTCGGCCTCCAGCTTCTTCATTTTCGATCGATTAAATAGTGCTTGCCCCGCAATAATTTCGGTGTCTTCTTCTTTCGTTCTTCCGAGTTCTCTGCCGCACGTTGGGCGCCATGTATTGTAAAGATATGTCCTTTCTTGTTCGGATCTCAGGGCAAATGCAATGAAGACACTTCTTGAGGTTTTACATATTTATATTTCATGCACTATTTACATAGGCCTTTATCGACTATCCGGTTCTCTACTGCTACTGGTGCGACAATTCCGTGTGAGTTACTCCCGCCCCTCCACTGGGTTACCCCAGGGAGTGGCACTCTTTTCCCGCGACCTTTCTCCTGGAGCTCCTTCAGTAACTGAACTACAATTTCGGATCTTGATCTGTTATGCTCATCTGCACTTCCGCTATTGCCTTATATGGCATAATGACCTTTGCCTATGACCTGTGCACGTTCACGTGTGCACATATTTTCCGAATGAGGCTGACCTCTCCTTTGACCCTACACACATCACGTGCTCTCTATTTTCCTTTGATGTGCACGAGAGGGTTTTCTATGGGTTTCTTACGACGCTAAATTGAACCTAAACTTCACAACAGTAATCATTATGACGATAATTCCTGATCGAGCCTGGGTATGCAGCACTCCCTGACTATTGTTATTGCTAGTTATCTTGTTTTGTGTTTGTTTTTTGAGTCATGGTTTTGTTTTCTGTCAGTCGGCAGTTTGACGTATGTTTGTTTTGTTGTTGTTTGCTTTGGTTGTAATCACCTGCTTTATTTTCAAGGAAGCAAGCGTGTTGGCTTAGCAAAGTGGATACCTCGCAAATATTAAATTAGAAGAAGTCTGTGCGGTGAGCTTGCTCATCGAACCCGGGGTGTCAGGGCCTCCGGCCCGGTCCCAAACTTTCCACTAGCGCCGTCCAACACTTTTGCTGCAGCGACCAATTTTGAAACAACTCACATCTGACTGGAAAAATCTTTATTATCTTTACAGTTTTATTCTTTCATCTCCTTTGCTGTTTTTTCTCGGATAATTTTTCTTCTGAAAAAATGTTCAATTATGATTTAATCAAATTCAGTTTCTTTTAATTTTTTGTTATCATCTCATTGTAAATTTTTTATATTTGCTTTTGACTGCCTTTCTTTCAATATTTTTTGTAATATTTTGTCAATTTTGAATTATCAGTTTTGAGATCACTTAAAAGTAGAAAGTATAGAATGATACAAGATATTACGCGAATTCAGCAAAATTTCTAGACCGTAAAAATGATCCAAAAGGCTTTGAAAACATTTTAGGAATTTCCTAAACTCTAAAATCTATTCTAATATAAATTTCGAATTTCGATGCTATTTATATTTCTGTTGGGAAATTCTTCTTATTTTTCCTTGATCAAATTTTGCTCATTTTTAGTTTTCAATGTCATTTGATTTATTATGGCTCAATTTGCAACGTAAATTTTTATCTTTAATTTTGCTGGCTTTCATTTCCATAATTTTGCAGTATTTATTTCACAAAAGGATCTTATGAATCTTGAATGTCTAGTTTTTTTAGATTTATTAATCAAAGATGTAAAATGGGAGGAAAAATTACTTAAATGTAAATGTTTAGACTGTCAAAATGACTTACAGAGAATGTTAGACAAATTGTATATTTAGTGATTTCAGAATTTTAGAAAATTATGTAAACAGGGTATTTAAAACAAATATTTCCAGTCCTTCTGTCGTTTTTCTCTGATTTACGTTATTTCCATCATTTCCAAAATATTTATTCAACTATAAAATTTTTGTATACGTGAAGTCTTTCATTATCTGGTGGCATTTTTTTCCAATTTGAATTTTTTTTATTCTTCAATCTTGTCTGGTTGGTTTTATCTTTGCTAGGTAAATCTTGATATTCAATTTTGATCCCTTTCATTTCAATAATTTCTACAGTCTTTATTTTGACAGAAAGATCTTATGAATTTAGGATTTTTTAAAGATCATTTAAATTGTAATGATGCATAGATGTCCATAAATTTTAAATAATCAAATCAAATAATTTAACTGTGAAAATGACACAAGGCATGTTTTAGAGATTTAGAAATGTTATTTTTATTTATGTAGAACTTTCGGAAATGATCTTAAAAAGGGCTTGTGAACCAAATCCCGCAGTGGAGCCGGTGAAATGAAATGGAATAAGATAAGAACGTATAGAATAAATAGATATGAGATGGAAAAAATGATATAATTACATCGTTTGATGTGAAGTAAAATGGAATGAAAGAAAATGAAATAAAAGAATGAAAATTATGAAATGAAATGAAGCAAGAAATTTAGACGCTCAACAGAAAATAAAACATAAATGCAAATGTGTGAAGGCAGGAACAGTCAGCATACCTCAAGTTGTTTATTACATATCCTCCTATATTGTGGACTCACAGGAGTGGACTTTAGTTCTTCTACGTTTTCTTGGTAATTTGTCTCGAATTCTAATCCCCTCAGGGACTTCATGGTCTATCCACTCCTGTGAGTCCTTCCGTATCCGAATTTGCCTCACAGGGGCTATTTCATTGATAATATTGGTGATCAATTAAGCGAAACAGGAGTATGCAGCATTCAAGGGGCAGGGTCACTTAGCCGTAAACAAACCTTTTATCTCTAGAATCTATGTTCTTGCCCACACGTGGCCATTTCGTTATGTACAGATTTTGGTGGATGGGGTGAATCCACACTAAGTTACTTTTAAAAATCCACCAATATCTCTGCAATCGTACAACATATGAGTGTTTCGTTTGTTTCTCTACGAAATGCATGAGTCCATCTTCAAAATAACGCTTTCATTTTGAGAAAAGTAGTGGAAAATCAATGCGATATGGCCGATCAAAAATATTGCGAAATCGTTGTTTCGAAAGAAGTTTACATTACGTGACCCTGCCCCTTTAATATTGTCATATTCCAAGTAGTTTGGAAATTTGATTTGACTGAGTTTATGGAGAAAGCCTTCCTTTGTGCAATTTTTGAATGTGCGGATCTTGAAAAAGTATGAAGGGTCATGATTTCTGATGAAGGGTCATGCCTGAAACGTCTTATCGTAGCTTTCAAGGCTGTTTGCATTATTGATATTTAAATCTTCGTGTAATCGTGTTATCATAGCCACACGTACCAACCATTGGTATATTTATTACTTGAAAAAGTATGTTCATGTTATTTGGTTCGGGTAGTCTTTCCAGTGCAATAAATCAGGTGATGGTCGGATAACCCTATACCAAGAACCCCATGCTGACAAATTTTATGAGAAGAGTTTGTGAGTATGTGGTCGAGGAGGATGGTTGATTTATCAATGAAATGCATGGGTGATTTAATTATTTGCTTCAATCCGTGGAGGGAGCAGAATTCTTTATATCTCTTAATTCCATTGGATGTCTCAGTGCTTTTGTTCATCAAATTGATGTAAACAGGTGTTGTAATCATGTTTGGCGCTTTCGTCTTTTTCTTGCGTCGTTTCACGGTGTTCCTGCCGTCACACATTTGCATTTATGTTTTATTTTCTGTTGAGCTTCGACATTTCTTTTTCATTTCATTCTATGATTTTCATTTTATTCTCTTTTCTTTCATTCCATTTTACTTCATATCAAACCATGTAATTATATCATTTTTTCTATCTCATCTCTACTTATTCTATACGTTCTTATTTTTATTCCATTTCATATTTCATTTCACTGGCTCCACTGCGGTACTTGTTTCACTTGCCCTTTTTAAGATCATTTCCAAAAATTCTACATAAATAAAAATAACATTTCTAAATATGTGAAACACGCCTTGCATCATTTTCAAAGCTTAATTGTTTGATTTGATTATTTCAAATGTATGCACATATTTGTATCATTACATTCAAAATTTTAAATGACCTTAAAAATCCGAAATTCATAAGATCTTTCTGCCAAATAAAGACTGTAAGAAATATTGAAATGAAAGCCATCAAAATTAACTATCAAAATTTATCTAGCAAAGTGAGATAAGACCAACCAGACAAGATTGAAGAATAGTAAAATCCAACTTTGACAAAATTCAAATAAGAAAAAACAATGTCACCAGATGATAAAAGACTTAAAGTATAAAAGACAGAAAATAAACGTAACTGCAAATGTGTAAAGGCAGGAACACTGCGAAACGACGCAAGAAAAAGACGATTGTTTTTAGGTTGAATATTGAAGATATACATACGAGCTGATATTTGGCCGTAGCATACGAGGCTTCTTCAGAGCTTGAGTGTAGCTCTGAAGTGAAATATCAGCGCGTGTGTATATCACCAATATTTAAATCAAAAACAGTTGTCTTTTCCTTGCATGGCTTTGCGGTGTTCCTGCCTTTACACATTTTATTAACTACTCTTCGCTGCAAGGATCTTTGTCCAAGCAAGATCTACAGATCCGTGACTAAAGATCCGACGCACAGCCTGTCATAGTGAATTTTTCTTCAAACAATAAATGCAAATCAAATCAAAAGGTTCTTGGTAAGGTCTTCTTTAAGATTTAAAGTGATTTCAAAGACGAATAATAGATTCTTTTTTGTTGTTAGCAAATGTTTATTATCTTTATCAATTAGCAAACTGACCAAATTGTTTTATATTTCGGCTCTGAAAGAATGCATGTTAATAAAACTTTGACCCAAAAAGGCTACAGCGAACTCAAGACCTTATAAAAGCTAAAAGCAATAATATCTCAACAAATCAAGCATTCATTAAAATGATAAATAATACCGGATGTCCCAAAAAAATGCAACGGATTTAAAAAAATTCTGACACCATCTGTTTCAAATTAATAATCTAATAATTATTTTCTCTAAATCTGCGATGGTTAGTTTAAATTTTGATATATTTTTCAGAAGTTTTAATAACTTGCTTGCAGAGTTAAAAATCATCAAACTTTAGATTTGTTGTCAGGGCAAATCAGAGCTGCCAGCATTAGTGCAAAGTATACTGCAAAATTACAAGCAACTTCACAGGATTACAGACAAGTGCACAACTTGATCAAGAAACTGTAACAAAGGGATCCTGCGCTGATTCGTTAGTTATCTTGTTTTAAGGAAGCTTTCAGTGTTCACTTCCAATTAAAAGTATAACTCTAATGATGACGTAGTCATTTTAGAAAAAGTAACTGTCTTGGCCGAAATTTTGATTGAGAGTGTCTGTTAAATGTTCATTTAACTTGTGTGTTGTGTGCTTGTCAGCAGTCTTCGGTAATTACTTTGCTTGGATTGTCATGTTATTTAATTTGGCATTATAATTCACTATTGCAAATGCAGCAGCTCTGGTTTCAACGTACAGGCAATTTTGAAGTTTACTGATTTTTAACTTTACAACCAAGTCCCCAAAAATACTGGAATATATGTCAAAAATTATTCTAATCATTGCAGATTTCAATAAAAATAATCGTTTGATAATGAGTATGAAACAGTTGCCAATAGAAGTTTTCAAATCTGTTGCATTTTTCTTGGACACCCGGTAGTTTTAAATTTTGGACGGATCCTTCGTGATGCTTGACAACTTTGCTCCATTAAGGGAAATAATTGTTGCTGGCCTCTCATAACCGTTTTTGAAAATTATCTTTTATTTTATCACTATTTATCTAATAGTTTCTATCATATTCTGTTCATCATTGATTCTTTATTACGAAACAGAAAAGTTTTGTCTTGAGTAGATATCTTCCGTTGAAATGTGCGAATTAATTATTATGTTAGCTTTCTGATTACTTTTTATTTCATTTTTTATATTTGTTTTTTATTTTGTATTTAATTTTTTGATTAATCATCTTCCGTTGAAATGTGCAGACTAATGTTTTTTTCCTGATTATTTCTTATTTCATCTCCACAGGCTGCAAAGATTGTTCCTGACTGCTTGAAACATTTTCATTTCCTTGGGAGAATGCTTGGAAAGGTTTGTTTCTTATATTATGCCCTCCCAATCTTTTTATTTTAATATTTCCTCAAACCTAAGCCTGATTGAAAAATTTTTAATTTCCAAAGATGAGAAATATTCATATATGATAATTTATATAGATACAAAAGGATTTATCAGACAGTGTCATAAGTACGGAATAATTTTTTTTTGGAATAGTTTTTTTAAGAGATCCCTTTTGCCGGAACAAATTTCTTTTTTATATTAAAACACCTCTGGAGGGACCAATTTGGAAACAAGTTCATATTGACCTTTTTAATGCTGTCCCTTCCATTTCTAAGCTGCGGTGTTTTTAAACTTCATTTTAACTTTTTGCCTGTAAATATTATAATCCTATAATTAGAATGCTTTCCTTTTATTGATTTATATTGTAATTTAAGTTTTATGGAAAAATTATAAGTAAATACATACATATACATAAAAGATTCAGTTGATATTTATGAATGCGAACAGAGATCTTTGTAAAACTAGTTTGATGTTTGGCAACCGTCTGATTTTTTCAAGTTCATAAAATATTTCTCCTTTGTCTGGATTATTTATTGCATTTATTCTAACCGCTGTGATAGTAGGTCAAAAAAGGTTTGCCCATTTGGATAGCTGCGGAATGAGTCGTATGGTGAAATCACCCATCTTTACGAGAAAACCATGCGATGAGAAAATTATCGTTTGTAAATCACTCATCTTTAAGACCCAAAAATTAGCAAATGCTTGTAAGTAGGGTGTATGGGAATCGAGAATTCCACATTCCATTTTGGTCCATGTTTTTTTCATTGAAAACATTTAAATTCAATGAGATTGTCAATTTCAGAAATAGAATCTCAATTTCAGTAGCAAGTAGATCATTGTCCAGAGTGAAACATGGAATCCTTGCTCCCAATATGCTCCTTTCTCGTACTTTTCTAATTCTTAGGTATTAAAGGTGGATGATTTTTCCAGACAAATTTTCACATTTAACTTGGCCTTTGACTGATCGATCAACGTTTCAGTTTTGAATATCGGCCGCACGCATAACCTTTTTTGATTCAGCCTGTAGACTGCACAGGTCGTGATTTAAGAGGGAAATAATGCACTTTTGATAATGAAAAAGTCACCAAAAGTAAAGTTGAAACTTCAAGTAAGATGATGGGATTGAAATATTCCTTTTTCCATTTTATAATAGTTTTACATTTTATAATATTTATGCAGGTTTAAACAGGTTCATATAAATATGTGTTTCAACTTGACCTGTTTAAACAAAACTAATAAAAAGCACTAAGACTGAGAACAAACAAAATTTTACACGCTTAATTTACAATATTATACAAATTTAAATCTACAAAAAGAGAACTTAAAAATGAAATAAAAGTTGTCCCCGTTTATAGCTGTTCTTTAAAGGTTTTCAAGGAGGGTGCCAACTTTGTCGCTCTTTGTAGCCTGTTCCACAAACTACAAATTACAAATTAATTACATAGCTTTTCCTTTACCATTTTTCAAATAACGCATGCATTTTGCTAATTCAGCCCGTTGACATTGATAATGCAAAGTAGAATATCATATTTAATTGTTACAGGTAATCTATGAGAATATGATGGTAGAAATGCCCTTTGCTCCATTCTTCCTCTGCAAATTATTGAACAAACATAATGCTGATGTGGACATTCACCATTTGGAATCACTAGACCCAGAGCTTTACAGGTAATATTAAAATCAATTCTATTTTCATTTTAATCAGTCTATTTTCACATTGTTTACAGAGTGTCCTTTGACCCTTGATGATTTTTTAATGAAAATACGAAAACGTTTTTTTATATAATAGGCTCTAGTACGGCACTTGGGAAGAACGAAGAAAATTACGATAAAAACTAACTTCAATGCTTGTTTATTCTTATTATTGTTTTGTTGACCGCTCAAGCTAGATAAGCTATGCTTTTCTTGAGTCGTGCAGAATACAGCTTTATTATGTTATGCTCTGTATTAGAAATTGTGCTCTACAAAGAAAATTGAATTGAATAGTGACAATAAATCTGCCGTTGTACCGTTTTTCTTGTCGAGTAGAGACAATAGACCCCATTTGGCCATTGCTCCATGGATATTAAGGCCATAATCAGGGCCTCTTTTAACATACAAACTAGGGGGGCAAAAGCCCCCCCAGTCCCCCTTGCTTGCCCCCCAGTTACAGTTTTTCACAGTGTTTTGCCCCCCTAGTATATGGTCCCTTTTTTCTTTTTGCTGCTCTTAGGCCCCTTTTCAGGCCCTTTCGCAACGTTATTGTGAAGTCGCATTTGCTTATCTTTCCAGTGCAGTGCTCATAAAATAGAAGAAACTTACAGAAATGCTTCAATTTCTTGACTCACGGCTATCAAGCAAATATCGATTCATCAGACACTCTTGGTGCTATGAATTATCAGATGTGGGGAATCTCTTCTGGCTCACCCTGTTCGCTGGTCCATGTTTCTATTCAAGAAATGCCTTTCCTGGCCTACTGTATATGTGACATTTGATTGACTGTTACTACAGTTTGTGTATAATAGATGGACAGTTTGATTTGATAACTGGGTTAGAGGAGAAAAATGGCTACCAGAGCGATTCTAGCATTCAAGATTTTAAAATTTTTCCCAGGGGAGCATGCCCCCGGACCCCCTAGATGGACGCGCCTTTGGCGAACCTTTCAAAACTCACTTTGCAAAAGGCCCATGTTTTTTCTGACCCTGGGCCATCTATAAATCCTCTCCCCATCCTGAACACGAAGATGAACGGCAAAATAGTAGTGAGGGGCCTTCTAGCACAGTTTATGTCTTGTAAGAAATACATGCTTTGCTAAGGGGTTCATAGAAAGAAATATTTCTTGTATCAAAATGAGGTCCCCTTTTTGAAACTTGCCCCCCAAGTTATGATTCCTTAAAAGAGGCCCTGGCCATAATGTTGGCAATTACATCTTTTTTAATGGTTTACACATTCAGATCCATTTTATCCGACTACAATCGGCCACTCCATTCTGTAGTTATGAGGCATTTTCTCGAGAATGCTCTTCAAGAAACCTTCGAATCATGCTCAAAATCCCTCATAAATTCAGAACAGAGTAGCCAATTTCAGTCTGGTTAGTTTTAAATTTCTTTGACTATGTCCACTATTAAATGATATATTTGCCAATATTACCTCTTTGACATCCAGGGCCCGGGGGATCATTTCACTACTGAGTCTGTGCGCTACGAGAATTTCTGTTATGACTCAGTCCCTGAATTTTGGCGGGACTTTCAAAAACCCAATTCGAGAATATAGATGTGGTTTCTGACCAGTGTTTGCAATACAAAATAGTTGGAAAGTTCTTGATTATCCCAAACCTGGGCATTCCCTGAATTTCCAGCAAAAATTAGACCCCAATCCCAAAATTTTTCTTTACAAAGTACACCCCATTTTCGTGCCCAAAACCACCCAAAACTGGCGCACACCCCCGTATGATTAGATAGTGAAGTCATAGTGAAGTGATAGTGACTCCCGTCCCTCCCCCACGGGATCCAGGGAGCGGTGGCCTTTCAATTTTTTTTTTACTATCCGGTATGCAGTTGTATACCGTAGTCTGTTTGTTTTCTAATTGCATCGCATCTGTGTTGTAAGAAATTGAATTGCATGTTTTGAGCGTCATTTCGACATCCACAAAATGTGCATAATTATGACTTTGGTGCTTAGTTCCGATAGCAGTATTGTAAAACAAACTTGCCAAGGTGTTATGAAAATGAAAAGTAGATGAACAGAAAGGTGAGAAAAAAATGATAAGGAAATAATACATAAAAGGAAATCAACAACAAATCGACTGATGAGCCCATTCTTACATAGCAAGGTGAAAGGATTTTTGTTTAATGTGAAAACTTTACAGTAACAAATTACGTAAAGACACCAACTACGAACGACTACCACAACACTAAAAGGATGACACCAAAAGGAGCAATATATCGGGACTGCCCCTTAGCGTTAGGCATATATTAAAAATACAACTAATTTTGTACAATTACGAAATGCTATATATAGAAACTTTTCACGAATAGATACTTGAGCCAATTTCATAGAAGATGTCATGCTAACATAGGCGATACTGGTGAGCAACCAGAACCAAGGTGAAACGAGGTGAAAGGATCTTTAACGTCTGTTTCTATATTCTCTGTTCTATTTTTGATTCTCTCAAAGAGAGTTGTCCTTCAGTCGGAGCTGTTTTCAAAGGGCCCGCCACAAAACGTCTTCTGACCTTCCATGATAGAGTATGCATGCGTAGAGGAAAGGGTCGGCTTTATACGATAATGCCAACCATGTTAGAAATCATTTGAACGGCTGAGAAACAAGGGTTAATTTCTCTGTTTCTTTCGTAGAAACTTGCTATCTTTAAAGAATTACGATGGTGACTTTGATGATATTGCACTGAATTTCACTGTTATCAATGGAGAATTTGGAGATATTGAGGTAAGCTATTTAGCTAGCAGTTCTTCAGTTAGCTCTTTGCAGTGACACAGAAGGTGTATGTTTGCAAGGGCGTAGTTTTTCTTAAATTCACATTAAATCCCTTCATTAACTTTATGCTGAGTTCCATTTTGTAGCTCGTGGCTCATTATACCTGTTGATGCAAAGAACGCACGTCGTTTGAAGAATTCTTGCTCGCTGAATATCAAGGCAATGATATTGAGAAGTGTCTTGTTTTATTTCTAATATATTCAGTAGGTTCAGTAATTTACCTGGCTTTCCTATTCCTTCCCTTTAAGATGGGAGATTTTCTTCTTAAGGCCCCTTACAAAAACCGACAAAACTGAGTGGAGACCACGAACAAAATTTTCTTGGATTTTCTTCCTAACAATACAGTAAATCCCCGCATATAAGACCTACTTTTTGAGAGCCGGGCTGAAAACGTTCATATTTCAAAGGTACTAAGCCTAATTTCTATGTTTAAAGGTTCTTATTTGAAGGGTGCCTCATTTAGGCCCTTTCAGAGCCTTTCAAAGATGTTCAGCCCTATTATTTGTTTTAGGAGCGCCCTTTGGGCCTAATAACCAATGGGGGAGGAGAATCAAACTTTAAAAGCCAGATGGGACCAAAATGAACTTAATAACACCAATCAAAATTCAACTTTGCTACCCCTGCAATAAGAACCCATGTTTCATCAAACTGAAACAGGTTCTTAATTGCAAGGTGCATAATTTAGGAAAAACAGCCTCCACTTAATGTATTCATGCATTTTGTCCTCTTGGGAAAAAAGTATTCCCCTTAATGAGTCATTCGTACTAGGAGGAAGAATTGTTCATCCTCCCAGGCAAAAGCGTGTTCAAGTCATTACTGCAAAATAAACATACCAGAAAAAGTTGCTTGAGATTTGAGGACGTTTTTAAGGTTTTATTGAATGGACATTCTCTAGACAATTCCTTGTAAAATCTTAACCGATTGACCGATTTTGACCAGGAAAAATTCTGAAAATAATTGAACATGTCGGCTATCCAATCACATATTGCAAATCATGATTGCTTATATTTTAGGAAGCAGTAGCCTTTCAGGTGCCAGGTATTTTTTTCTGACTTACCCGGTAGGTGGAAGGTTGAAGCAGGCAAACATTTACTTATTGTTGTAAATCGATTGTGTGACGTTATGTCATCTGACCGCAGTATCATATGACTATATCACATGACTCACACTCGTGATGTTTTAGAGCTGTGAAATTTTAGTTATTTACAGTGAAGTCGAACTGGTAAGGGTTTAGTCTTTCCACATGTTTCTAACGATTTTTACGGTTTTCGAGAACCTTACATGGTACTTGAAATGGGATTGTGGGGCAAAAGTGACTACCCGGCAGTCTGGTAGGTGGGCTCTTTCCTCGTGTTTCTCTAGTGATTTTTATGGTTTCACAAAACGTGACAGATAGAATCATTTTCAGTCGATAAGTTACTTTATTGTAATGTTTATTCTCAGAATCCAATCCGTAATTTTCGTTAAGTATAACAAACAATTTTTTCAAACAATTTTAACCTAGTAAGTATCCATACGTAGGAGCAACGGATTTATAAACGTCTGAAATTTGTTTGACTTAGATGTACCTTAGGTTTCTTTTCAATTTCCTGCCATTTATATGCAATTATTAAATAGACATACGACCAATTTAGATTCTTTCTTTTAGTAGATTTTTGATACTTTGTTTCAAATTTAATTCATCTTGCCTTGGCCTTGTAATACTGAAGCTATCTCCATAGTCGATGGCTTCGATTTAATTTTGAGTGGATTGGACACGTAGTTTTGATCCTGTGTATTTTCATTCAAGACTGATGGTATTTCGTGGGGAAAATTCCCTAGAATGGTTGTTAGAACAAATTAAATTGTGATAGATTTTACAACACTTTAAAATGAAATGGGGTGGGGATAAGGAATCAGACAGGCGGATTTTCGTGAAATTAATCATGCAGACGCCATTCTGTTTAAGAAGCAAAAGTACATCAGTGAGTACACTTGCCCCAAGTCTGTTTCTTTTGTCCGTATGACCGTTCCATTTACGGTGGTTCCTAGCTCTGCCTTTCCAACATTCCGTGCGAGAAGGAGGAGAGAGGATCACTCGACGGAATGCTGGAATGACGGATCTAGGAACAATCGAAGGGGATGGTCCGGCGGACTGAGGTAGACATCGCGCAAGTTTAGTCAGTGACTACTGTACGTGCAAAAATTTAAATAAAGTTTTACTGCGTCAGCATCTTGTTTGTAACTTCTTTCTCGTGGCTCTGTCACTCATGAATATCTTCCTTTCTCAGGTAGAAGAACTGAAACCAGGAGGTCGTGACATTCCAGTGACTAGTTTGAATAAAATCGAATACATTCATCTAATGGCAGATTACCGATTAAATAAACAGGTTGGTTAGTGCTTTTATGCTAATTGATTTATTCTCTTCCATCTGAGTTGAATGACCACAGATCTGCACAAATCTTTGTAACCAGTTCATACTTTGATGGTTAGTAGTTTGAATTAGACTGCCAATATTGGCGATCTTTGACTAAAATCATTCAACCCTCAGCTATGCACAAAGCAACCATCACGTCGTTAACGTAAATGTCCTTTTACTTTGTAAATTCTGTTTCACATCAGATGTCAGGAATTTGAAATTACTTCAAAGCACGTAAACTTATCGCAACCTTGACCATACATCTGATGTGGAACCGAATCTAGTTTAGTAGATATTAAATTGTCCGTAGTGTTTGTTGCATTTAGGTTAGCATTGCGTGTCTTTTCATATTGGCCATGGGGTAGTCATTGTCGTTCGCTCCCCATGGTATCGTCCCTGTAGTATTGTATAGTAATTAGATCCGTATAGTAGAATGTAAGATTCGTTGTATTACTTTTAATGAATAAAAAAAAAATATTGGCGATTGATATACAAATTTGTAAGTTAACCACCATCAATCTTTGAAGTGAGTCATATCTAAAACCTCTTCTAGCAAGTCATTAGTTGTTTTGTTTGAGGAAATCTGTTAAAAGTTTTTAACTCCATCCAGTGTATCACTTCGCCTTTTTAATTGCTTGTTCATTATCTGTTTCTTTACTGCTCTTGTCCCTTTTTTATGAAGAGTACATTGTTCTGCCTTATATGTGTGATTTTTGCAAAAATTGATTGTCGTAGAGAACAAAACTCAATTTCTACTAGAGATAACTTGTCATTAAATACTCAATACTCAATGCTGTGTTTTTCTGCTGCCGTTTGAAACTATGAGATAACTGTGCCTCGATTTTAAAATATTATATACATAAAAAGTCGATAATTTGCATCCTTTTCGCGATGCAAATTGACGCCTTGAGAAATTTCGAAAGCTTTGTTAAGGCTTTCTTTTTACTAACCACTGGAAAATAATAATTTGTCTGGGACGTAATAATCATTCAAGATCAACAAAGGGATGTTTTTAGATACAGACAAACATCCTACCGACGTAATACTGCCTCATTATTTATAGAATCAATATCTATTCAAGGACCAAAAACTCAACTTTTTATCAGCAACTTTTCACATTTGCTAGTGTTGGGTACAAATTAATCATTTTGTTTGTTTTCCTCCAGATTCGAGCACAATGCAATGCTTTCAGGGCTGGGTTGTCTGACGTCATCAATATTGAATGGTTACAAATGTTTGATCATCGAGAATTACAAGTATGTATATTCTTTTATTATTTGTTTCCCAAATATATGACGCCTTTTGAATTTTCCAGACCAGCATCCACCCTTCATCATTCCTCCTCTGCTTGTGTCTGCTTGCATCATTCCTCCTCTGCTTGTGGAGGGCCCCTTGAAAACCAGGACTTCTGCTGAAGGGCTACCCTCCCCCTTAGTTAAATAATTGAAATTGAAATTGAAATAATTGAAGTCACTAGCGATCTCCTGGATAATTTTGAATCCTCCTTAACGTTTGATAGAAACAAATTGATGTCTTGATACCTTGACAGCTTTCTGTGCTCCAACACTAGATTGTTGCTGTATAGAACAGAAACACTTAGGGAAAATGTTCATCTATACATAAAACCAAAGCAAATAATCATATAACTTATGAAGGAGAAGAAGAGTATAAGACAGTGTTCACACGATACCGGAATATTTTGAAAACGGTGAAAATGTGACGGAGAGGCCTCCCCGAAAACGGCACATTTTTCGCCGGTGCGTCGGATTTTTAAAACGGTAGACTTTGATATGGAATTATACCCGGCAGAATTTGAAAAGGGCATCGTGTGGACGCTACCTCACATTTTGCCTCTGTCTTATTTTTCACCGTTTTCTAAATGTGCCGGAATTGTGTGGACGAAGTCTAAGATTTAGAATATTTTAAGCTGCCTGTTCTGTAATTTATGATTGGCTTTTTCGAATTTAGTTTATTAACTTTTTTCAAAAACAAATTTTGCGAAATCTGCAGAGAGAAGAGTATGATGTTTATGCTTATAACTTAAGATCCCTCTCACGTTCAAACTTGATTCACTTAAACTTTATCAGTTATATATTTCATTCCTGGTTTCTTGGGAATATTACTTGTTCCTGTTTAGGACGACCTCTAAGGAGACAACAATCGGCAAAATGACAATGCAAAGTGACGATACAGTGCTAACCTTGCTACTTTTATTAGGGGTGTTTGGTTTTCAGAAGTGGTGCCAGTTCTTTTTTATCTTCATGAGATTGTAACTTTTGTCCCCCTTTTTCTCCTTTTTGAACCTGAATTTTTTATTTTAATTTTGTGGACCGATGTTTGCGTACTTGCATTTAGATTGAACAATTTGAACAAGTTTTATATTTCAGACAAACACACTTTCTGAAAAGTTTTATGACTTAATTATTTCGTTTCCAATAATAATCGTGTATATAATTTTGAGGAAATAAGAAAGTGGGACCTTGCAATTTCATTGTGACTAACATAACATCGTAGTTTCCCATCCTTATTCACTTCTTAGTGACCTGATGTTGTGATTCTACCCTGAGCCAGCTTTGATGATGATAATATGAAATGGAGTTAGGCTTCCAATGTATTGATATTCACAGTAAGGTAGAAAGTGTGTGATTTTATTGCCCAGATATCGATTGTAAATTTCTTCACAAATTTTAAGTACGTTAGTCAAAACTTATGTCATTTTAGTCCTAATTTATCATATATTATTGGGCGATCTCCAACGCAAAGAAATCTGATGCTTCAATAGGGAATCTGATTGGTCAAGGAACAGGCAGCATTCTTCAGTACTTTCCGTTGTCAGTAGATACAAACTGGTGCTTCAATCTTGCGGAGCTTCTAGCCGATCACTGTATTGATTGTTTTCTTTAGTTCCTCCTCTAGATCGGGTGATATACCAAATACTGAATTTTCGCTGCCTCGGTCAATATTTTTGACTTTGGGCTTGATGTTTTTCCGTAATACCCTCAAAATAATCATTGGTACAAAATATTCTGATCCTAATTTTGTCATTGTTTACGTACCTACGTAAATGGATGCAAAGTTGAATCTTGAAGGCTTCCTGGACACAGGCGCGGATCCACGGGGGGGGCCGGGGGGGCCATGGCCCCCCCCCAAACGGTAAGATTTCAAATGGCGAAAAATTGACGTTAAAAAGACATTTAACACATAAATAGACCAGTAAATGATTGAGATCAAAACTTAACCATAACAGTATAACAAGAAACTAGTTGTATACATAACTTAGAAACCAAATTCTGTTTCACATTACATTTTAGGTGAAATATTCGCGGATTAAACAGTCAAAAACCTTGAGTGAATAATTTTGTGGAAATCGAAAATCTCACCTGATATCTCATTTATTTACAAAAGAATCTGGAAAGAAGCTAATCAGAACACAACTCTAACTATGTCAAGCATGAAAAGATATCTAATTCATCTGAAAATCTGAGTGATTTAATTCTTCCTTGGAACTTTTTACCTTCGAAACTTATTCATCCTAGATTTTGCTCTTAAAAAGGAAAGGTTGGTTAGGGCCTATTATTGTATGCGCTGGTTTTCTGCATGAGAGGTGGTTTCAAGGTATTTGCATTGCACAAAAGGTGCCGCACACCTTATATTCTATTTAATTGATCCTTCAACTATTACATATATATGCTACGCCGAGACGATTAAACAAGCGTCTTAACAAACAGAGTCCATGAAAAGACCTTTTATCCTTGCTAAAAAAGAATCTGATTCGAACTATGGTTTAATACACTACGTAGAGTTTTTGATTGAGCACAATACTGATAGAAGCTCTAGCGTTATTCAATTGAACCTTTGTGGTGTAAACATTTATAAAAAGATCACTCTATCCAGACTCTTTCCTAGAATAGCAAAAAGGTCCATTAAAGTCCTCTAAGCTTGAGAAAGAGAACATATATGTTGAACTCACATCCAGGTGTTGCACGGCTCAAGAACTCGGTGTACTTAATGACACAGGTCTTGTGAAAAGACGTTTCTTGGTGGCTAGTGAGGGCTCCATTCTTCCCCGTCAAGTCTGAGAAGTCCACAAGGGGCTTGTTAACAAGCTTTCCCATTGATTGGCCTGCTCCTCCAACATATTGTGCTCCTCTTCCGCCTCCGCTCTCAGATGTCTTGAATAAAACGCAGTAAGCACACCAAGCACCGCAATATTCAGGCTCTCTGCTAACAGCTAGCCAGGGGAAAGTTTTCAAGTGATTTTCGCCCAGATAACGCTTTGTTGTCAAGGAATTTCCACTAGTCAGCTGCTTCTTTGGTTTTTTCTTTTCAGAATATGGATATTCATCCTTTCTCTTTGGCACCCATCTCTGCGATAAATAAGTTTCTCGTTCATTGTCTGTCAGTTGCTCTCCCCGTTTTGTTTTTCTTACGGCTCTACCGATGTCATATCTATCAGATACTACGACCTTTGCTTGTGCTGCAGTGCTGGCGACATTTGGGTTTATTTCCTCTTCAGGAGCGTCCTCGCCTACATGTATGTCGTCGAATTCTTTAAAACTAGACTGTGATTTAAGTTCCTCTTCGCCAGTGATACTGTCACTTGTGCTCGATTTTTCAGGATTAGATCCCACGGAACTGGTGCGGCTACTTTTTGAGAAGAACGATTCAAGAGTTCTTGGCTTTTTCGGCGGACCAGACATTTTATTCAAAAATACAAGTCAGCTATACTCTCTCGCTTTCAATGAGAAGATTGTTTGCAACTGAAACTTTCTCTTATTTTATTAGGATAGCGGAATTGCGTGAAAACGTTTAAAAGTCGTTAAACTTGAATGATTCATCGACAAATCCTGCATTTCAGAGGAAAGAATGCAATTTGAATCATAATAGCTAGAAGAAGCAAGTAAGTAGGAAATAACAGGAAAATTATGCTAAGCCTGAAACTATACTTTTATTCAAAATTAAGTGCGACAGGATCCTGAGGTTGATGAGAATTGTGTTGTGACTGCGTCATGAATCAATGACGTCTTGAAACGTCAATGGTTGCGAAATATGAAACTACAGCTGTTCTTCAAGAGAAACTGCTCATAACCATAAGAAACTCAACTCTCAGATCACCAAACAGTTATAAACTCCAGTAGTGCAAAAATATGACTTAAGAAACCATTCATTTTTACAAACAAAATCCTTATTTACCATACCTTCACTTGTTTCCAGTCCCATGTACTTGGACGGTACTTTAGTAATGTCTAAACATTGAAAAGATTTCAAAACTTTGTTTTGAAATGCTCATGGGGGAACAGGAGGTAAACATGAAATCTGTTAAGGAACACTTAAGAAACTCGTATGAAATCCCGAGTACTTAAAATCTGATAACCTCAAGAAACTTTCAGTGCTGGCCCAAGTTTAGTTTCTTATGAAAAGATACGTGTACTAACTACTGGTTACAATTTTAAATTTTTTCATCATGTGTCTGCGTTGTGGTACCCAAAAAGCGACACTACTTCCAATAAAAGCAACAACTTATATGTATTAATTACTCAGTAGTCACAGTTATGTTGCGGAAGTGACTGCGATTTTCGGAAACTTTAGGTTCAAAGTAATAGAGCAGAGTAGATGAAGAGAATTTAGTCCCATATGAATTTTTGCTTTTGTACAAAATATACGTGTCTTTACAAGAGAATAAGAACAATAACTAAAAGTCCTAAAATTCTTACATTTGAGTATTCAAAGTTTTTGAAACTTTAAACACTGTGATCTTTGAAAACTTGTTGAATTTTCTGTCTCAGTAATGAAGTTTCTCGATTTTGAGCTTCACTTTCAAGTTTCAGGTTGGAAATGCGTTTGGATAATCAGCTAAATGGTGTAACTGAGAATGTATTAAAAACGCCAAAAAGGGCGTTGCCCACGTTCTCCGAGAGTTTGAAGGGCGTGGTCACTGAAAATTTTTCTGCGGGCTTCGCCCCCAGACCCCCGAGATCTTTCGTAAATGGCCCTCCCCAAACTTCAATGCTGGATCCGCCCCTGCCTGGACACGTGCCACTTCCACTGTGACTTCACGTGATGTTTATTTACTTTTTATCTTCACTTGAAGTCATATTTATTACACTCTTAATCCTCAAAGTTAGATACGTATATAATATTTGTTTCTATTTCATTTGAGGTTCTAATTTCTGGAGCTCCTGTTCCAGTCGATCTTGAAGATCTCAGAGGCAATACAAACTATTCAGGTTGGCTGAGTTTACTTGTTTTACGACTGCTTGCGAAATTCACTAAAATTTTTCTTTTTGACATTGTCCTAGCACGGAGGTCTAGTTTTGAAAAGATTGCTCAAATAGCTAATGCATTTCTGTTTTGGCTTACCAGCTTGAAGGAAACTTAAGGCACTTGCCTACCGGGTGTCTTAGCACAAAATACTCCCGTCTGATAAATCGCGAAAATTCGATTATTGAACCTATGAAAAAATTTTCTTTTTATCCCTTTGTCAATGATCTAAACTTATGATTAAAAAATGGTACAATGAGGGTATGAAACAGCGCACTGAGATACCCTATTCTGAGCTATACTCTTCTAGCCTTTCTGTATTTCCTCTCCGTGCAGGCTATACTCTTCATGCAATATCATTTTTCTTACCTAAGAGCCACTGTAGAGAGATTTTCATTCTGTTTCACGTCTGCAATAATAGTTTGTCTTTTCGTTCGGACATTTATGACGAAACTAGAACCTTAATATGCAAACAGAAATTATTTTGGTGATCATCAGTGCTTTTTCAGCATGCTTCAAAATCAGGCAGCCCAAAAAAGAGCTACGTTTACTGATATTAAAGCCAATCACAAAATCATACTTGGGGAAATTATTTGGTCATCGATATCTCTCTCTCTCTGGGTACGATGCCCATCATAGGCGTATATGGTCATGACCTTCTACTTTCTTCAATCTCTTGCATCATGTAGCACGTCACAACATTGTCTCATCGATGGTAGGATCCTTTATCTTTGCCTTCCTCTCGCTTTCTTGCCTTGAATCTTTCCATTATGAGTTGTTCCATCTCTTCTTTCCATAGCACAGGACCTGTAAATTCTCTTTGCCTTTCTCTGATGTCTGTCCGCAAAGTTCTTTGTGTCACTGATATACTTTCCAAAAAACGGATTTGAAGATCGGCCTTATAATAAACCTTTTGTGATTTTTTGGGACACCTTGTGTAATTCTATTTGGGCAAACTTTGATATCTTCATTATTTTCAGAAGTTTGTGAACTGTTTTGGAAATGTAAGATTATCGTAAATCTCTTTTTTTAAATGGTAGACTCACAGATTTCAGATCTGTAGGAAATTTGCCGGAATAGCGAATGCATCTTTTATTTCAGAATTACAACATTTTTATGTTTTGTTGAAAGAATCCATGAAAAGTTTGAAAATGGTAATATCATCGTGAATGATTGACAGAACAAACACGATGCAATCTTCATGAAAAGCATAATTAATCGAGATCTATAGTCTAGTGGTAAGCAGAATTCTTGAGCTTTCTGCTCCATAATTTAGGAGTTTGGTGACGTCACAACCTCAAAACTACCGGGTGAGTCAAAAAAAGTGTAGGTGTTTGGGGGGCTGTGGAATAAAACGTATGTGACTGATATTTAAAACTGCAATGTTAATCTATCAGTCCAAGGCCAACTTAGATGAGAAAATTTTGTTTTGTGATATCCCTCATCTAATAGACCCAGAAATTAGGAAAATACTGGTAAAAGGCATGTTTGGGAACAAAAATTCCACATTCCATTCTGGTTCATGATTTAACTTCTATTGAAATTCGAATTCCATTTCTCAAGCTGGCAGTTTAAACGTCAATGCCACATAACTCATGGAACAGAATGGAACGTGGAATTCTCGATTCCCATACAAACCTCTTAAAGGCAATTTTCTAATTGTTGGGTCTTACAACTGTGTGATTCTACCAAAGAAGAAATTTCTTCTAAGTTCGCTTTTGACTGATAGATTATCATTTTAGTTTTGAATATCGGTCACATTCTTTTTATTCCATAGCCCGCCAAATGCATAAACTTGTTTTGACTCACTCGCCAGTTCAAAGATTGATGTTATAATTCAGGAATTGACCAAGATAGAAAAAACTGTAAAAGTTAAATACAGCAAATTATTTTTATCAGGTGGATATGCAGATGATCATGCTTACATAGAGGCATTGTGGGAAATACTGCATCAGTTTAATGATGGACAAAGACGAAAATTCATCAAATTTGTCACTAGCTGTTCTAGGCCACCTCTTCTTGGTTTCAAGGTAAGTTTTTGTACATCCCACTGCAGGAGTGACCAGTTTCTATAGGAAACCCTCTACCAGATCCCCTAAAAATAGCGCCGTATTGTCTTTTATTTTGAGGTCTCCGAATCTTGAAGTCTGTGTCAAATTATATGTCACGAAAGATTTGCGATGGTTCAAACTTACTGACTGGTGCAACAGGTTGCAATTGTCTTTACTCGCGGACGTTTCCACATGAGATCTAATGTTAAAGGGGTGGGTCGCGTTACCGGAAACAAACCTGTTATCTCAATCATCTATTTTGTTGTCCACGCGTGGACATTGTATTCTGCACAGATTTAGGTGGATGGGGTGAATTCATGATAAAGGTACTTCCGACAATTTTTGTGACGATTATACTCAAAAAAAATATTTCGATGAAACAGACGCTGCTGTTTGGAATCTTGAGAAATCATTCTGCGTTGTAAATTTCAGCACAAGGAGCTACTCAGTATATCAATCAGTTGGCTATTATCCTTCTTGGAATGGCCAAAGGTCTTGAGATAATGTTTATGTTGAAGCTCGACATTACTAACAGATAAATCTGCACCCTGGTTTTACCATTTCTGGTATTTCATGAAACATGATTTGCCTTAGTTTTTAGCCATATCTTTTTCTCATGAAGCGTGAAAAGGCAATATTCATTTTGGTGAACCTTTAAAATGCTATATTACTTTAACGTGAAACGTGAAATTGAAATTTATTTCCGTGATTCGTTATCCTGAAGCCCCCCCCCCCCCCATTCACCACCCGTTTTTCATTTTTGAATTTATCACTGCCGTTTGAGATCGTTTGTCGTTACCCCACAAAACCATGAAAGAGCACATGCATTTGAAATTCTGCAGATAGTCCAGAAAAATAGTCACTGGTCTACCTGAAATTTTTTAATGAATCAGCCTCTCGTTTACGATCAGCCTCAGCCTCTCGAGGAATCAGCCTCTCGTTTCAAGGAATCACCCTTTTGAGGAATCCGCCTCTCCTCTATGCTGCTCTTCCGAATCTGTAACACTGTAGTTCCTCCCATTTATGGAAAAATCTTGCTGAGGAGCAGTATAAACGCTCTTGAACCGTAAGAACTTTGTAACGGATCAAAACTGTACCGGTGGGCCTATTCTCGGTCCTCCTCTCCTCCGAGTGGCTGTTGGCTACGCTGGCGCCCATTGGACTTTCGGGATTCTGTGGAGCGTTCGTTCCTGTGTTTCGGGGAGCCGATGGGCTCCCGGGCGATTGAAAGTTTCTTGGGAGGATTAGGGCCGGTTTTCTGCTCTTGTTGGGGTGGGGAGCGGAGTTGCCCCAAACATAAGGCCTTTCGAAAAAATCCTGCTCCCTGAAGATCAAAGCAGTGATGTTGAAAACTGTATTGTTTTATCCCCGATATGTCAAATTAGGTTCAGTAATTTACCCGGCTTTAATCGGTCATTCCTTCCCGTCGAAGTAGGAGATTTTCTGCAAGAAAGCCCCTTTCGAAAACCTGCAAAAACGAGCGAAAACAGCAAGCAAAATTTCCCTTTAATCGGTCATTCCTTCCCGTCGAAGTAGGAGATTTTCTGCAAGAAAGCCCCTTTCGAAAACCTGCAAAAACGAGCGAAAACAGCAAGCAAAATTTCCCTTTGTTTTCCTCCCTAGGAATAATGACTGTTGGTTGTGTTCATGTATTTTGTCCTCATGGGAGAACGGAATCCCCCTGAATAAATCATTCACACTAGGTGGAAGACTTTTCAACCCGCCAAGAGGACAGCAAGTGCTAAAGGATGCTGAAAGTCATCGCTGTGATGTTAACACATGAAGGACTTTTCCTTGTAATTTTAGTACGTTTTTAAGGTTTCTCAAAGGGATTCACTTTAGATAATCGCTTACAGAATCTGCACGGAGTGACCGATTTTAACCAGGAAAATTTCTAAAAATAATTTGACATGTTAGCTATTCAATCAGGTATTGCAAAATATAATTGCTTATATAATCAGGGAGCAGTAGCCTTTCAAACGCCGGGCAGCGTTTTTTTTCCTCACCCGGTATAGTTTTTTCGTTTAAGTTTTGTCGATTAAGTAATGTAATTCATCATTTCTTGTTTTAATGTAATAATTGATTTGATCTGTTGAGGCGACTTGATAACATTATGTTTTTCGTCTCCATTTCAACAGTAGATAGAGTTGAGTTTTGTTGAATGTATTCCGAGTTTATTTGTTATGGAAAAAAACTGTACTTGTGCAGTGTAAGCGTACTTTTGCTTGACTAATTCTACGATGATTTGGTTTCGAAGTTTTATCAAGGGTGTGTCATTAGATTTGTTCGACAGTGTATTTTGACTTTGGTATCCCTGTATCCCTTGCCCTTCACTTCCCCTCTTCAATCAGACCAGACATTAAAAGCTATTCTTTTCCATAGGAACTGTATCCAAAGATGTGCATACATTATGGAGGGAATGAAGATCGGCTGCCAAGTGCCAGCACGTGCATGAACATTCTAAAACTACCAGAATACAAAGATAAGGAAACGCTCAAAACGAGACTGCTGTATGCGGTTGAGTCCGAGGCTGGATTTGAATTGAGTTGATATTTGCATCGAAAGCATGTAACCGAAACATATTGTATGTTGTTTGTAAAAGATGATCTGAAGCGAACATTTTTATCGATGCAAATGAATTGATCGCACTGTTGAATGATTGAAACTTCTGTTGAAAATGTTTTAATTTCCCTATTTCATCTAAGAGTTATCCACTATTTTGAATGATTGGCTGATGGCATCGCTTTGTTTGCTCAATGTCAAGAAAATATACATTGTGGCCTATGCTTCCGAAGAGAAATCAAATCGAGAAGCTTTCTGTTATTTGCATGCCTTTCTAAACATGATGTCAATTCTTGACATACCGTAAAAGGTTCCTAGGGGCTTATTTGATTTCGGACACTCCAGAGGGAGGATTAGAGAGGGGGGCTTAATCACAAAATCAACTGACAAGGATGTATATGATAGCTTTTCAGTTCTTTTAACCCATATTTTGCGGCTTCAACATACAGTTTAAAGAGTCAACGACACGAATTCGACACATTCTCCGTCCCAGACACTATCAAAACGAACATGCAAGTTTGTCTAGCGAGATATATGGAAAATCGTGGGTAATTTCTGGAACTTGATTTAAGTGGAGGGGGGTTTATTTAAAATTTTGGCTCAGAAGGAGAGGCTTAGTAGAGAAGGGGGCTTAATAGCGATAGAGAGGAGGCTTTTACGGTAATTTACATTACATTAATTTAGCTCAGATGAAGTATTTCTTGTAACTATGACCTTTCAAATATCAGAAACAGCTTTCGTTTCTTATATTACCCTTATAATTTGCAAATAAAAGAACATCACCAGCTGCTACTTCAAGTCAGTGGATAACTTGAAAACGAAATAAGATATCAAAAGAATTAAATGGATCACAGGTGGCATCAAATATTAAAGAAATTGTAAAAAAATTGTAAAAGATTGCTCAGGCGCATTGTATTTTTTGTTGCATTACTGATCGTCTTTCCCTGACCATGCTGGCGAACGTTGTTTTGAAAGAATAGGCCCATTGGTCCAAGTCCCCGAAAACCAATGGGCCTATTCTTTCAAACAACGTTCGCAAGCATGGTCAGGGAAAGACGATCAGTAATGCAACAAGAAATACAACGTGAGTGAGCAATCTTTTACAATTTTTTTTACAATTTCTTTCATATTTGATGCCACCTGTGACTGGATTCCTTATCTTTCGACAGTGCTGTTCGCTTGGATCAATAAAAAAATTTTCGCTTCAGGTCACCTGTACACGCGGTTTTCATATTTTGGATTACGAGTCAATCATTGATACCACGTTCTCGGTATTAGCGCAATGTGGTTTCTCAGGTATAAGTTGAGCTGTACGTTGAACATTTAACTTGCTGTCAGTCTGTTTCCTGAATTCCGTGCTGGAATTGTTGGTCCACAAATTGTGAAAAAGAGATCGGTGACAGGGACCGGAGGAAACAGACTTATGTCAAGTCTGGTAGAACATTGATAATATTCCAAAATCAAACCAATGAAAAGCAATTAACTCTTCTTGATCATTCTCAGTGGCGTAACGCAGTTTAGGGCACCTTAGTTCAAAACTAAGGGCCCCTGGCCAAAAGGGGCCCCGAAGGCTCCAGCAACAAAATTCTTCTGTTACCTATTTTCAAGCTGAAGCTGTGGCTATCATTAAAAAGACCAGGGGGCCTCAGGCCTACAAGAAATCACAATCTAAGTGAATGGAAAGGAATGTTGATCAAGTAGATGTTGTCATTTGCTCTGTGATGGTAGACTAACGAATCTACATTTGTATAATACTACAATATGGGCTAAACTCCATTCGATATAGAGGAGCTAAGCTTTGGAATGAAATTCCGGTTGAATTAAGAAACTCTCACTCAAAAGCTTCATTTAAAACTAAGGTAAAAATCTACTTTCTGTGCCATAATTACACCCAGTGATTCACATACTATTCTTTGTGTATACCTTACCTTATCTTGTCTTTCTGCACCTGTTTTCAATAACATCATAATAATTCAATATCTTTTTAGGTAGGGGGTGTTCCCTCCTCGATTAGCCTGCCTATTGAGGGAGCCCCTCCTTTAAGAAATTCCCCTAATCTCACTGCAGCTCTCCATACTCACCTATTTAGTCTCTCAATATTTTTGCTTTAAGTATATCATCCTGTCCTGTTTTTCTTTCTATTTTGTTTGCTGTATTTAATTTTAGTTTATCATTGTTAATAAGATAGGTGGGTATGTTGAACTGTAGTGATGTATTAGATGAATTTTAAAATGAATGAACTGAACTTTAAAATGAAAAATGAATGAACTGAACTGAACTGTATAGAACTTTTATTTAAAGTTACTTTTTTTGTGAAAATGCGGACGTATCGATTTCATTGTAAAGTTATACACTTTTCACAGTAAGTCATTGCAACTGTTTTATCCTTGCCTTTCAAGTTTAAACTGGACACAGCGTTATGTTTCTATCACGTCATTTACAAATGCTTTAGCTGGGGGGGGGGGTGTCTCAAGGGGAAAAATCCGTAAGGGCCCCGACTGTCTCAGTTGCGCCACTGATCGTTCAACGATAAAAAACTATATGTACACGTTTTCATTCCTACAGGGTGATCCAAGAAAATGTCCCCCCGTTTGAAAATTATTGCAGCCAAAGGAGTTGCACAATAATCATAGGGATTGTTTTTCTCATAGCTAAAAGACTGCAGTATTTCTTATATTTTTTGGTAATTTTCAAACGAATTGTCTCTTGGTAATGGGAAAGACTTATGAAAATTAAGCCTGGTTCCACCTAGGTCGTTTGGGTCGTCAGGGCCGTGCAAAAAAATCCGAAGACAAAGATTCAGAGTTTGAGTCCTTTGTTTTTTAGGTTTTTTGCACAACCTTGACGACACGAACGACCTAGTGTGAACCAGGCCTAAGTCTTCCATACCAGCTGGAAAATGGCGCAGATTGCGTGATCAAATCTTCGCGGACCTTTGCATCTATTTAAAATCCTTTTGAGAATCCACCTTTTCACGGTTAGGGGCGCGAAAACGGAAGTCTTTTATTGTTAAAGATTTTCCATCTTTGAGTCTAAAATCTTGTTCTGCGTACAAAGTTTAGTATAGAAGCAAATTTTCACTCTCATATCTGTCTTCGTCTGGAAATTATGATGATTTAAAGAATTTGAATTTATAAGAGCTTTGACCGTGAAATCAGATTTTTGGACAAATTTTTGTCCAAACTTTGATTTCACGGTCAAAGCCCATTATGAGTTTAAATTATTCATATCGCTATAGTTTCGAAACGAAGACAGATATGAAAGTGAAAATTTGCTTCTACTCTAAACTTTGTATGTAGAACAGGATTTTGGACTTAAAAATGCAATATCTCTAACAACAATAGAGTTCCCTTTCACGCTTCCTACCTTCAAAAGGTGGATTAGCATAGTATGGCAAATAAACTGATGAAAAGAAGCTCAGAAGGAAACTGAAATTGATATCTTACTTTTTGCTCTGAAAAGGATTGTTGAAAGTAGTAAAACTGACACGTTACTTGTCTTCTATTTGGAGATACTATTGATGATGCGTTTTTAGGCCATTTTCTAGATGTTGTGCAAGACTAAATTCTTGAATCTTTCGAATTACGACAGGAATTTTTTTTTGAAAATTGTCAAAAACTACAAAAAATTCTTCAATTTTGTAGATATTAGAAAAATTTATTTTCATGATTATAGTACAAGTAAATTTGCTGGAATGATTTTTTAAAGAGGGGACATTTTTCGAGTCACCCAGTACAGTGATGCAGGGTGAACCTGAAAACAGTTCTCACTTTCGAAAATTCAGAGCATCAAGAGTACTTCATGGATTTGAATGATTCAAGTTCTAGATAAGAGCCAAAAATTAAAAGTATTTTTGTGATTTTTCTTGCTGTCTTACGAGCGCTAGAAATGTTGGTAACTTCAACTTTATGAAAATTTCATGGTTGCAAAATGACTGAAAAAGGGCCTAAAACAATGATCAAATCATAAACGACTCCTCGCACAGATCATTCAAGAAAATGCATTTGTTCATGGATGAGAGATATCCACTGTACATCTCCACTGTGACAGAAAATCTTTAGTATTTGATTGAAAATTGATGTCTTGTAACTTGGTGAAACGCCGTATTGTTCTCTGTAAGGAGAGTCCTTACATTTGATCCATGTTTTTGGCTCTTTGTAGTTATTTTGCAACCATAAAATTTTCATGAAATTAAATTTGCCGGTGCTGGTAAGACAGCGAGAAAATCACAGAAATACTTCACTCTTCAGCTTTCAACTAGAATTTGAATCATTCTGATCTGTGAAGTACTCTTTATGCCATGAATTTTGAAAAGTGGGAAATTTTTCTGGCTCACCAAATACATATGCGTTTCTTTCCGATTTTCATGACCAAAACCGCTCTTTGCAGTATTTTTCAAAACCACTCAGCCCGAAAAGAGAAAAATTTTGCTACTTAAAAACCAATCACAAGATCAACTATGCCTGGAAAAATAGTTTGGTCTTTGATACGCTTGTCAAAAAGGAATGTTGAAAAGTGGCTCCTTGGTATAATTTTAGTGATTTTTCGAACTGGAGTGCCCCTGGGGAGGTAATTGGTCTTTAAATATACGGGGAGGTGCCACTGGAAAATCTGAAAAGATACCCTGTCCCTGAGTCGACTTCCCGAAAGTGATTGTCTGTCCCGGAGTAAAATTTTCAAAAACAATACCCTGTCCTTAAATTTCCTCATAAAGATTTTACGCTGCCATGGACTTTTGTCGGAAATCTATCAGAAAATGCTGCAATGTTACCGGCAAAAAGCCTAAATCACACGTGCGTAGTGCAAATAGGATACAGCTAGGTTACAGAGTTAGTTATGGACCCTGTCGTGTAGCCGGTTATAGAAAAATCATACCCTGTCCTGGAGCAAGAATCCTTAAAATGATACCCTGTCCTACGTCACGTCCGCGTATGGAAAAATATAAAAGTGCCCTTGGGCCGCAGTGCCTTCATGCGACAGGCAGTAGAATTTTGCTCAGCTCTCGTTTCATCATTTAGTCTTTATATCAGAAAAGTCAGATAAATGTATTCACTGAAAAGCTATACAGCCGTTATTAATTACATCATCTTCGTGTAGCTTGACTTAAATCTGTTAAAGATAGATTATTTCCTTCCAAAATCAAGAAATATCCAAAGCCAAAAGTTGTATTTCTTGATATGCCTGAAAACTCTAAAAATTGCCTATTCACTGTTACGAAGATTATGACTTTTTGATGTCCTGCATATATGTTATGAGAAAGTATAAATACATTTCAACTACTCCCGTATCATTTGATTTGAAAGTATTCGGTGGAACATGGATCATAGCTATTCGATCACCATCCACGGAAGCGATTTGTTGTTATTTTGGACCGCTTCCGTGGAACCCAGTCCCCCAGTCCAAAATGACGTCAGGGAACCAGACCTTTCGATCACTCTTTGCCTCTGCGGAGGAGAGTGCTTTTCGATGTTGAAGTTGCCAGTGAAAGAATTGATGCACGTATTTTTACCCTGGGGGGGGGGCTACATATATTCTGGGTACGGGGACGTACCATTGAGAAGGGTATCGATTTTCACGATTTTGGTATAAAGAAACGGTATCAATTTTCATGATTTTGGTACAAGGAACGGTATCCGTTTCACGTCTTGGCTTTAGATAACACACAAATATGCCTTTTTTTCGCAAGATTGGGTACAATTTTGTGCAAAATTGGTATAAAGTCGGGTAAGATTTTTGGAAAAAGTCGTGTAAGGAATGGGTATGCGTTTTTGAAGCTTGCATGGCTCGTCCCAGCCCTACCAACATCTGGCCAAGTGGACCCCCGGGTTTTTTACTTCATTGTTATTTTTCCTGTGTCATGTTACTTGGAAGGAAGCTATGGAAACTTTCAAAAACTCGTGCTCGAAAGAAACTCTGAGTACTCGAGAACTTTTGAGGGTCTGTTTCATCCAGCATTCCTTGCACGTGTCATCTCTTGGCTTGCCATTGTCTGTCGCCATTTTCATGGGCCATGAAAATGGCGGAAACAAAGGGAAACCAGGAGACGACACGTGAAAGGAATGCTGGATGAAACAGACCCTTTAACCCAAATTCTTAGTTTCTTATGAGAATGCATGAGAACAGTGTCCTGTAAAATACTTGTATTGCAAAGTAATTCATTTGATGTTGAAATATGAAACTTCTCGTCATTCTTTTTCTTATTAAACTTTACGCCCGCTGCAACATTTTCAATTCATTGGTAAAAATGTTCAAAGCGCGTGAAAGCAGGAATACATGTGTTGTAGCAACGGATTTTATCGTTTGTTTTAAGTGGGAGTTCAATATTTACCTGATTTTGTTGCTGTTTCCGTGTGCCTATGGATACGAAGAATTTGAATACATTCCGGAGACTGGATTCCATGCTTTATTGTCTTCTTTCCATGTTTTATGATCCCCATTCCGTGCTTTATGCCATCACATCTTGCCGCCAGCAGTTCTTGTTGGTCATCGTTGCTGAGAGGTTGCTATGCGAGCGAAGTTACTTCCTTAGCCAGCAAGAAATCGCTGTTTGACGTTTGCATTTAACATCAATTTCGATTTGAACATAGTTAGCAGAATGATTAAGTTATGAAGTTGAAGTGGGAAGAAATCTGAGCTGGAATTGAAGCCAAAAGCGCTAGAGACACTGTGACCTGGATGACTGACCCTTAGGCCCACCCGGCCTAGCCATCAATCATGCAGGACAATATGCAGCCAATCGAGGTGAATGTCCGATGTCGCCCTGTAAACGACAATGAAAAGTCAAGAGGCGCAACTAGAGTTGTAAAGATAAGCGGTGATCGAATCCTTCTTCATAATCCATTCCCAACTAGCGGTCTGAAAGAACACAACTTTACTTTTGAACACTGCTATTTCTTGGAATCAAAGACAGATCATGTGTACAAAGATATTGGAGATTCTTTGGTTCGTCGCACTTTAGAAGGGTACCATTCGACCATATTAGCTTATGGTCAAGTAGGATCTGGAAAAACTCACACACTTACTGGTTCATTAGAAGAACCTGGATTATTGACTCTGGTTAGCCAAGCACTGGCGAAAATTGTAGATGAGGCATCCAAAGACAAGCAGTTTTTCATGACAGTGTCATTTGCAGAAATTTCAGATGATTCAGTTAAAGATCTTCTAAATCCAAGTGGACGTGATTTGAAAATAAGGAAGCATCCACAGATAGGAACGTACATAGATGACCTTGCAGAAATTGCTGTAAACACACATGAAGACATCATACGGCTCCATGAACAGGGGAATAAAGTTAGCAAATACACAGTATCAGACTTTGAAACATCAAGAGCAAAAGCAAGCACAGTTTTCAGCTTGATGTTTGAACAGCGGGCAAAAGGCAAGCAAAACACAGCTGGATTAACATCAAAGATAACATTTGTCGATCTTGCTGGTTCAAATCATGTAGGCCAATCAGAAGATAGTGTATTTGTTTCCAAAAGTATTGCATCTTTATCATCCGTTGTCACTGCCCTAAGTGACCCAAGCTCTTCAGTGCCACAGTATAGAGATTCTGCTTTGACAAAGCTCTTGCAAGACTGCCTCAGTGGAAATTCATTCACAACGTTACTTGCAACAATATCACCCTCAGATGCTGATTATTATGAGACACTCTCCACTCTACAGGTTGCTACAATGATGCAAAATGTGAAGACCACACCACAGAAAAATGAGAGTGATACAACTGCCGTCATTGCAGAGTTACGAGATAAAATTAATCGTTTGAGAGATAAAGTTGCAGGGGTATCTGGCACAGTTGCAAATTCACCAGATCCAAATGATGTAGAGAGGATGGAAGAATTAATAAAAGATCTTCAAATTGCTAAGTTGCAGACATGGGAAGAAAAAGAACGCTTGTCTGACATGTATGAGGAGGAAAGAAGACACCATTTGTCAAACAAAGGAATACTTGATTGGGTGCTTGATTCCATGAAAAAGGAGAGCAAAGAAATTCAACAAAAGCTTGCAACTTTGCAGAAAGAAAAAGACAAATTGATGATTGATTACAAAGAAAAGAGAAAAGTTGTTGATGACTTAAAAGATGTTTTGCAAAACATGATAACTGATTATTCTAAGTTGACAGAAGCAGGCAAAGCTGGAGATGATGAGGGAAAGAAAAAAGTCCAAGAGATTCATGGACTGAAAGAGAATCTAAAACAAGAAAGTGAAGCATTGAAGAAAGTAAAACAGCAACTGAAAGATATTCAAGAGAAACAAAAAAGTGAAAAGGAAGATGCAAAATCCCAAACATCGGGTATGAAAGGAAACTGGGAGCTACGTCAGAAGTTAGAGACAGAACAGAGGGATAAGCTAGAGAAAGAAAATCAAGCTACTTTAGCTGATGAAATGGATAGAATAAAGATTGAAACAGAGCATGAAAAAGCAGACTTGAAAATGAAGATTTCTCAGGGCAGCCAGTATAATGAGGAACAGGCACTGAAGATTGAGATGGAATTGATTGATTTGAAAGCTGAGAAATCAGTCATGGCAATCAAATTGAAATCCCTTGATGCAGAAAAGAAACAGCTAAAAAAGGACTTAACGGAAGTTTACAAAAGGCACAAAGAAGAGCAGGAATTACAACAACTCCAGCATTTTCAAACATTTAGAAATTACAGGGAAGTGTTTGAAGAACAAAGAGCTTCATTGGAGCAAAGATACAGAGCACTGCTTGAAGATGCTATCCAGGATGCAATATTCTTGTCATCAAGAAATCAAGAACTGATTGATGAAAACCAGAATCTAAGACAGGATGTTGCAGAACTTAGAGATAAACTAAGCACAACAAATGATAGACCAACTTCACCACCTACTGAGTAGATGAAGATTTATGGTGATGGACTACCCTATTTCTAGTACCATCTGTCCTTAGACATTTGTTTATATCTTGTAGTTTTTAGGGCTTATTGATAAGGGCATAATCAATGGTAATGCCTGCTACCAGCAGTGGGATGGACAAATGAAAATGGTTATGTGGGAGGCAAAGCCCTTGGGAAAGATGTCAGGATAGAACCATTTTCATTCTTTTGAAACACTTGTTTATTGCTATGAATCACCCGTTATTACTTTGCAAACTACTGATCCCTTTCCAGTCCCCTGTGGCACTGTCACCAAAGAGCTGACAAGTCTCAGTAATCCAAAAATCTTAGATTGTTAGACTAACACAACATCATAGACATTTTTCAGACTACTTATTACCTTATTTGTTAATCAGTTCTGCATATGGGGCAACTTATCAACCTTGCCATTTTAGATCTCATAATGATTCACAACACTCAAAGATTTTGTGGTGACATAATCATTTTGTGTACTTTTTGTGTACCTTGTTGACAGAAATTTTGCAATTTGAAGCATTTTACGGAACCGGTAACGAGGTAGCCTTCCATGAAAGTTACTATGTATTTCTTCATGTGTCATGCTTTGTAACTAACAGGTGATCACCATTAGACTGATAGAGCTTAACATATTTTTATCGTGTATATAATACGGAACTGATTAATGTATACTTTGTTTGTCTAATATGACTGTTCCATGCCTTGTTTCAAATGAGAAGTAATCAAGGTTTATAGCAGAATTTAAAAATTCAGCTTCTTCAACCCAATATGCATGTTTCTAGTGATCATTCATTTATTAAGTTGTTGCTTTGTGTTTTAGAATTTGTCTCTTGTCATTTTCTTCTAACTAATGCATTGCACAGCGTGTTACAGATCAGTAAATGACAGAATAGCTGGAAGAGGGGGGAATGAACAAATGACGGTTAAAACAATTATATGTAAACATATATATGCTAAGAACCTTTTCGCAACCTAAATCATATTCAACAATGTTTACTATTACAGAAGACAAAATCTTCTAAATTGTTTGTTTAAAACAACTTATAGAGGATGCCTGCTTAGACTCAGCTCTGAGAGGCTATCCAACAGCTTTGCTCCCCTTTTAGAAAAGGATCTTAGCCATTTGAAGCCTTCTTGAGAGGTAGCCTAAGACCAGTCTGCAAAGCATGGCAGTTCTCGACAAGATCTTGTGTGTGCAAAGGCAAAAAATATGTGTGCAAGTGCATAGAAATGGTATGCAATGTGTGCACACTTCTCGGTTTCAGACAAGTGTGTGCACACCTTTCAGTTTTGAAGCTTCAATAAGAAGAATTCAAAAACTTTGATGATGATCAGATCATAGAATGGGGACTTTTCTTTTGAAAGATTATTATTTTTAAAAATTTTACGGGAGATGCTACAAATTTAAATAGCTGCTGCAAAGCGTTCAACAATTCCAATGCAGCACAGGCTAAAATGTGATCGGTAGACATGTTCTAAGCCAAAGTAAAGAGCTTATCCACAAAAATTTTCCTGGGGGCTTCGCCCCCAGACCCCCTCAGTGTATGCTGGACTTTGAAGTTTCTACTGAAACCGATGTGCTCTTACACAAACTGCACATACCCCATATTTCTGAATCTTAGGGTACACGGTATTACAATTCCATTACAAATTCCATTACTGAGTGGCGCATGTTAAGTTGGTCGAAGAAATTTTTGGGGATCCAAAGGTTGGACGCTCGGTCCACGGTTGGGTGTTATTTTCTAATTGAGGTACCATACTCGTGTTATTTAACAGACTCATTCATGTTAATGTCAATCCATAAACGGGGCGTTGGTCGCATTTACAGCCAAAGTAGAGGGGGTGGTCCAAGAAAAAATTTTCTGGGGCTCTGCCCCAGACCCCAACCTTTTCCTGTTTCGCCCCTCCAATAAAAAATCCTGGCGGCACCACTGCCAACCTCCTTGTCCGAACAGGCCATTTTGCAGATTAAAATTGGCTGTTGCGAAAATAAAGATAAGACTGTGTACGTTTTTAGGTGGAGACTTGTTGGAAGTTAGAAGAAATGGCCATGGGCTGTTTCTCATTTTAAGAATAAATCTTTCTGTCTTCCCTAGATAACCATTTATGTTCTGAAGGTTTTTATACTGATTTGAGTGGGGACTTGGACTTCTGTGTCAAGATTCTTTAAAATATCTCCTTCTATGGAAAAGTTCAATGTTTTCCTTGAACTACTGTCGTTGTTATTGCGCATGAATAGCACCATGCCTCCCAGAACGTCCCCTCCTTGGAAACAAAATTTTATGACATCAAGAATGTGTGTGTGCATTTGTATATTTTGGTGTGCATTGGACAAGCCCTAAAAAAAATCTTGTGTGTGCACATGCCACACTCTGCAGACTGGGCCTAAGATCCGTCTCAGTGTTACGGAGACAGTAACAATAAGCACTGGGCTTTTTGTAAAAAGGTTACACAAAGATTGTGGAGTCAATCCATGTGGGGATTTAGAGACCATTGCTCAAGACTCATTTTCAGCATGGTTCTGGAGTTTTCAGCTGATTAATTTGTGTTGAACCGGCAAAGCCGCAAACAGAGCAGCAATATCAAAAGTGGGGCCTTGCTATACCTTGGAAGATAGCTCTCAAAGTTTCTTCTGGTCGGAAAGATTTGGCATGCTTTGAAAAGCCTACTGCCTGTGGCATGCAAATGGTGTTTTATGAGACCAAGAACTGAGACTGATTGTTGAGATGAGTGAAAAGGATAGTGCCTAAACTTTTGAGGTTCCCTTCCAAATTCACTATAAAAGTCTGTAAGGGAAGCGAAATAATAGCAATAGTAGGATGAAAAATTGAAATGTATGGATGAAAATTTCAAAAACATTTCTTGCTCTTTAACACTGCAGAAAATCAATCTTCAAAATCAAAACCTTGCTTGATTTGTTTCACAAACATGTTTCTAAGGTCATATTTAAACTTTTCATGCCACTTTAACATTTTTTTTCTTCTTTCCAAAACATATTCTTTGCTAAGTTTCCTCTCATTTGATATAACAGCTGAAAGTTCTTTCCAGTCTTCAAGATAAATGAGAGGTGCATCCATTGCTTTTAAAATCCTTAATGGGGTGGAAGTTTTGTCTTCCTTCTGGGAGCTTCCACACTCCCCTGGCGTCATGATGTCCTCAACAACAGGAACTGACCCCAATGAAATAGCCTCATATATTCTATAACATTCTGTGTTTATACCAACTGGGCAAAGAGTGAGGTCACTATTCTTGATGACATTTTGGTACAGTTCTCTTGTCTCCTTAGTTTCAGAAGGCATCCAATCTTTGCGTTCATGTACAAAGCATGCTTCTTTCAAAAATGAGTTTGCTTGAAATTGTTTCAGCAATTTCTCTCGTGATGAATTCTTATAAATGGTTCCAATAAAATTACATGCATACTTTCTTTTACCAGTTTGAATCAAATCTTTGCTATATACCCTGGGGAAATTTCTATATGTTGCAACGCCAAGTGGCCATTGAAAAAATACCTTATTGTCTCCATATGGAATATCATAGACAATGAATGCAAATTTGATGAATCCACCTTTATTGACCATATATGGCATCAACCAGTCATTCTTGCACTGTTCATTACCCAAGAGAATAACAGCAAAGTTTATTAGGTTTTTAAATTTTCTAATTTCCTCAAGCCATGACACTGAAAATTGTATTTTCTTTAGCTCTCTCCCATTAATTACTAAAACAACATTCTTAGCATCAGTATTTATTGTCTTTGGTGTAACCATTGGCCCTGTTTTAAATATGAAATTTACATTTTCAAGGAGCATTTGTCCCTCCTTCAAAAACTCACCATGAACTTTGTTCAGGGGTGCATCAAATATATGTTGCCAGAGGTAAAGCCCTATAGCTGCTTTTCCCCAAATTTCAACTAACTTCACTGAATCTTTCTCATTATCATTTCTACTCTTTTTGCTTCTGTGTTCACTTCCTTGAGAGTCAGTTTTCCCATTGCCCCCTTTCTTCTCACCCTGTTTTGACAGATAACTTCGGTATAGATTCAACAATGAATAAAGCGAGAAAATCAAGTAAATTGATGCTGCAAGCTTCAGCAATGTCTTCCATCGCATATTTCACGTTTCTTGTCAATTTCAACTGCACTATTGATGCAAATCGAAGGAAATGCAGCTCCTTGCCACGGCACTGCCTTCTTCTTCAAAATCTTGAAGCAGTTTGTTTACGTTGCTGTTGTTGCTTCTGCAGAAAATGTTGTTGCTGTTGCTATTCAGATCAAATCGAGGCTGTTTACAAATGGTAGCTGGTTTCAAAAGATTTTTCTTGGGTCACACAAAGATGGGAGAAAAGCTTCAGGTGAGTATGTAATTTCTGTTAGATAAGGATAGAATAGACTTTTTCTTTGGAGGAGCCAGATGTTAACTGATGTAATGAATAAGACTTGTTTAAAAAATGTTTTAAAAGCTCGGGCCTGCCTAGCCATCAAATTAAGGAATTGTTCATTGTTGAAGAAATCACACAAAGTAATGTTTGCTGAATTGATTCAATCAGATTTTCATCCAGAGGTTCCAGAGGCTGGGTCACCATCGTTCCAAGCATGGATGAATTTTGCCACAGCTACCTTAAAAAATACCGTATGCAAACACAGTTAAGGTTTGTTTTACCCATTTCAAGACATGAGGTAATACCCACAGTCAGGACAATATGGAAAACCGATGCCCCTATTGTCTTCCCAATAAAATAATAGGAATACAGACAAAAGATATTGTTCAGATCTCAACATCGATATAAAAGGTATCGGTTTTCCGTACCCATTGAGAAAACTCGCTCTCTATTCATGAAAAAGTAAACATTTTAGCAACTTTTCCCGTTACTAAAATTATTATTATTATTATTATTATTATTATTATCAATTTCTTTTCAGTTGGATGAGAATAAAAATAGCTAAAAGTAGTTAGCTAATTAATTCCAACCTAAAAACATTACAAAATACAAATATTGCATCAAAAATGGTGGATAAAAAATTTACAAATCATCAAAATTAAACAGTATAAAACAGATATCTAAGGATGTGCATCATAAAAAGCCCAGGTTCGGAACAAATGTGCGGCATAACCTGCATTGACAATTTTCTCCGTACCAATTTTTTATCTTTGTTTTAAACTGATAAAGGGATTCTGAATTGCGTATTGTTAGTGGTAAAGTTTGCCACAGCTGCGGACCTTTAAATCTGACGCTTTCTGAGCCGTTGATGACTGATCTCACTCTTGGTTTAATAAATTCGTTATTGTTACGCAAATTGTAGTGAGTCGTATTTTGACGGAAAGTTTCCTGCATGAAATGAAGGATTTAGGTCATTTCTGGTTTTGTACATCTCAGTCATAAGTATTTGCAAGTTCTTTGTATGAATAGTGACTGCACAGTCCTTCCGTAATAGGTCTCTAAAAGTCGATTCGGTGTCCTTATATGTAATTCTCAATGCCCTTTCCTGTATTTTGTTGATTTTTTAGTTCAGCTGCCTGTTGTGAAACATCCAGACTAAAGGACAGTATTGAAATTTACTGGTAATAAATGCCCTCATCGAGATTCTTAGTTTGTTATGATCCATATAGGGGGATATGCGGGCAAGTGCATAGAGTTTATTACTGGCATTTTGGCAAAGTTTCGAGACGTGATTGTCAAAGGAGAGTTTGCTATCAATATGAACTCCAAGTAATTTCTCTTCAGAGCTATTAACGTGTCACTTTTGAAAAAAACGCGACACCAAAACAAAAAACATATCATTAGATTCCTCAATGCCTTGTCAATATGAGAAAATTATTCATTTACCTAAGGAAATTCTGTGCAACCTCCACCAACGTCTTTTCGTCGCAGTACATCATGTGGCCTTCTTGCGAGTTGCTCCAACTCCAGGTGACCGCACTTCGCATAAAATTATGTTATGAACAAGAAAAAAGTACCGATTTGTAGCAAAAAGGCCCCAGAACTTGAATATCTTATTATATCCTCGGTTATTCGATGCCTTTATCTGCGATTTTAGGGGCATTTACTGCGTTTCCTACTGAAATTGCGATGATTTACATGAAGTTTAAGGTATCTGCTTTCCGATACCTTTTTGGTATCGCTTTATCGATATCGTTCTGACTGACCCATGTTACATATCTGTTTGCATGCATCCATGACACAAAGTAGCACAAAGTTTGTTAAAGAATTAAGAAAGATGCTTAACCAGACTGGAAAGTTTGTACTGCACACGCAAGATATTGCACGCGCAGGAATGTGCGTGGTTTTCAACCTTGGCCGCGCAGTTGGCAATAAACAATATTAATTGATCCATTGTTTTAATCTATTGTTCTCAACCATGAATTTAAGCACAGTCTTACTTAGGCCATCTCACCTTGCCTGTGCAGCCTGTGCAAGATGCAAACTTTCCAGTCTGGATGCTTAAGAGATGAGTCAGTCAACTTGAATCAGGAGAAAACTAACCTGATGAACCAATTTTGCATATGCCTTGCAAACATTTCGGTCGGAATTTTTTCTGGGTTTCGGGTTTAGGTCTTGGGTTTGGGGTTTTGGGTTCAAGGTTTCGGGTTTCGGGTTTTGTAAAATGCTGGTTGTTTTGAAATCCATGACCGTGTTGAAGAGGGGTTGACAAATGCTGTGAATACAAGTATGACAATGTATCTGTTGTGTTGATTTGTTTTGTTGCATTCGTCATGGTTTTCCTTACTTTATGCTTGATTTGTTGCGGATATTGATATGTTGTACTTTAACTTATGAAGCAAAACTATCTTTGACGTAATCATTTATCATTACAGACTACTAGTTGCATTGGCCAATGTAACTTTTTCAAACGTAGATGTAGAAGTGCAAGAACCTGTAGATATACTACTTCAAATTTATGCACTTATCAATGTACAGCACAGCTGAGACCACACAGTTATACATAGAAATTTAGGGTATAAAAAAATGCATAAATTAAGATTTTTGGAAAGCTTCATGATGGTTTCGTAATTTGTTACTGTACCAAGAATGGTGTAGGTTATACATCGACAAATAACAACCAGATGGCAAATGTATTAGTAAAGAAAAGACAGCATAAATACGTTCTAACAATTTGTCTTGTCTAAAGCAGCTATGGTTAAATATCTAAAAAGTTTCGTGATTGTTTGAGTAACACGAACCATGGATTCGTAATGATTGGAGCTCTCTTTGAATGATATGAGCGTTCTTAACAAATAGTTGCAGTGGCCTAAAACTGATAACTTTGATAACCCAAAACCTTGAACCCGAAACCCTGAACCCAAGGCCTAAACCCGAAACCAGAAACCCAGAAAAATGTCCGACCGCAAACATTTTGCGATGTGAATCAGGCTAAAATGAAAGCATGCTCTTGCAGTATCTATTTACTAAGGGGTCAATCATATATTAATTTTGTCTCCGCTTAGCATCATTTTGATGCTAACTTTCAGACCCCCACCCCCCACCCTTAGTGTCAGTCAATTCAAAACTGACAAAGGGAGGAAAAAGGGCTTCAGTAGACCTTACAGGAAAGGCACAGGATGTACTGGGCCTAAACTCTTTTGGCGTTTTACGAAGCTTCAGCGAACATTCTTGGACCAAGAAGATCGCATGAAAAATGGACTCAGGAAAGAAAATAAAACATAAATATTCGCAATCTTCACAATATTACGAAATATATCTTCATGAAAATTGATGTAAATAGTTTTTGTTCTTAGCGTCATTGTTGCTGAAGGCTGTTGAGCCCCCCATCCATTAACGTCAAAATGATGCTAAGCAAGGACAAAATCGACTTATGACTGACCCCTAAATCTCGGATTGCTGAGTATCTGAAGGCATTCACTCAATGGTTTAATTGCTTGCAGGAAGAAAAGCTTCTGGAGACAACCATTGATATGCTGATAACTAGAGCACAAGATCTGAAGAAAAGCTTGAATTCATTTTTATTGAAATTAGAACATGAGCAGCCAAACTGGTAAGCATAATATCCTTGCAGATGCAATTAATTCTGCTGTGTTGCAGTGCCACACAGAGGCTTCATTAATGTGTGTGAGCACCTGAGTGCTGCTCAAGACACAAATTATCATATTACATGCCAATATTTGATACATTACCTGTACTCAGAGCTTGTCACAGATCTCAGGAGTGACTTCACCCTGGGCCCAAACCATTGTACTGACAGACCATTCATTAATTAATTGCAGGCACATTTTCAAGGCATTTGCTTGCAGACCTTCTAGAATACTGAATGAAGCCTGGTGTTGCATGATGTACAAAAGCTTGAAGAGTTCACTTGAAGATGATTGAAAATCTGAAACTAGCAAGCACTACCTCCTTTTGAGTTAGCGATATGCTTCCTTTAATGATAGATTGTGTTTAAAGCTCATACTGTAGATATTGCTTGATAGAGAAAACTGATAGGTTGTATCAGAAATGCTTCAAAGATGAAATGCTTCAAAGATAGCTGCATTCTTCTTTCATATGTATACCAACAAATAGACAGAATCAGTGAAAGTTTTTTTACACCCATTCAACGTCATGTGGTCAACCTCTTGATAAAACATCTTTTGACTTCTGTAACATATTTCGTGTCATGCAAAGTTGTGGTGTTAAGTTCAAAAAGTGGCATAATGCTAAAAGTACCCAGGAGTATGGTGACATAACTTGAAATGGGTAAAACAAACCTTAGTCAATTAGGTCTATTATTTCATTTAATAACATGATGCTGTTCATCAAACATCCCAATTCTTATGCCTTATGCCTTCATGTGTGTTTCTTCTCAGTTAGAAATGTACAAAACACTCTTTTTTCTCATGAGAATGTCAAACGTTTCCTACATTAAAATCGAAAACTTTCGGATCGAAAAGTTTCGGCAAAGAAACTTTGGACAAGAAACTTTTGGACACTTTTCGGCAAATTTGGACAAGAAAACTTTTGGACAAATACAACATTAAAAAGCAAGCACGATACCAAAGAGATGTGTAAAACTGATTGTGATTCTATCATAACTATCAACTTACAGAAGGTACATCGTGATCACCACATCTACAAGGACATTTGAATGTAATTTTTGCTAGATTGAACAATGGTAAACCAGCTGTAAACGAGGTTTAAAGGTGTTGTTATGCATGAACTATTTTCAAGAAATGCTTCAAGGAACCAAACTTTTAGATAAAATATTCAAGAAACTTAAGTGCTACTGGCAAAACATTGATTAATTAACATTTTATGCTATGCTTCGTTGTTCTTTTCTATTTTCAATGAATTTAAAACTTTCGGACGAAAATACTTTTGGACATCACCAGGGTTCGGACATATAAACTTTCGGACAAAAGTTTGTCCGAAAGTTTGATCATCTGAAAGTTTTCGATTTTAAACAATGGATCTATTTTTCTGGCCTATGCTACACCTCAATCCCATTTTCAAAGCTTGGTTTTCCACTAGGCAACAAATGTAGTGTGGCATGACAAGTGTTGAATATAAGCTACTTGTGTAGAAAATTTTCCCCCATGCAGATTCAACACCTGGTTGGCAGGGCTCAGAAAGGAGGTGTCCATACACAATGTTCAAAATATATCTTCAAATAACTTCAACTTTTTTCATATCTATTTGCATACTTGCACTATTATTCTTCTCGCTTCAACATATTGATAGATGTCTTATGGGTTTTTGGGGTTTGGCTGCAGACCCTAAGGTCCCTGTGGCTTGGTGTTGCATGGTGTGCAACTAGCCACTCAAGCCAGTTGGCTATGAACCTCTGGCTATAAACTGGCTATGAACCCCTGGCTATGAACTGCACATAAACTTTCAAACCATGATATTTATACTCATTGCAATGGCAATATTTCCTACATGCTGATTTGTTTTAACATGCCTGCATCAGTTGATACTGTTTAAAAAGTGTTGACAAATATTCATATTGCATTGTGATACCTTAGCAATATAATGGTTATCACTGGTACTATGTTGGTATTTGGGAGACAACAAGGATTAAAATCCCTTTGAGAACCTTTGGTCATATATGCAGCTTGTCTTCCTCGAAGGTGAATTTGAAATCCAAACCCATTATCATGATGTATTACCTAACAGCATCACTTTCCTATGACAACCAATACATGCTAAAGATCACCTTCCTACCCAGACCTTTTTCTGTAGAAATGTAGTTGGAATCAACCCTACTTGCTTGCAACAAACTTTTCCAGACATTTCTGTGTGATGTTTGTCGCATCCTCTACATTTTTCGCGTTATGAAAATCAGATACAGTGAAAGGGTCCTTATATAATAGTTGTTTTAAAGTTGTGTCTTGTTTATCTTGTGTGTTTTTGTTTCTCGTGTTAATATAGTATAACTACAACAGAGTACCGGGTGAGCCAGAAAAAAGTTCCCACTTTTGAAAATTCATAACAGCAAGAGTATTTCACAGATTTGAATTATTCCAATTCTAGTTAAAAGCCAAAAGGATGAAGTACCGGGTGTCCCAAAAAAAAGGTAACAGATTTCATCAGGGCTAGCGCTAAGAATTTAACTCCAATCAATCGGAAATAACCTTTAAACTAATCCTCAATAGTTTACTTGAAGATAGACACCTTGTTTGTTGATATTGGAGCATCGAGAGTAAACATTTTTATCATGAAAGTCCAGATTTGCCTTCACCTCCAAACCAGAGCTTTTAGGCTTTGGCCTAAACTACAAATGCGCTGTTCTGGGGAATCTCCTCAAAAATAGGCACAATGTAGAAAGTCCGAGGAAGGACCTTTGCTTTGTGCATGCACATTTGAGTACAAATGCAAAAAGTGAAAACTGAAAAAGTCACTAAGGTAGCGGTCATAAAGTATCTGCTATATGGGGGTGGATGATTTTCCAAAAATCTAGCAAAAAAATTAATGGCCCCATCCTAGATACCTATTCACTTATTTATGGCCCAGTAGCAAGAACTAGGATATTTTTCATGACCCCATAAAATAATTTAGCTTTTAGAATGTTAGCCTGTTAGAATGTTAGCTTTCCTTTCGTTTCAAAGGGGTCTGGAACACAGGCTATTAGAATGTAGGCTCGATGAGTTTACAGGCAGTGTAATTCCAGAATTATAACTTAATAATAAAGTACTGGTTAGCCAAAACAAGAGTAGGAGAAGAAAAGAAATGAACAGAAAAGCAAGTGTCAAGAGGAAAAGTAACAGAAAAATTTTTTTGTAGCATTTGCAGCCGTTGCCAAAACTTTTATGGCCCCATAAAATACATCTGATTATTTTTCATAGCCCCAAAAAGTCATGGCAGAATTTTTTATGGCCCATCCAAATATCATCCACCCCCATATAACAGATACTTTATGACTGCTCCCTAAGGAATATCTTTTACTCAGCCAAAATGAAAATGAATTTACAAAAAAGAAACAACTTCAGCACGAGGGAGCGCCTTCAAGGATCTTACCCTCGTGGGATGTTTAATCGTTTGCGTATAAGCGACGAATTCTTGTTTCGTAATAATTTCAATGATCAAAAATTCATTTTATTCGAACAAGGAAGATTTTTCCACACTCAAGGGAATCATGTCCCTGCAGGGTAACTTTTATTTGGCAGCGCTAATTCATAGCTTACGTAGAATGAACAGAGATATTAACCCTAACCCCAGGTTAGGTTAGGCTAGGTTAGGTTAGACATTAATTATTTTTGTAGCTTAATACCTTGTAACTTGTTGTAATATTTGTGTCTCCATGTTAAGTGTAAGTCTTAGGGTTGTTATATATTTCCATGCTCCCTTAGCTTTTGTATTGTAATTGTTTGTCTTTGCAAATTTTATGAGAATATAAAAAAAAACAGAGATATCCCTTTGGGAAAAAATTCTTGAGTTTGATTGTCAAGTTCGATTTGGATTTCTATTAAGAATTTTTCCGAAGCATGAGGCTTCTCTTGTGTGTACCTGGCAAGTCCTATGATTCAGGAGATTCCACAACAAGCGCGTTGACAGCTTAGGCCAAAACCCAACAGCTCTGGTTTGGAGATAGAGGCAAATCTAGACTTTCAAGGCTACAATTTCTACTCTCAATGCTCCAAGATCAACAAACAAGGTATCTATCTTCAATTTAACTATCGAGGATTAGTTTAAACGTTATTTCTGACTGATTCGAGCCGAATTCTTAGCGCTAGTCCTGATCAAATCTGTTACCTTTTTTCTGGGACACCCGGTATTTTTGTGATTTTTCTCGTTGTATCACGAGCACTATAAATATGGGTAAATTCAACTTTACAAAAAATTTCATGGTTGCAAAATGACTGAAAAAATGGCCCAAAACATCGATCAAAGAATAAATGACTCCTCGCACAGAATAATGAAGGAAATACAACTTCTCATAGGTGAGAGATATCGTCTGGACATTAGTTGCCATAGGATTGAAAATCTTCCGTATTTGTTTGAAAATCGACGTCTTATAACTCTTGAGGGAGGTTAAACGCCCATTGCCTATTGTTCGGTGTGAATATAGTGAGCACAAATTTGACCAATATTTTAGGCCATTTTTCCGTCATTTTGCAACCATGAAATGTTTATAAAGTTAAATTTACCAATACTTCTAGTGCTGGTAGGACAGCAAGAAAAATCATTAAAATGCTACGATCTTTCGGCTTTTAACTAGAATTTGAATGATTCAAATCCGTGAAGCAGTCTTGGTGCTATGAATTTTCAAAAGTGGGAAGATTTTTTTTTCTGGCTCAACCGGTAGATTTTTACCATTTTACTTTCTGTGGTATGGTAGTAATTTAAGTTTGTCATTGTGAATTTGGTTGAGGATATAAAAGGTCCTATTTCAGCTTGATTCATAAAACTCAATCTTTCTTTCAACAGGCCACAGATGCTTGACAGTTTTGCAGTCCTCTCGGGTAAAATATTTACAGTAATGTCACTTACAAGCTCATCACTTTGGATTTTTATTTTCACATTTCCCTTTCTGTTTCAATAACTTAAACTGAAAATGAGCAGATTTCTAAACAAATTGCACCAGCTTGTGGTTATTGGGAAAACGTCTCTGTAAGTTGCTCAGAAAATAGCATTTGATTTTTTTGATCATATTACATTATTTCCATTGAAGAAAAACAAGAAACAACTTTTTGTAGTGTAGATGTGTTTTGAAATTTTGACACCACTATCTTTTATCAGGGATGTGTTTTCCCGTCGTATGCATATTTATAAATGTATATCTTTCAGGTCAAATCAATACATTGAGTAAGATGATGAAAGATGAAAGAATGCCAGTCCTTAGAAATCTTGTTTTATTTCCAATATTGGTTTCTCTTGATAGAGATGAATCTCTAGAGGTTTGTAGATTTTCATTTGATAAGGCAATATCAAATCTGAAAAAATCAGTTACATAGATACTGATCATTGATTAATTAGTGCCTTTTTAGAGATTTTCTTTTCATTTTGTTCTTCACAAAAAATTTGGTTGAATAAGGTAATGTTTTATTATACTTTGTCACTCAAAGCCAGAGAAGCTACAGGTGCTCAACAACTCTCCACTTCCAGTGACGCTTACAATGTACCGGGTGTCCCAAAAAAAAGCTAATCAGATTTGATCAGGGCTAGCGCTAAGAATTTAGCTCCAATCGGACATGGCCTTTGAACTAATCCTCGATGGTTAACTTGAAGATAGATACCTTGTTTGTTGATAGTGGAGCATTGAAAGTGGACATTTTTTTCTTGAAAGTCTAGAGTTGCCCTCACCTCCAAACCAGAGCTTTTAGGTTTTGGCCTAAACTACCAATGCACTGTATTGGGGAGTCTCCTCAAGAATAGGCATAACGTAGAAAGTCTGAGGAAGGACTCGCGTTCTTAGGTGCACATTTGAATACAAATGTAGAACTGAAAACTGACAAACATATCAATGAATATAGTCACTAAGGAATATCTTTCTTCCGTCAAAATGAATGTACAAAAAAGAAACAATTTAGCACGAGTGAGCACTTTCACGGATCTTGTTCTCGTTGATGTTGAATCTTTTGGGTACAAGCGACGATGTTTTGTTTCGTAATAATTTCAATGATAACAAATGCATTTCATTCAAAGAAAGAAGATTTTTCACATACCCAAGGGAATCTTTTCCATGAAGAATAAATTATATTCGGCAGAAGTAATTCAAAGCTTTCGTAAAATGAACAGAGATGTCTCTTTGGGAAAAACTTCATGACTTTGATTGTCAAGTTCGATTTGGATTTCTATTAAGAAGTTTTGCGAAGCACAAGGCTCATCGTGTCTACTTCGCTATGATTCAGGAGATTCCGCAACGAGTGCGTTGACAACTCAGGCCAAAGCCCAAAAGCTCTGGCTTGGAGGTGAGGGCAAATCTAGACTTTCAAGATTAAAATGTCTACTCTCAATGCTCCTATATCAACAAATAAGATATCTATCCTCAATTAAACTATCGAGGAATTATTTAAAGGTTGTTTCCGCCTGATTCGAGCTAAATTCTTGGAGTTAGCCATGATCAAATCTGTTACCTTTTTCTGGGACACCCGGTATATTACAATAAGACGAGGATGAGGACAATAAGACATGGACAAGGATGACAATCAAAAGAAAAATTGGGACCCTATGGGGATGTGCGAAGAATTCCGGTGCATGTAAAATATTGGGGCGAGAATGAATTTCTGTGTTGTCCATAGAGCGGTGGTGTCAAGGAGGAAATTGCTTGTTCGTTGCTGTTGTATTTTGTGTTCTTTTGATAATCGAGGGAGAAGCCTGGAATGTGAAAGCCGAGGTGAAAGCCATGAATCTGAGAACTGGAAGTGGGTGTTTTGGAGGATACAGATGGAATTCTTCGACGCAAGGTGAACGCGTTACTTCCAGTGATCATGTTCACTACAGTTGCACCCCTTCTGTCTCAGATAGTTACTCATCGTTTACATGGGGAACTAAACTTCTACCCCAAAATATCGATTTTAGTAAACATACAATTTCCAGAGGATTCTTTGCTCCGACATGCTCCAAAAAGCGGCCTAAGCCCCCTCGAGCAACTTATAAGCAATCTCCTCCGGCAGATGAATTTCCTCTCTTTTCAAGAGTAAAGGCTGGGAGGAGTGGTGGAATTTTCAAACAGTTGCTTTGTAAAACCGCTTAATGAATCCGGAAGGAAAAACAATTGCACTTGCATATTATTTCAAGTGAGAAGACTCATTCAAATTCCTGGTGAATGGTAGTGAGTACAGGTTGGCAGACGATTGTCTTTTCCATCTTACTGTTCTGAGCTGCACTCAATTAACTTTTTTAACAGCTAATTTTCATCATAAATGTCGCTGTCAAGTTGCCAGATAAAGGTTCAAAATTATCTAGCATAATTGAGGCTCTGATGACTTCTTCAATGGTCAAACTATTTCAGGTATGCCTACCTATTGTTACACTTTTGGCACGGAAAGCGTCCGTAGATAGCTAGCTAGCTACCTAGCTACCTCGATTCCTTCCTATACAAAATCTCCTCCACCACATAATGTGCTCATTCTTCGCACATAAAAAGTAGAGAAAACCAATGTTTCATGCTTTGGTTTGATTTGATTGAATTCTGGCTAATGATTTTTTAGATTGACACTCAAACTTTTGTCTCATTCTCCAAAATTTGGTGTTTGTTTTCAAGGGCTGTTGTAGAGGATATAACAGACTGATGTGTTCTATGATTATGTTTGAAGAATGAAAACATTATGGAGGGGCTTTTCTCCAACCGGAAGGAATACACCTACCTACCTACCTATAGAGGAAGGAATCAGGAATGTTGTAACAATAGGCATTATTTATTTACACAATCCAAACAATCGATAAAGCATTTGAAGTATTCATTGACATTGTTAATTTACACAATCAAAACAATTCAGAGATATTTGGGCCAACAATCAAATTTAGGTGAGCTGCCAAACTCTGGCTGTTAATGAATCCATCAGTTGAGCTGCCAACTCATTAAAAGGCAATTTACCAAAATCTGACCTCTGTGACCTGGCAAAGTTCCCTTACTGTTTGAAATCTTCAAAATGGACGACTGTTGTCGAGGGGCAAGCAACTCATACTATGATATCAAGAATTAAGTGTTGAACTGTTTTCGTATCAGCTAGCGTGTGGCTAAAGTAAAAACTCGTCTGTAATGTCTTCCATCAATTTTTGCTACATCTACACGTATTTTTTATAAGAAACAAGGGATGTGGGGTAGAACTGAAGTTTACTTGAAATTATCGGATTTTGAGTACACAGAGTTTCTTACGAGTTCCTTAAATTTTCTGTAATAATCTTCATGGTCACTACTTGTGCCCTCGTGATCATTTCAAAACAAGGTTTTTTGAAGCCTTTCCAATGATAACACAAAACTCCGGTACTTTCTGAATAATATGATACAGGAAGCAAGTAAAAATAAATTAAATGCATGTCAGAGATTTCAATTTTCAAAATGAATAGTTTCTTAAGCTGTTTCATGTTTGAAGAATGAAAACATTGTGGAAGGGGGTTTTAGGCAAACCAGCAAGAATATACTTGTATAAAATCAAAACAATCGAGCAAAATAAAACCTCTATCAAATTTTGATGAGTTGCCAATCGATTTCTCCTGATTAAGGCTAATTACTGGGTGTTTCTTACAAACTCTCGCTGTTAATGAAATCATCAACAGAGTTGACAAGTCATTAAAATGCTATTTACAAAGTTTGATCTGGCAAAGTTCCCTTACTGCTTGAATCTTCATATGGACGACTGTTGTCAAGGAAACCAACCAACCCATATGATACTATCAAGAAACAGGTGTGGTACTATTACAGTGGCAGATCTTGTCTGGCTAAAGTAAAGAATTTGGCAATATCATATGCCATCCTTATTTTCGGTACATCCGATTTAATAATTCTGACGTTTCTCAAGAAACCTGGTCTCCTTCAAGTGGGCTCGTTAGGCTATTGCCATCCCGATATAAACTAAATCCTACATTAAACAGTTGCAATTGCAGATCAATATTTATTACTTTATGAAGCAAGCTACGTGCACGATCTCATTCTTCAAACATGGCTAATGGGAGCCTTTTTAAGACAATGCAATAAGATTGATTCAATGTTATGTGATTATTGCATGGATATTGAACACACAGTCTCCTGTCCAAGTTTTATCCTCGTAATTATATCTTGTAGAAAGCAACAGAAGGAAGGATCCAAGCCTTCAGCCATGAAGTCGGTAAGTAGGACTATGTATCCAACAATAGATTTTTGATGATTGATTTTTGGGAAGAATCCCTATGCTTCCACGAAGAGGGCCGCGCCCTTGAATGTTCGAGTTTTCTCACATCAACGGTTTTTCCTAGACTGAAGAATTTACTCCTTGTTTTGATTAGCAAATATTTACCCAGTCGACAGAATGAGATTGCCGGTTGTGCATAAAGCTTCCGATGGGGGAAGATGGACTCCAAAGTTGTACTTGGCATCAAGAATATCAGTGGGGTTACTGTAGTGACTCATAATTTCGCTGTTGCATTTCCCAGACAGTTAAATGTTACGTTTCCCATAGTAGTTCATGTGTTTCTTTGGGTGCAAAGTATCAAACAGAGCTCCTTACCACTCGGTATTTAAAGGAAATTCCTTAGATTGGGCCTTGGAATTGTGCACACCAATTTTTCGTTCTAAGAATAAACAATTGATCAAGGGATTTTCATTCATTTCACTTTAAACTATCTTTACAGGTTACAGATTCAGTAATGAAGAACTATTTTACAAATTGATCTGTGCGAAAAATAAGCCCAAATTTTTCAAAATTTCGGGCTTTGCCTTTTTAAGGGTGAGGCTTTTGCTGTCCTATTTTGTTTCATGTCAGATAAGGAAGATATTTTTCTGTTATTAGAGTCAGTATCATTGTTTTTGTTATCCATCCTTCTTCTATAGATCTTGTCTTAGAATCTGTTATTCTTTTAGTCCCAGATGCTTTGAGAACGAAATATGAACCAGATGTTGAAAAGGAGGAAGCAAAATTTTCAAAGAAAGCAATGAACCTAACACCTGAAGAAGCCCAGGTATGTTTTGTCGCAAATGTTTCTTTACTTTTGTAAGAATTCGTTCTTCATTTAGCACTTGATGCAGACCGTAAGTACTGCAATAAATAGCATCCAGACAAGAATGAAGTTCCTTGCTGATAAGTTATAGGCGGACATGGACACTGACAGCTTTCTACCCCCAATGTACAGTAATTGTTCTTTTATAGCGTCCCTTTCTATAGGTACATGTATTCAGGAGCGCTTTACAATTCCATTGCACTGTCCTGCAGGGCTAAAAAAACGAAGTAGCGTGGTAGCGGCGCTACGAGGAAAGTAGCTGAAATGCTCAAATTTGCCAGGAAGGAAGAAGGGAAAAAGGAAAAAGAAACGGAAGGAAGGGGAAAAGAAGGGAAACAAAAGAAGGGAGGAAGGGGAAAGAAAGAAGGAGAGAAAGGTAAAGGGGCAGAATTGGGTGGTATTTTGGGAAAGAAGAAGAAAGTGTGTAAAAAGAAATGAAAGTGTTTGGCTTTGCAACCAGGAAGAAAAATATTTTTTGAGCCCTGCTGTCCTGTCAAGCATATTTCTTCTCTTGTACACTCCCTGAGGCGTGCAATATTGACTTGTGCAGCCATACAGTCGGCCATCAAGAGTTGTTGATCCTTTCATCACTAAGGTACCAATTTTGCACATCAGTGTGGTGTTGTGCCGGATGTTTCCAGGATTCACCCATCCAGGTGGTGGTCTGGTCCAGCATTGCTTAACTTTGGTGGTCAAATGGGAGCCGGTTTATCTGTCGCAGGTGGCAGGTCGAAGGACCGATGCCTGGTGGTCGTAGAAAATTTGTCATGCCGAAACTGTTGCATTGGTGACTTCTTTTTCGTATCGAAGCAACAGCCTAGAAAACACAAAATTGAAAAAAATCTATTTATCAAACTCTCCATTTTTTCACTTGTTTTTTCTATATCCAGATAAAATTTTTTGCAATACAAGTTACTACCTACTCTGCAAATTAATACTATACCGTCGTGCAACACGACAGGAACACGAAATCACGAGGAGCAAAATAGAATGACTACCCCATGGCCATCAACATTTAATAATAAAAGACAAGACGCTTCCAAAACAACACACAAAAGAAAACGTAGAGATAGTTGCTTGTAAATTAAAAACTACACCCTAACTGAGGAGCATACGAAGGACGTTTGTGGTGAAGACTGCGGAGAGGAAATTCTAAATATCGAACTTATACATCACATCAAACTTTATGCAAAATAACGATATAATAATAATGCAAAATTTTTATCACGCCACAATACAAAATGATAGTCGGTTGCGATTTACAGTCTAAGTCCTATTCACAATTCGAAAATCTGAATTAAGAATAACTATCAAAACAATAGGATAAAAAGCATGCTAACATTGAAAATTTTCAATGACGTATTGGAAAAAAGTTGTTTATGTCCACATATGTTTACTAAACCCTTCTCAGACATTAATTATTTCATTTATTTTCATTTTAAAATTCTTTACCCAGGGATACAATTCAGTTTGAATAACTGTTTTACAATGTACCCTGCAACTAAAAATAAAAATAACCTAATAACAATAATCGTCTGATCCTATAAATATACAAAACACCTATTAATAAAAACTTGAATAGAAAAAACGGAATATTAAAACCAGCTTTCCTTGAATATTTTCAATTATGAGCTTTGAGTTTGGCTTTAAACGACTGGATGGAAGGAGCTAACTTGTTATCAGAATGGAGTTTGTTCCATGTATCAACTCCGCGGAAAGCAATCGAGTTTTGACCATAAGCTGTTCTCATTCGAGGTATATAAAGATCGCATTTTGTATTTCGTAAGACCCGACTGTGAACATGTGACAATCGGGAGAAGATCTGGCATAGGTTGTCGGGTGCAAGTCCATTTAGGGATTTATATACCATAGTGGATGTTTCCCTGTGGACAAGCCTATCAACTGAGAGCCATCCTAATCTTTGCAACAATGGCCACGAATTATACGCTATTTCAAAAAAGTTTGTTTTCAGGAGCCTCTTGAAGGTATTTATGCATTTTGCGTTCTTGAGAAAATGTGATGGATTTCGTTGTTTCTCTGCAGCTAGGCAAAATAAACATGGTCTCCGTCGTGGTTCTAGCTCGTGAACCATACCTTGTGAACCAGTGAAAAGCACTGTCTCTAGAATAAATCCTTGTAAAATCTAAACGGAATGACCAATTTTAGCGAGGAAAACTTCTAAGAATAATTGATTATGTTGGATGTTCAATCAGACATTGCAAGGTATTATTGCTTTCATACAGGGTGTATTATAAAAATCTTCCCAGTTTTTAAGCTTTAGTATCTCTTGACCTATGAAACATTTTCTAAAAGCGTAGCACTGGAGTTGCTAAATGAGTACTTGTTGGATGCAGTTCAGAAACGGTATGGAAAAGAAGTGGTCGTCAAATTTGAATCAACTGCTCTGCAGTTGTAAGCAGCGTTTTACAGTATTGTAGTAAACAGTCATAAAAAACAGTCATAAAAACTGTCATAGCAGACAGTTATAAAAAGTTAGGGTTTTCATGATTGTAAATTATACCGAGTAAATTATAAATTATACTGTGTATTTAAGTTTTTGTTGGCATTAATTAGCCAATTAACTGGCTAGACGAGAAGCCAACCTAAAAAAAAATTAAAAAAATAAATAAACTTTCCCATTTTTGACACAATAACCCCTGTCCTGTTTCCAGAAATGGTGTTCAAGACACTCAAAACATAATTCATTTCAAGGGGTGTCACTGATGTTGAGATTAATAAGATATAGGCAAATCTTTATGGTGTGGCCAGTTGCGCATGTTGATTTTGTAAAACGTAGCTTGTAATACTGAAAAGCTGATTCAGGTTTGACAGCCCGCCGTTTTTGTTTCTATTGCTCAATTTTTTAAAACTAGTGCTCTTTTACGCGTTAGTGTCTAACATTGATATAAGATTTTGGGGACATCTTTTCTTAACATGGAGTCCTCTCCTCTCCTTATATCGGGTGAGTCAGAAAAAAAAAATTACGAGTTTTGTGGGCTGTGAAATAAAAAGTATGAGGCCGATATTCAGAACTAAGGTGTAAATCTATCAGTCAAAGGGTAACTTAGATGAGAAAATTTTGTTTGGTAACATCACACATCTCATTTTGTTTTTAATTTTTTTCATTTTAAAAATATTTATCCTGGGATACAATTCAGTTAAAAAAATAATGTAGCAACTGCTTTCCAATTGTCCCAGCAAAAGAAAAAAAATATTAATAAGATCTAAGCCTATTTATAATAATTTATACTTAAATAGCTATAAAAACGTAAAAGGAAAAAAAAGTAACTCATTCGATACGATTCGATGCAGATCAGCTTTCCTTGAATGTTCTCAATTCGAAGCTTTTAGTTTACTTTTAAATGACTGAATCGAAGGGGCTAATTTCATTTCCGAGTCGAGTTTATTCCATGCGTTGGCTCCACGAAACGCAAATGATTTTTGGCCATAAGCTGTTCTCATTTTTGGTAGAGCAAGACTGCATTTGGTATTACGTAGAACCCTGGCATGAACATCAGACAACTTGGAGAAAATGTTACCTAGGTTTTCAGGTGCGAGGTCATTCAAAGATTTGAACACCATTGTACAAGTTTCTCGATTGATTAGTTTATCAATTGACGGCCAGCCAAGCCTCTGCAATAGAGGAGCGGCCGGAGTGTCAAACGGGCTACCTGTAACAATTCTAGCAGCTCTGTTCTGTAATTTTTGCAAAGTTTTCAGTTTAGTCTTTTATCTCTAAGACCTAACAATTAGGAAAATGCCTGTAAGGGGTTTGTATGGGAATCTAATATTCCTCTGGTCCATGATTTATTTGGCATTGAAGTTCACGTTGTGGGTTTCAGAAATAGAATGTAGCTAGTAAATTATAGACCAGAATTGAATGAGGAATCCTTGTTCTCAAGCATGCTTCTTACGAGCATTTTCTTATTTTCTAGGTCTAAATGATGAGTGATTTTAACAAAAAAATTTTCTCATCTAAGTTAGCCTTTGACTGATAGATTAAGAATTCAGTTTTGAATATCGGCCACGTACTTTTTATTCCACAGCCCGCTAAACGCATAAACTTTTTTTTGACTCACCCGGTATGCAGTAACTACTTTTTATATTTGTCAAACGTCAATCAGTTTTTCTTTAGAACACCTTGTATTATGAAGGATAGATTTATTTCCAGGCTAAACGGCATTGACGTCCTGGCAGAGATAGATGCTTTGTATGCTAGAAAATGCCCCACTTTCGACAGGTCACGTCAAATCATGCACAGGGCCAAGTTTAAGATTAATTACTTGATCTTTAGCTGGAAATCAATACGTACCAGGTGTCCCACAAAATACTTTCCCTATTTGAGCTGTTGTTTTAGTAAAAGTGTGTTTTATTTGATAAAGATTTTAAAAGAAACCTGTTTCACAATGCTCAACTTAGATTTGAGTGTTTGTTTGATTTTTGTATCTGCGCGCATTGATTTTCTATAATCATTTTCCTGAAAAAAACAGAATGCCTGAAATGCTCAAGAAAGAGTTAAAAACTGTTTATCAATAAAATCGTTAAACCTTCACCTAAAAATTCACGGAAATTCTGCTTTTTAACTAATTTCCAAGAGGACGGAGCTTGAACGCCATAAAGGGACCCAAGAAAAATCATATTTGTCTGTTTTGTCCGTAGAAAGCAAGGTTATGTTTGATCTGCGAAGAAAAATTATAGTACACAAGACAAGGTCCTGTGGTCCGCACTTTAGCGCATTGTCGACTTTGAACACCAGTTTAAGAAATTGACAAGCGGTTGTATGCCTTCACACCTGTGATGTAAAGCATGGAAGGAATAGAACATATCTCCATCGCTAGATTTCCCATCTTTTCAAGGACTTCTCTAGCATACCATTTTCGAAAAATCCACATTTTGAAGATCTTTTTATGCGCAAAAAGTTGCGTAAAATTATATGGATCCAAGTGAGCCTTTAAGCGAGAGATTTCCATTTACATCGCTCAAAACAAGGCAGTGGTTGTTGTTGTGGAACTGTTCAAACGGGGAAAGTTTTTTTGGGACACCTGGTGCTTGGAATTGTTTTTCTACTTTCAGTGGTAAAAACTTGCATAAAAGAACCTGTGGTTTTCGGTAACAGGATAAAATGTTTCTCATATACAGTATGCATTATAGGAAAACGGTCTTCATTGATACTTAAATCGTTATGCTTTTATCTACTGGACAGACCAAAAAAGACATTTTTGCATCCTTGAAATTTATTCACAATGATTGACTTGTTATGCTACTGCTACTGTGGACATATTTTGAAAGGATGTAACACATATACTTGGGTTTGCAACAGTTTTCAACCAGTCTTAATCATTTATATAAGAACATGCTTCATTTGCCAGGCTGCAATTTTTCATATGTTTAAATTGCGTAATTGGCCAGAACTCCACCTGGAGGTTGCTAATTCACAGTTTCTTTTCTGCAGGTTTTTACTGTATCCAAACAAGACGCAAAAAAATAATAAAAGGGCCTAGCGTACTTTTTTCTACCATTTTTAATCTTTTTCTTTCGATTTTACGTATAAGCGATCTGCAATAAGCGATTTGTGGACTGTGATCTCATCATTTCATAGATTCATTTTTAATTTTAACTATTTATCCAGGGTAATATATTCAGTTTGTGTTTAAGAAAACTGTTTTACAATGTGCCCTGCTGAAACAAAACAATAAAATCTAGCCTAATTACAGGATGTATCTATAATATAGACTCTACAATAAGATCAAAGGGAAAAACTCTCAATTTGATGGGAAAAGAAAAGGAAAAAAATTGACCAAACACTGGTTTCGATGTAATAGCCCTCATCCGGGGATATATCTATGATTTTTCAAAAAGTCTCGAATCTGTTTTTGATCATCGCCAGTGACGGGGCAGTTTTAATTTCGGGGCTCAATTGGTTCCAAACAGTAACTTCGCGATACGAAAAGCTACGTTGTTCATCAGATGTCTTATATCGTGGGATCTCAAGATCTGTTTCAGTACTCCGTAGGACTCGTTTCCTACAATCACATAGTTTGTGAAACATGTCCTGCATGTAAGGAGGTGCTAGTCCATGGAGCGATTTATAAACCATGGTAGTAGTTTCGAAATCAATCATTTCTCTTAAATTTAGCCACCCAAGTTGAGAAATCAACGGCAGTGATGCTTTGTCACTGCCCACAAAGATTCCTCACTGAATTTTGCGCGTGGTGGCATCGTTAAGCATAAATCACATTTTTGAATATGTAATTTTGCAAGGAAAAGACCAAAAATTGTGCAGAAAAGTACGATACGCCATTCATAACCATATATCGGATGACTCTAAAAAAGTTTAGGCGTTTGGAGGGCTGTGGAATAAAAAGTATGTGACTGATATTCAAAACTGAAATTTTCATCTATCGGTCAAAGATCCACTTAGATGAGAAAATTTTGTTTGGTAGTATCCCTCATCTTGCAGACCCAGAAATTAAGAAAATGGTACTAAAGGGCATGTTTGGGAACAAAAATTCCACATTCTATTTTGGTCCATGATTTACCTTCTATTGAAATTGGGATTCAGCATCTCAAACTGCCAATGTAAACTTCACTACCACATAAATCATGGGCCAGAATGGAATGTGGAATTCTCGATTTCCATACAAACCCCTTACAAGCATTTTGATTGTTATTGGGTCTAGAAGATGTGTGATTTTACCAAACAAAATTTTTCTCATATAAGTTAGCCTTTCACTGATTCATTAACATTTTAGTTTTGAATATCGGTCACATACTTTTCATTCCACAGCCCTCCAAACGCCTAAACTTTTTTTTGACTCACCTGGTATATAATCTTTCATTTGGCCATCAATCATACTAACCCCGGACTGGTCCTTTAGTAGCAGAAGAACAACTGAAACAAGTGTTTAGAGTTACTTTCCATTTGATTCTAATTAGTTTGATTTGACTTTACAGCGACAGATTGATCATCTAAATGAACTGGCAACCACAATGCTCGATATGATATCGTCTTCACGAGAAGATTGGGATTCTGAAAGCACATGTAAGTTGGCTTTGTGTTGAAAGAACAACTGTTTCTAATGACTGGTGTTAAGCTTAGACATCTGGCCAACTTGTTGAAATTTAATGGCCTACCATTATGAAACCGTCGCTAAAAGCTTGTTTCTCGTAAGTATTATCTTTTAAAAGCAAGCTAATTCTGCCTTTTCGGAAATAACCTTGCCGAAAAGGACCAGTGTAGTTAGAATCTTTCTTGGAACGGCATGTCACTCTATGTTTGTACTCCTCTGAAAGGGATCTGCATGAAAACTAAGCCTTCTTTGACCTTCTCAATGCTAGCCTCATCACCTCGGCTCGAGGAATGCTTTTATTGGGTTTTCGTTATGTTTCCAGTTCATGGCATAATTATCTTATAGCGCATGGTTTATATTTTTTGCTTTATTGAGAGAAGATTTTTTAAATCTTCTTTTTCTGTCTTAAAATACCCTTTAACTCATTCCTGTCTTGAATTTAAGTGTTGATGCCAAATAGAATTTACTTATCTATATAAAATCGTTCAACGAAGGAAGATGTTTTCTAAGATTCATCACATTGGTCATCCTTGGTCGCAAAAGACATTTAGCTCCGTTTGACAATGTTTTTGATCGCAAATGAAAAGTTCAAATTCTCCAGTTAAGGTTGTTTTGAGTTGGAATAATGTTGAGAAAGCAAAATCAACATTTAGTTGCAATGTATGCTGTCATTTCGCCGTTTTGGCCCTCAAATCTTACTTTTTGGCGCTTCCATCTCGCACAACAAATAGAATAGAGCGAGTGTTGTCTTCGTTTGACATCATCACGTGCAGGCTGCCATAGGAAAGTTTATTCCATAATATGGCAGTTGCGAACCGTAAGACATAACAGGTTTTTGTTGGTTTTTTTTGTTTTGTTTTTCAATTTATTTTGAGTGGGTCTGTCAGGATTTCTAGGTACTGAAAGCTAATTTACGCCCACCGTGCATGCCGCATCCAGGCATTGGGCCCCTAGTTTAGCGTTCCTTCCGAAGGACGACGAGGTGAGTTGTGAGTTCAGGCCTCCGAGGCCACTCATCCGGTGTTTGACCTCAGTCGACCGACCTTAACTTAAGTTACCTGACGAAAACTGTTTAAGCCACTCGGCCACTAACCCCGTAAACGGGTAAACCAATTGGAGCTTCGACAGAACTGGGCCAACAGTTTTGTAAAGCAAATTTGTATGAGGCAGCAATATTTTAAATTATTCAAGGTGAGAAATGCTTTGAAGGATGTGTTTAAAATGGTGTAAAATTTCCTTGTCACCTGTATGCAAGAACGATTCATTAGTCATTCTTCTTCATTTTCAAAGTCAATTTTTTTCGTTAATAAAGACTCGTAAAGACAAGAAATGATTTTGTTATAGTCTTTGTAAATCTCCATCCATCGTTCATGAATACGGGACTGATACACTTTTTATTAAAGGGGCAACGAGACAGCTTTTTTATGCAGTAATTTCATACGAGGCGAGCAGATTCTCTTGCAAGAATTTTCTTTTCCATCGGCCATATCATTTAATAAATCTTGCACTGTCCCTTGTATGAATAATGGAGGTAAGTACCTTATCCTCGCGTAGCGTAATTACTTATCTTTCTGCCGTAGAATTTGCTATTTTTTTCAAAATGTTTAAATCGTCATCATTTCCATTTTAGCAAAAAAGATATCAGCTATGCCTTCAGCAAGCGATACTCAAATTTTGCTCAATGCGATTTCACATGGAACAAGTAAGTAATCTAATACTTCATTATCATGCAAAATCTGCCGATTAATTTTCAATATCCCAGACTCATTTGTTGAAAATCCATAACCTGCTAACGCACCAGCAGCCTAACTATCAACTGTTTCCACTCACGTTCTTTTGCAGGACCTTGAGAATGGAGGAAGGCGATGTCATCAAAGTTGACAAAAATAAATCTTTAGCTAAGGCATGTAAGGACTTTGACTCATTGATTTTTGAAGGTTTATTGATAGCACGAGGCTGGCCAGAAGCCGACAAAGTGTGGGAACAGGAACCGCCTAGTAGGTCTGCGCGCAGGCAAGGGAACGCCGTTCCCTGGAAGTTTTGCAAGATTTTTAGACCGTGGGAAAGTTTTTGAAAAGAAGTTTGATTTTATGTTGCTGTCAAAACATGGTAGAACCTGAGCCTGTCATAGCTGTTTTATAGCCAAATAGATGTTGCCCTGTGCTGCAGCAACTTTAATTAAGCAGAATCTTGGCCAGGAGGTTGTATCCCATCGTCATCAAATTGCTTCCTCATCTCGAGCGTTGCATGAAACGGCCTTCCATCGTTGTCTTTCGTGAGCTAAATCGACAGCTTCTCTGTACGTCTGACCTGTCCAGTTCTTGATATTATCCAACTAATTAATAGACCTTTTAGCTATTCTACAAAAGAGCCTGGATCGAGCGTCATTTTTATACATTTTTATACATGAGATTCGATCGAGTGGCGTTAAAGCTTCTATCACTATTGTGCACATTCGAAAATTCTACAAATTGCAGCAAAATGTCGTTCGATTCTGATTCTTCAAGAATAGCTAAAAGGTCTATTCGCGGCCGGCCGTCCTCTTCCCCTTCTCCCATCAACTTGTCCCTTTACTAACTGTCGTGGCACTTCAAAATGTCGTATTATATGCCCAAAATATTTTAGTCGCCTAATTTTAATTGTTTTCAAGAGCTTTCTTCCTTCGTCAATTCTATTCATGACTTATACATTCGTTATCTTGTCTGTCCATGGTATTCTGAGCATTTTCTATGTATCTTCATTTCAAACGCTTCTATCCTGTTGGCCTGCGTTTTTGTAATCGTCCATGTTTCCACTCCATATAAAAGCGTAGAAATAACGTAGCATTGAACTTAGCATAATGCAACGTAGCATAACGTAGCATAGCATTGAACATAATTTAGTCTTGGTTTTTAATCAAGGATTTGAAAAAAGATCGGTTGTTGCAAGTAGTAGAGTTTTTGTCCAGGTCAACCTTATCATTGAGCTGTACAGTTTATTTTTTGTGCCTAGGTAGTGCTTTCAGTCTCAATGAATGAAGAAAATTGCAGCCACACTTGTATGTGTATTTGGTTGCTCATCTTCACGACAAAAGTCATTTAAATTTTGGTTGCTTAACAACAGTTAACGTGCCTATTTTGAGCCACCTACTTAGCAATCATTCGTAAGATTGCTTGCAATACAAGTATTTGTTTTTATGTTATATTGATTTTAAACCTTCACATGTTTGTTTATAAACGTGTTCAATTTCACTAAGTAATTTTTTAGCTATATCAATGTAAAGTCAAACAACTTTTGCAAGAAGTACGGACTAACTTTTTGCCGTTCCCAGGAAGAAAAAATTTTGTTCAACTCTGAGATTAGCCATCACTAAACTGCGAGTTGAGGCTGCGCGCAGGCTATGCTATCACTATATTCACAACACAAGTCGACTTTGTCTTTTAAGTCTTTCTCAGGTGCTTTCTTTTCAGTATTTTTCTTCTTTGATAATTTAGTAACTTGACTTACAATTGTTTTTGCATCTATCTTGATATTACCACGTTGATTATTGACTGCTTGTTTACTCTTAGTTTTGAGTTGATAATGAATAATGGTTGACATGAAACTTTCCGGAAAATTTTAGAATACTCAATAATGATCTGTATCGTAGCCTATTGGACTTTTGGCTTACCTTGTTTGATGGATACGTAGAAGGAATTACCTTACTCTGGATCTGTAGAAAGAATTACTGATAATATACCAACACGATTGTTTTCTTTCTCATCCTACGAAAGATAAATCAAAAGTTTTTGAGAGACTTTTCCTCAAGGCCTACAGACGTTAATGTTTTGCTTCGCATTCTTAGCCATGCTTTCCTGCGGTGAAAAATTGGTTTTCCTTGTTTTTGAACAGTTTGAATTCTTGTTGAGCTGTAGTGCATAGTTGATGTTGTAGCTGTATGGTAAAACAGGAATAGCGAACTGCGAAATTAAAATTTTCGCAGTAATTGTGATAATTATTACAAAAAAAGTAAATGTGATAATTATTTTGAGCATTTCTGTTTCAGGTTTAAGGAGAAGAACATCGTCCTCAGTTGAATCAGGTGAGGTCTCTTTCAAATTGCAATCTTGCCATTTAAAGCGTTTGGAGTGTAATTCCAATTTGATGTTTTCAGAGTAATTTTGTCCTTGACGAAGCCAAATTGTCGGTGATGACAAGTAAGTATACGTCACCATTTTTCGTATGAATTTAAGGTGAAGATGAAGTTGTATTTTTTCAGCGTCAAGTGCTGGGATCGCAGAAATAGAGCAGACCTAATAAATCTTTTAGCTATTCTGAAAGGAATCAGAATCGGACGATATTCTGCTTCATTTTGTAGAATTTTTGAATGTACACAATAGGGAAAGAAGCTATAACGCCACTTGATCGAGCCTCGTGTATGTATGTATGTATGTGTGTATCATTTGCCACATAAAAAACATATACTCAAGATATTTTTTTCTTTTTTTTATCAAGCAAAACCCTAAACTAAATATACTGTACATTATTTGTCCCATCCACAGTGGGAAAGACACGAGGTCACCTAGTTTGCACTGTAAATGGGACTTACAAATTAAGGCTCACAATGTCCAGAAAGAAAATCAACAAACAATCAAGACGACCAGAACAATAAAAACAAAAACTAAAACAAAAGCTATTATAATGAATATAAAAATAGATACAATACAATACTTAAAGGTTAAAAACGTAAAAGGAAAAACCCCTAATTACAGTGGCAGGGATAGCATTAAAGGGTCAAGCTCACCTTATTTCCATAATGGTCCCCATAGAGGATATAAAAATGTACAAAAATGTATAAAAATAACGCTCAATACAGGCACTGTTGTAGAATAGCTAAAAGGTCTATTGAGTCCACGACCCCTTGTCATGACATGACGCATAAGTGTTGGGGCTATCGATCACACTGCGTCCGACTGTTTTGGCTGCAAAGTCAATTAAGTTTTCCATCTCAGCAAACACTAAATGACACTGTGTCCATACCATATACCACGTGAGTCGTCAAGTTAAAACGGCTGTGAAATTGGAAGTAAGTCGCTGATATTCAAATTTAAAGTGTTAATCTATCACTCGAGAGCTGGCTTAGTTGCACAAATTTTGTTTGTTAAAAGCAATAGTTTTCTTAGACCCAGAAATGAGGAAGATGCTGGTAAAAGGTTGGTATGTGAAAGAAAATTCCAATTTCAATCCTGGTCCATGATTTACTTGCCATTGGAAATATATTCAATGCAACTGCCTGTTTCAGGAATATAAGTTGAATGTAAATAGCAAGTAAATTGTGGACCAGAGTAGAACATGGAATTCTCTTTCCCATGAAAATTCTTTGCCAGCACTTTTCTAATTTCTCGGGCAGAAGGATTAGTGATTTTACCAAACAAATTTTCTCATCTAAGTTAACCTTTGACTGATACTGGATAAGCCAGAAAAAAGTTCTCACTTTTGAAAATTCATGGCATCAAGACCACTTCACACCGCAAAATTTAGCTTTACAAAAATCTCATGGTTGCAAACTGACTGAAGAATGCCCTAAAACATTGATGAAATTTGAAGGACTCCCTTACCCAGAACAGTATGCAATGGACGTTCCACCTCTCTCAAGGGTTAAACCACATCAGCTTTCAAACAAATACTTAAAATTTTCAGTCTCATGGCAATAAATGTGCAGTGAATAATTGCATTTTCTTTATTGAGCTGTGCGAGGAGTCCTAGTTGATTTGATCAATGTTTTAGGCCATTTCTAAATCATTTTGCAACCATGAAACTTTTGTGAAGTTAAATTTGCCGATACTTCTAGCGCTCGTAAGACAGCGAAAAAAATCACAAAGATACTTTAATCTTTCGGCTTTCAACTAGAACTGGAATCATTCAAATCTGTGAAATGCTGTTGGTGCCATGAATTTTCTAAAGTGGGAACTTTTTTCTGGCTAACCCGGTAGATTAACGTTTTAGTTCTGAATAACGGTTTCATACTTTTTATTCCACAGCCCACCAAACAAGTTAACATTTTCTGACTCATTCAGTATGCAAACCCTCAAAGCATCACACTGGCCGTCAAAACTTATCACACAATATTTGATGTGTCAATAGCTACAAGGAACAAACTTTTCCTAATCAGGAATCCATGTTGTTTGAAATGAATACCGTAGCGTAACATATTCAGTTGACTTTACAGAAATAAGTAAAGTCTTGGAAATGATATCTGATTCACTGTTTTGTGTTACGAATTTGCTACCGGGTGTCCCAGAAGAAACGCTACAGATGTGATTGAGGCTGGTGACAAGAATTTAGCTTTAATCTGTCTCCGATAAGTTTTCCAGTAATCCTTCATAGTTAATTTGGATGTAGATATATACCTAATTTGTTGACATTGGTGCATTCAGAGTTTGAATATCAATCTTGAAAGTATAGCTTTACTTCCATCTCCAAGCCAGAGCTTGTGTGTTTTGGCCTAATTTGCAAACACGCTGTTTAGGGGATCTCCTGGATTACCGTGAAATATGACCAAAGCCTCGTGCTGAGGAGAAAATATTTGAATGCAGATCCAAACCTCACAATCAAATTCATTGATTTTTCCCTGAACAGACATTTTTCTTTATTCTACAAAAGTTTCCAAAAGTTAGAATTGCATCTGGCAAGTCTTTCACCGGCAAAGTAGTTTGATTAGGTGTCAAAACTGTTTTCTTGCAGTCTGCACTGCTTGAATGCATTTTGTATAATCTTTCTAGCAATTATTACAACACAAGCAATCAAGTATACCCAACGGAAAGATCATCCCTGGATAAGATCCTTTAAAATGCTCACTCATGCTTAGCCTTTTTGCATGTGCACTGTGATTGAAGAAATGAATTCATTTGTGAATGCATGCAATAAAATATTTGTCAAATTTAATGTTTCAGCTTTCTTTTGAAATGTGTGATTGAAGCATGGGTCCCTCTTCACAGCTACTGTGCTATGCTTATGACTGAGGATACTCTCCTTTACCTAACTGCGCGTTCGAAGCTTAGACAAAACCCCAAAGCTCTGGTTTGGAGATGGAGGCAAATTTGGACTGTCAAGGTTAATATTCTAACTCTCAATGCATCATCCTCTACAAATAAGGTATGTATCTTGAAGTTAACTATCGAAGATCATCATTGATTCGACCCAAAGTCTTGTCTCCAGCCCCGATCAAATCTGTTGCGTTTTTTCTGCGACACCCGGTATATGTTTAACATCTTCAAGAATTCGTTTTTTTCTCCTATGAAAAATTTTCTTTCATCGACACCTTGACCTTTTTAATGCTATCCCAACCATTTTAGCTGGGGGTGTTTTAGATAAGATTGCTTAACACTTATATTTACTTAATCGCGCGCCTGTAATTAGACTTCTTCTTTTTAATAAACTTTTCTATTCTAACCTTATTTTTGCGAAACCATACATACCTGCATACATAGATATATTGTTCTTCTTTGAAATTCTTTGCTTGTGTGCCCCCCCCCCCCAAACTGTTATTGTTCCAATGAAAATATGTTTTGCATTTCTCAAAAGTATTGTTCAGCAAACCGCATTGTTCACAATGGTACCTCTGTATAACTGATTGTTCCTGCATCTTCAAAGCATTGTTCCCTTACCCGCAGACACGTTCGGGGGGGGCCTTTGATCGGGGGGAGGCGTTTGATGACTCCTCAAATAGCAAATTGCGTTTCTTCGTTCTTTGTGGAAAATCTGCAGGCAGGCTACATGCTTGAAAGATTTTGAAAATTATACAACCTCCTGATCGCTAGGCTAAGGTCAGTTTTATACAGTATGGAAATAACTGAGAGACTGCAAGGGGTCATGGGGAGCACAAGGCGTTTGACAGACCAGAGGCGCATAGCACGAAGTTGTTTAAGTGTCCTATGATTAGGGATTTTTAGACCAAGAAGAAAGCTTGACTTTTCTTGCTTTACGCCTCTTCTCTTTTTATGTTTGTTTTCTTTGATTTCATAATTAAAGGGGTCAGAAGGTTCTCGTGCAAAGCGTAACAAAGAGTTAGCACGTGTCACTGACGAACAGTGATTAAACATTCATCACTCCCCGTAAAACCTTGAAGGTCATTACAAGTGAGATTGAGGTTTGCAACTTAATATATCCCACCCGTCAGGTGGTGTGCTTGTGGGCAGAACGTTTCGCGCATGCGTAGAAGTTGTTCCTTTTGCTCCAGATAACATTTAAATATTTCAAAATTTTGCAATAAAATTCACATTTTTTGAATAGCAAAATCATCCAGGTAACGAGGATTTCCGCTCCAGACACCTTTAATTTCCTCATTTGCATAATGAATACATATTTTGGTTTATGATTTCTTCAAATATTCTTGCAAGATTGTCAACTTCTGACAAGTCCCTAAATGTTTGGTTCCCATCGAAAGGAAGATGAAGTTACATCAGTATCCAAGTGTTTCGTACGTAGAAATTTCGGACTAAACTTCGGCTATGAACGTTTCGGACAAATTTTACAAGACTGGAAACTTTTTTACAGTTTAAAACCTAATTTAAAGCAAAGATCGGCATTCAGCAAGAAATTTGGTCGAGAAATTTTTTTCGGACACTTGTGAGGTCAATCGCTGCAAAGACTCTTGGACAAAATTATGTCCGAAACTTTCACTGTCCGTAACTTTTGGATTGTAGTTTATGTAGCTATATCGTACACTTAATTGGACCGCAAATCATAACTCTTTATAGGGGGTCTATTCTATTATAGTTTGGCGGTTGGGTGGATTCAGCCATATTGTGGATGCGGAATGCGGTTTCAGCAACAAAATCAGTGCGGTATGCGGCTTTTCTATTGCAACGCAGTTGCGGAAAAATGAAATTTAAATGAACGTTCGTGGCGGTAAGTGGTTTGTTCCGTCCCCGAGACATTGCCTTTTACGTTGCTTTTACTGGATAAACGTCATCATATATCGAGGCTTCGCATAGCTGTTAAATTACGGTCATCGAAATTAGTAGATTCACATAAATCTTTTTAGGATTCCTGCTTTATTTACATAGAATAGCAATCCTAAAAAGAACATTTATCGTACTGAAGAAGACTGACGGTTGTGGTTTGTGAGAGAATGGCGCGCGTTTGGCGGGTAAGAACGCAAATTTTTGCGGTTTTGTGGTATTGATCCACCCTGTAAAAGATTGATGCACCCTATAATAGACCTCCATGTTTTAATTCAATTCCTCTTCATTTGCAGTATCAGGATTTGACCAGAAAGCAAGTTCAGGTGTGTCACATGCTAAAGCTCAAAGTTCAGTGAAGTCAAGCATGCGTGGTCTCTCATCCACTGCGGGGCATCCTTATGCTGGACTCTCAAATCAACGAGGGGTACAGAAATAGAAGCAAGTAAGATCTATGCAATTATCATTGTTATTCCGGAAGAAAACAACTTTACCTCGGAAATTCCGTTGGTTAGATAAATTGTTCTAACTCTACAACTGTGAGAACAAGCCAGAACAAATCAAAACTGTGGACGTCAAGGTCATAATATCCGAATATCAAACTAAGTTGAAATCTATTCTAAGACAGAATTGAAGCCCTGTCTAATTTTGCATCCCAGGCAGGAAACTGAGAGTAAATATACCATAGCATCAAAATTTGCCTGTAGATATTAGTAGAACCATTGTAGAAATCTCTTGTTGAAGTAGCATTGTAGAAAGAATCCTTCTTATTGAAATTAAAAAGAGCAATCTTACATGGGATGTTTTTCAATTCCTTTGATACCAAGTATGGTAGCGTTTATCCCCCGAGGAGCTCCTTATGCTGCAGTAGGGGATTGCAGGAGAAAGTGTCTCATGACTCACGGTTTATTCGAAAAATCAAAAGTCAAGGCCTTCAGTTACTTTCGTCAAGTTGAGAGGAGGTAATTAAAGGCAAGGAGGCTAATTTGAACTTTTCGCCTTGAAAGGAGTTACTTTCTAGAGAGGAGGGGGGGGGGGTGAGAAAATGAAAGTTTAGCAGTTCTTTATTTTCATCTTCTGAGGCAAGAATGAGTCCCGATTAAATCGAGATTAGTCGTCGAAATCTTTACTTTTTTCATTCCATTCCTTGACTTGACTTGTTTTCTTCAGTTTTCAATAAATCAGCAGCTCCTTCGTTTGCACATCTTCAAATTTATATTCCAAAAGAGCTTTTTTGGAAGAAAGAACATTGGTCGTTTTCAGTCCAGTTTCCTGAGTCATTCATTCATTCATTCATTCATTCATTCATTCATTCATTCATTCATTCATTCATTCATTCATTCATTCGTTCATTCATTCACTCTCATCTTTAATCAAAACTCATGTTAGTGGAATATACCGCTATCATTTACCAAGGCAGTCTGTGACTATTACTGCATTCACACTGACACAATTAAACCAGCTTTACCTAAACCAGTTTAAATCTCAACCAATCAAATGACTGGATTTGTTGGATTGACCAATCAGCAGGCCTTATTCGAAAACCTGGTTTAGTTTATGCCAATGATTTGAGGTATTACTAGATAACGCCTTCTATGAAATAAGTTAACTAAATGCACTTATATCCATAAATTTGCATTGATCACCTTTTTTGGATCAAAACCGCGAGAGCTCCAGTTACACCAAATTTGCAATCGTGGCTGCTTGAGGAAGTCCATAGCCGTCGCTCTCTGCCACGGTCCCCTAAAATGCTTGAGAAGAGCTGCAGATCGCTCTCCTAAATTCTTCCAAATTATAGACTGTTCACCTTGAAATTTCTCTTTCCTTTGGTTTCTATTCAAGTTTATTTAGGAATATCTCGGTTGAGCATAACACAGGCCTGGTATTGGAATCTCACGCAACTAGGGCTCGTTATTCGTGTGCAAGTATTTCATAAGCTATCCTAATAAACAAAAGCAGATTTTGTAATACTCTCAACCAGTAAATCAAACAAGGCTGCAACAAGGCCGCAGAAGTTGTCCCGAAACCAGTCGGCCAAACTCTCGCCTCGTACAAGCGGCAGATGGTTTTTAAGAAGTTGTGTGCTTATAACGAAAGAAGAAGGGTAAATCTCACGTTCTGTTTCGCGGATTTTTTTCATTTGATTCAGAAGATGAGCTAAAGGCATCATAATCCTCGTGTATTTAGGGCTTAAATGAAACAATTGCCACACAGCTCCTGAGTCAAATAAACAAAATCCGCGTGACAGAACTTTAGACTTGCCCTTCTTCTTTCATTATATGCACGTAAATTCTCTTGATGAAACCACTTTTCGCTTGCCCAAGGCAAGAGTTTGCCTCATTTTAGTTTCGGGCAATTTTTGCGGATGTGCTTGTTTTGATTTACTGGCTGAGAGTATTTCCTTTGTCTGCAGTCGCTAATCACTTTGAACTGAGGTGTATTACAAAATCTGTCCTTGTTACCGCGATATACAGAGGGAGTCAGAAATGCTTGCCGTTTGAAAGGCAGCACCTTGTAGATATTCGCCGTATTAATTTGGTTTGTATCGGCTGACCTGATTCAAACTGGGACATTTTGAAAAGTAATCGACATTTAGTTTCGTCTCTGATTTTTTTCTTTTTCACTATAGACAAAGCAGATAAGGTTACACCCTGTTCAAGTCATAAAGTGATCATTATTTGGAAAAAACATCCTTAGGATTCTTTTAGATATTTCGTGCCATGAAAACTTGTCCCATAAATGCAAGAAATAGTATCATACTAAAGATTCCCAAGAGTATGGTCACATGCAGAGCCTAGGGTTGTGTGGATTGGGAAACATGTAAAAAATCCATCATAATGTGTACTCTTTCACGTCCAAAGTACGCTCTACTGCATGTCGGAGTTAACTCATCCTGTAAATAAGGCTGTTTCACCGGATGGTATGCGACAATTTAAATCATAGATGACATCTCTGACATATTTGTGCCAGCCTTTTTCCATTTATACTTTGAGAGGCTAGATCTGTTTCTCCATTGTGATAGTTGCAGACTGCTGTATGCAGAGTCGCCTACAAGGGGGCAGGGTGCAATTTGCCCCAGGGCCTCAGGTCTAGGGGGTTTCATGAAGCAAGGTACTCCCCCCATTTTTTGTTGCTCAGTCCATCTTTTGAGATCCAACGACGAGATCTTCTCGCTGGAGTCCTTGAGTTAGTACGACCGTTGGGAGTCAGTAACCCCTCAAACGAGGTTTTAACGCAACTGTTATTGTATGGTAGTAAGAACATTCCTGATGAAATCAATAGAAATATCCTTGAGTTGACTCTGCGTTTTATCCATGAAACTGGGCTATTTGATTGAATTCGTTCAAATTTTTGCTATCCGTCAAGCAGTCACCAAGTCCCATTTCATGATATTTTTCTACTGAATTTTCTTTTTGTGTACCGGGTGAGTCAAAAAAAAGTTTAGGCGTTTGGAGGGCTGTGGAATAAAAAGTACATGACCGATATTCAAAACTAAAGTGTTAGTCTATCACTCAAAGGCTAACTTAGATGAGAAAATTTTGTTTGGTAAAATAAAACATCTTTAAGACCCAACAACAATCAAAATGCTTGTAAGGGGTTTATATGGGAATCGAGAATTCCACATTTCATTCTGGTCCATGATTTATGTAGCATTGAAGTTTACGATGCCAGTTTGAGATGCTGAATTCCACTTTCAATAGAATGTAAATCATGGACCAGAATGGAATGTGGAATGTTTGTTCCAAAACATGCCCTTTACCAGCATTTTCCGAATTTCTGGGTCTGTAAGATGAGGGATACTACCAAACAAAATTTTCTCATCTAAGTTGATCTTTGACTAATAGATGAACATTTCAGTTCAGAATATCGATTACATACTTTTTATTCCACAGCCCGCCAAACGCCGAAACTTTTTTATGACTCAGTCGGTATAGTTCTATGTAGTTTTGCTTTATTATTCTTTTCTTCTTCTTTTCCTTCAAAAAGCCACGGGGTAGACATGATATCTTGCTCCTCGTGGTATTGTATTTGTAGTATCGTAGAGTATCTTGTAAGTAGTACAGTAAATATCTTGTATTGTAATTTCTTAATTGATGATATAAAACATAAGATCCTTTTGGATGATTACAAAGTCCGTCCTGAGCTAAACAAGCATAAGAATATCTGATTATTGATTTCTTCATAACCCCAAATGATCGTTGATTCTGTTTTTTGCTACAGTCAGAGAGATGAATGTTGCTGCTAAAGTCGCCTTCAATGGAAAATCGAGCGCCTAGTATAAGGACAAGAATCGCCTCAAGGTCAAAGGCAATATTTTGGTCTTTATGTCAAACGAGAATGATACGCAAAAATCAAAAGTCATTACCCCTAGTTTGCTTATAGTTCGTGCACAAAACTATTGGTGCATCTGTGTCAAATGAGATGTCATGTGAGATTTACGATAACGCAAAATTACTTATGCAGAACCCTACAGAACGTTTCAGTTGTTGCTATTCGCGGGCATCTAATTTGAGACAAGCAATCACGAAGATTCCCCCGCTGCAGAATGATATGCATGAAGATGTTTTGGTTCAGTGTGATCACGTCCCTTCCCCCAGTCCATGGCGCCATTGCTTGCTGGGATTCTGCACCTTTCGTCTCAACTTCACCTGCGATGATTGCATCCGTTGCTGTGTAGGAGGGGGGGGGGTCCTTCTACCTTTGGTTATGCTGCAAATGCTAGCCTCTGTGCAGGCTGCCGGTTACATCATCCTCTAAAGTTGAGTTATTTGCATAATGAGTACTATCAATAAGTGGCTAATGATTCGTTCGTTCTAGAAAACGATTGTTTTGACATAATTAAGCTGCTAATGAAGTCAAGAACGTGCCAATTCTGGGTGAATTTGTTGCTGTGCCAGGGTAAACATCCTAGTAATTTATCCATCTTATGGTGTCAAATCTGTCTAACATGAAATAAGCCGACGTCAAATGTTGCTATAGGATCGCGGGAAACTTCTGTCTTGTATGCGCTTTATGTGCGCTTTCTTTATTTCAGTGCCAATTAGCAGAGATAAAACGTTAATCAATTGCTTTAACGAGCGTGACGGAAGTGGGTTACTTTCTTTCTGACTGACTGACATCGAAGCCCCTTCTTAGATTACAAAGTGGACTTTGTAATCAAACATAAGATCCTTTTGGGTGATTACAAAGTCCGTCCTGAGCTAAACAAGCATAAGAATATCTGATTATTGATTTCTTCATAACCCCAAATGATCGTTGATTCTGTTTTTTGCTACAGTCAGAGAGATGAGTGTTGCTCCTAGTATAAGGACAAGAATCGCCTCAAGGTCAATGGCAATATTTTGGTCTTTATGTCAAACGAGAATGATACGCAAAAATCAAAAGTCATTACCCCTAGTTTGATTATAGTTCGTGCACAAAACTATTGGTGCATCTGTGTCAAATGAGATGTCATGTGAGATTTACGATAACGCAAAATTATCCATGCAGAACCCTACAGAACGTTTCAGTTGTTGCTATTCGCGGGCATCTAATTTGAGACAAGCAGTCACGAAGATTCCTCTGTGCAGAATGATATGCATGAAGATGTTTTGGTTCAGTGTGATCACGTCCCTTCCCCCAGTCCATGGCGCCATTGCTTGCTGGGATTCTGCACCTTTCGTCTCAACTTCACCTGCGATGATTGCATCCGTTGCTGTGTAGGAGGGGGGTCCTTCTACCTTTGGTTATGCTGCAAATGCTAGCCTCTGTGCAGGCCGCCGGTTACATCATCCTCTAAAGTTGAGTTATTTGCATAATGAGTACTATCAATAAATGGCTAATGATTCGTTCGTCCTAGAAAACGATTGTTTTGACATAATTAAGCTGCTAATGAAGTCAAGAACGTGCCAATTCTGGGTGAATTTGTTGCTGTGCCAGGGTAAACATCCTAGTAATTTATCCATCTTATGGTGTCAAATCTGTCTAACATGAAATAAGCCGACGTCAAAGTTGCTATAGGATCGCGGGAAACTTCTGTCTTGTATGCGCTTTATGTGCGCTTTCTTTATTTCAGTGCCAATTAGCAGAGATAAAACGTTAATCAATTGCTTTAACGAGCGTGACTTACTTTCTTTCTTTCTTTCTTTCTTTCTTACTTTCTTACTGACATCGAGTCCCCCCTTAGATTACAAAGTTGGACTTTGTAATCAAAAAGGTACTCCCCCGTCTTCTGTCCACTTCGCTCACAGGGGAGCATCATCTCGCAGTTTTGTCATTGGGCCTCCAAAACTTCTCGGTGGCCCTGGTTGTATGTCTTGATTCAGTTCCCGGGTTGCAGTCTTGTTTATGCATGTTACTGATGTCAGTATAGCAAGAGTAGATTATGTAACAATAGTAGCCGTTATTTTGATTAATTTGCTGGCGCAAGTGGATTTCTAGGGCCTGTTAGTCGAATTGCAAAAGTGCCTGATGGATGAGTCAGTATGATGTATCCAACGTTTGGAAACAGGGACGTAGGAATCATCTCAAACTTGGGGGGCATGACACTTCGAGGGCACTTTTACCTTAAGAAAAAAGGGGCCTTTCTTAAAATAAAAAGGGCACTTCTTTGTCTATTGCAATATCTTGGGGGCACATGCCTTCAGTGCCCCCCCCCCCCGGTTCCTACGTCTGTGTTTGGAAAATCTCGCAGGAAAAACCATTCTGAAATTTCAATCCTATCAACTTAATGATTCTTGAACTTATTTTTAAGCGCATTCTCACAATTTTAGGTGCAGTGCATTATCTCCTTAAGAATTAGAAATTAGCCAAGAGTTCTATGCCTCCAAACTGCTGGGTAATTTTCAAATCACTGCTAGTAGTACAATATTTCAAAAGATGGATATAATTTTCTGACTCGCCCGTAACGCACTTGACTATAGCCTACGCGTAGACCCATTATTCGAAAAGAAGAAAGGGTCTACGAAACAAAGACCAAAAGCTTGCTACGAGGTTTCTGGATTTCTGGAAACTTAATTTATGCAGCCTTTGTTTACACGCGTTTCACACATGATTTGAAAAGAGGATTAGAATATTTAATTTGGCGGCCGTAGCAAGCTTTTGCTCTTTGTTTCGTAGACCCTTTCTTCTTTTGGAATAATGGGTCTACGCGTAGGCTAACTTGACTACCAATCTGAGAGCTTGTGTTTCGAGTCCCCGCCCTGCTGAACCTGGTATGTAGAAGAGTGAGAAGAGTCACCAAATCTCCGTAATTCCAGGAGAAAGGAATCATGAAATGTGCTCACATTGAGAGCAAGGACCAAGGACCAGGACAATATCCAATTCCAAGGACCAGGACGGCCGTAAACGCATACTTTTGTAAAAGGAGACGTCGCAGACTTCATATTCATCGGTCGTTTTCAGTTTTTTTTTTAAATACTGCTTTTGCGTTTTCATGTGGACGGTCGTAAACGCATACTTTTGTAAAAGGTGACGTCGCAGACTTCATATTCATCGGTCGTTTTCAGTTTTTTTTTAAATACTGCTTTTGCGTTTTCATGTGGACGGCCGTAAACGCATACTTTTGTAAAAGGTGACGTCGCAGACTTCATGTTCATCGGTCGTTTTCAGTTGTTTTTTTAAATACTGCTTTTGCGTTTTCATGTGGACGGCCGTAAACGCATACTTTTGTAAACGATGACGTCATAGCTGTCATTCTCATCATTCATTTTCAATTGTTTTGGCGTTTACATGTGGACAGGCTAAAACGCTCCATAAACGATTAGTGGATCAGTGTGGACGGAAAACATTCTATGCATTTACAAAACTTAAACGTATACGTGTGGACGGGGCCTTGAAAGGTACCTTTTGAGGTTTGATTTTATATGGCACAGAAATGCGGAAACATCAGTTTTCATGTGCGAAGTTTGGTTGTCGATAGATATTAATCAATCCTTCCCGCCTACAAAACAAATTAGTCACCTGTTGTTGATTTCTTCTTGCCACTAATTCTAATTTGATATTGCACTATCGTTTTCTAATAACAGTTAATGACTGAACTAAGGTTTGTGGCGAGTTTCAAGAACGCCTTCTTGGAGACATGTAAACGTTTTCAAATCAGCAGCCTTTCGGATAATGTTCTGCTACAATTGTTATTGATCTGAGGACGTTAATAAACCTATCCTCCAACTGACCATTAATTTCATCCACAAAGCTGGTCGGCTCAGTTAAAATAATTTCAAAATTTTGTTTTTGCAACACAGTCACCAAGTCCTTCTGCCTTTTCCCTTCTCGCTTGTTAGTACGTCTGTTTCACGCTTGGTGCAAGGCATACATAGTGTGAAGTGTGAATGGCAGTTCATCCACTTTAAATTAATGTGTATATTCAAATCTAGATTTTGTGAAAGTGAAGGTTAAGTTGCGGTTTTCAGCGCAATGCGCTGGGATCGCAGAAATAGCTAAGCGCTAATCGAGTCCGCGTCCCCTTGTCATCACGCTCAAAAGGTGCTGGTAGGATTTGAACCCCGTCCGCCTGACTTTTCTGGCTGCGAAGTCAGTGGATTACAAGGCGCCACAACACCTTCACCTTCATTAGCATCCAGGCATCCCGATGCTATAGCATTGGCGTAGGACAATGTGCAGCTTCTTCTTGTAATTGTATATTTAGTTGAAATTCAGTTATATGTTACATTCAGTTACACATTGCGTAGTCATTGTCTGTTGCATCGTCCCTGAAGTGTTGTACAGCTGTACCAGTGTAACCTCCATTAACGAAAACCTCCAAACAACAGATAAATATGCGCTAAAGATTGCGCTAAATTAATAATATTGCGCTAAAGATGGCGGCGAGGAATTTTTTACCGAGATGCATCGCGTTCGAACTACAAATCTTTAGCGATTCTATAGGACTTCGATTAAAGAACGCAGTGCATCTCGGTAAAAAATTCCTCGCCGCCATCTTTAGCGCAATCGTCTATTTTCGTTCCAAAATTTCACAGTGTCATTTCTTTGTAAAAGTAACCACTATACAATGGACACCCCTCTACAACGGACAACGGACAGCCTTTGTTGCCAAGAGTATGAAAACTGTTTCTGTGTTCGGTATTTCTTGAATCTATACCCCCTTGTCAGATACCTCTTGTAGCGGATCTTTCCATGAAACATAAAGACGCTGTACACGTATTTTTTTTATAAGAAACTGCTCATAAGAAACTCGACTCTCACTTCACCAACAAATTAAGAAACTCCAGTAATGGGAAAATATAGCTTACGAAACTATTCATTTTGATAACAGAAATCATTAGCATATCTTCCTTTACTTTAAGTGGTTTCATGGATCATGTTACGCGGAAGGTACTAGAGTAATGTTTAAACATTGGAAGGGACATAAGAACCTCTGTTTGAAATGTTCGTGAGGGCACAGGTCGTGAACAGGAAAATTGTTATAGAACCTTTAAGAAACTTGTAAGAAACTGCGTGTACTCAAAATCTGATGATTTTCAGAAACTATCAGCAGACACGCGCAGGAGCCATTTGAATTTGATTCTCAGCACTGGTTCATTTCATTTTTCATTCATTTTTCATTTAAAATTATTTATACACGAAAAAAACCCTTCAGCACTTAATATAAAAAACCTACTTACAAATTTAAATCTAGAAATCAAATTCCTAAAAAGCCTAAAATCCTACATTCCTAATCTGCTGTTGTTCCAGGGAGTCGTGTTTTAAAAATGAGTCTAGCCCTTTAAATGCGTTTTTAGTCTTTGTTTAAAACGATTTAAAGTCGGTAGCTCACGAATCGTGGAAGGTGTATCATTCCAGACTTTCAGCGATGCATAGTGAAAACTCTTTTTGAAAAACTCTGTCCTGCATCTAGGGATTTGAAGATCCTGAGAATTTCTCGTATTGTATGAAGAAAAACATGATCTGGGCAAGTATTTATCAAAAAGGTTTTCAGGACATAATCTGTTTACGATCTTGTAGGTCATCACGTTCCTGTCATAACGGATAATATTTTCTACATTTAGCCAGGAACTAGACCAAAGATCTTTAATTTTTGCATTCTCTATTATTGACCATGCTCGGGATTGAAGACGTTGAAGAGCAGCTAATTTTGTTTTACACAAGCTACCCCAAATAACGTCGCCATAACGCAGATGACTCTCGACAAGAGCATAATACACACTGCAAAGCTGAGATTGTGGTAAAATATTTTTCAGTCGTTTTAGAGCTGAAAGACCAGCACTCATTTTGCCCTTTACACGCCTGTATTGCTCATCCCGGTAAGGCTTTCGTCAATAATGATGCCAAGGGATTTCGCTTGACCAACCTTTTTTATATCAGAACCATCCAGCGTTAGAACCTCTGGAAGGTCAAGACTCCTAGTCTTCAGCCGAAGAGAAAGCAACGAAGTAAAACAGTAATATCAAGGTAATAAACTTAAATTTCTTAGCTACAAACGCGGTACATTATTGCCCAACGTGAAAAATGCCCAGACACAAAACGATTTTACTTTGTATTTTTTGTTGTATCTTTTTAGGGTACAGATTCTATCACAGATTTTCGATTCTTGGGTCACGATGACACAGAGATATTCCACTGTTTCTTGTGAAGCACTTCAAACAGTATCAGCTTTATGCGCGACCATTGACTGATTTATTTAATGTCAAACCCCTGTTAACTTTTAGATTCGACCCAGGATTCATGTCTGCGCACAAGCATGATTTTATCTATACAGACAAAGAGAGTACTTGTTCTTGACTTTTCAATATTCCGTAAGATAGACAGAATATCGCGACGTTGTTAGATACAATTGTCACTCATTTAATTTAGCCAGAGCAATGAGCCTGGTGAACACTGCGTGAAAAGAAACATTGTGTAGCATATTATCTTGGCCTGTCTCGGAGCTTTACTTTAGATGGCATTTATTCACGGCCACTCCAATCTCCTATCTTTAAAGAGTTATTGTTACCCGTGGCCTTTGCAGGTACCCTGCTATTTCAGAAGATGAAGGTGAAGTTGAAGGTTGTGTCTTTTCAGCGCCAGGCGCTTGGATCGCAGAAATAGAGCAGATCTAATCGAGTCCGCGACCCCATGTCATGGCCATAGACGTAGGAACCGGGACAACTGGGGGCACGTGCCCTCCAAGATTTTGCTATAAACAAAGAAGTGTCATCTTATTTCAGAAAATGCCCCGTTTTTCTTAAGGTAAAAGTGCCCGCGAAGTGTCGTGCCCCCAAGTTAGAAATGTTTCCTTCGTCCCTGGTCATGGCACTAAAATGGTGAGGCCCTACTGGTACCGAGGCCACTCCGCCTGACTGCTCTGGCTGCAAAGTCAGAGGATTACACCACTGCGCGACAACACCTTCAATTCTTTGATTTTCAGACTAATTTGACATTGGTACTGCTTTAGTTGAAGTGACGGACAGTCAACTGAAGTTGATGTTTTCTATCACTTAAAGGACAAGTCCAGGGTTGGTATGACTGATGATAAAATACAAGAAAATTCAGTTATGAATGGTGTATCGTGTTCACTTGCAAGAAAATGGCCACACAGAGACCAAATGTGGCGTGAATTATCAGAACATTTTTGGAACTGACAGCCGCTGGAAAGCTCAAAATGTGAAAGAACGGTAAGAATTCTTGTCAGTTGATGATAAGTTTCCTTTGAAGCATGAATCATACCAACCCTGGAATTGTCCTTCAAACCATTGCAGCGCCAACCCATATTTTCTGCCAAGGCCAAATTGATTTCAGACATTCTGAAACTGCTCCGTGCCTGTACCCTTGAGTACCGAATAATCGTCGCCCCCCCCCCGCTTATTAATTTTTGAAAAATTTCCAACCCCCACTCTTATTCCAACCCCCCCCCCCTTTTATTAAATTTTGGACAAATGAAATGATAGTAAACATAATTTCTGGATAAATGCAAGAAAAAGTCCGAAGAAAAGCATTCAACAGAACCAGAGTACGTAGGTAAATATATCAGTAACATCACTGTTCACATAAATATATAAAGATACATGTTTACTTAAGAAAACGACTATTTTCTATTTCTCCAAGTACCCCCCCCCCGATTATTCCAACCCCCCCCCAATTATTGTTATATCGAACCATTTCCAGCCCCCCCGATTATTCTCACCCCCTCTGTTTATTTGGTATGCGAGAGTAAGCACTCGGCGGGGGGGGGGGTGACATAAAGCATCGGTTCCAAATCTTTAAATCGGTGTAAAAAGGTGGGTGAAAATTTCTATGACCTATTTCTTTAAACTGAATGACTTGAAAGAAACTTTAGCCACTTTTCTATGATTCTACCGTTGGAGTTTTCAGAACTCTTGAACATTTGTCTAAATTACAGCCTGTTTTACATTTCGGCTCATTTTATAATGGGATTTTATAATGGGACCATATTGTAGGCATCCATACTATAGTTTTCTTGAAAATTATTTGATCTTTCGTCAGCAGGTTTAGAAATTACGATAGTTTTTTCGAAAATTTTCTTGAAGTCTTAAAAAAGAAGAAAAACACTGTAATTCTGAAAATATTACAGGTTTCAGAAAAGTCCAACGGCAGATTTACTGTAAAATAGTTCAAGTTTCTTTGAAGCCGTTTTGTTCAAGGAAATAGTTTATAGAGCTTTCTAAAGATTTGAAACCTATACTGTGCCCGTAAAGGACCCTGGATGGCAGGTGTTCTTTAAAAACTTTTGGCAACCGGCATGCATTGCGATCGTTTAGTTTGTTTCTGATAGAATTTTTAAGGAAATGTATAATCGCATCCGGAACTGCAGTGAGCAGTTGTTGACTTTAGCGACATCACAAAATTCTTTTCATATAGTTCGATATTAGGCCACCTCTGGGCGTCAATGCATGCTGGTTGCTTAAGCCTTTCAATTCTACGAATCGGGAATCACTCAAATTCAAAGAAGATGCGCTATACTGACAGAGTTTCAAAGTTGAAAACCTCATAGATTGAATTTCCTACTGTGTTTTGGATCTGGCAACATTTTCAACGATGAAGCTAGAAATTTGATAGGCCTGCTAAGACCATGGAACGTCAATCATTCATATGCCGATTTTCATATGCCAATTTCCATGTGACTCTCTGTTATAGTGGAAGCAAAATATCACGAAAAATTCGACATTTTATTTGCTAAATTCGCTAATTCATTCATTCAGTGGTGCGCGATTTAATGTGAGACGGACTTTAGGCTGATCCGCTTCGTTCTTTGCTGTTATGCGCCATTCCGGCCAGTAAAGCTTCAAAACGTTTTTGTGAATAACGGGAACATTTGCCTGAAGTGGCCTTGCGTGCAAAGGGCGTTTCGTATGTTTTCAAAATCTACTTCACAGAAGTCTTCATGCTTGATAATTGGTTATTCCCCCACAGTACTCAGAGGTAGCTCCCCACATACTCAACATCATCAACGGTACGGAGCAAGCCTCCCATATTATGTTATGTTCCGTTAAAGATCTTTTAAGCCCCCCTCTCTAATAAGCCTTTCCCCTCTGAGCCGAAATTTTAAATCAGCCTCCTCTCTTTCCACCCCCCCCCCCATTTAGATCAAATTCCAGATTTTCCATATATTTCGCTAGACAAGCCTGTAGTTTACTTTTGATAGTGGTTGGAATGGAATGGAATGGAATGGAATGCAGTGGAATGGAATGGAATTATTTATTATTATTATTATTATTATTATTATTATTATTATTATTATTATTATTATTATTATTATTATTATTATTATTATTATTATTATTATTATTGTTTTTTCCACACCATGCCAACATCATTGGTGGTTTGTTGTTCAGCTAGATATCAAGTCAATACCCTTGACCTTAGATATCTAGAACGTTCCTGATTATCTTTGCCGTTCCTAACACACAAGCTTTCTGCATCACATCAATCTTCTCTTCTACTTCTATCTTTTCTGCCCACGAGCTAAAGTTCTTGCTCAATGTACCCAACGCCCCTATTACGATTGGAACAACACATACATTTCTGCATTCCCAGATCCTACTAATTTCTCTTTTTAAGTCCTGATAGCGTTCAACCTTCTCAAGCTCTTTCGTCTTTACCCTTGTATCAAATGGGCATGCAACATCTATGATATAGCATCCCCTGCTTGTTTTCTCATGTATTAATATATCAGGTTTATTGTGTTCAAGGTGGTGATCCGTCTGTATAGAAAAGTCCCACAGTAGCTTTACATTTTCATTTTCCAATACTCTTTCTGGGACATGTTCATACCACTGATCGCTATGGGGGAATCCAAATCTTTTGCATAATGTCCAGTGTATGACCAATGCGACCCTATCATGGCGCCAGTGGCGATATTGCTTCTGTGCGAGTTTCGTGCACTCTGCAACAATATGGCTGATGGTCTCTTCTCTTTCTCCACAAAGCCTGCACATGGGTGATATATCTTGTTTGTCAATTCTGCTCTTTATTGCATTTGTCCTCAAGGCTTGGTCTTGGGCTGCCATCAGTGTTCCTTCGGTCTCTTTCTTCAATGTTCCTCTTTTCAACCAATTCCAGCTCTTGTGATCTCTTATCTCTTCTGTACTTCTCACATATTGCCCATGCAATGGCTTTTCTTAATATTGATTTCTTCGTTTCTCTGCAACATCTTCCTTAGACATGCCTTCACCAAGGATCCCTTCATCTTCCACAGCCTTGAGCAACTTCTCTTTACTTTCAACTACGTATTGGTGCAAACTGTTTGTTTCGATTTCAACACAGTCTTCAACACTTATCATACCCCTTCCCCCCTCTGCTCTTTTGATGTACAACCTATCCACATCAGCTTGAGGATGAAGCGCTCGATGCATATTCATCAGCTTTCTTGTTTTTCGGTCGACATTTCTCAATTCCTCTTTCGTCCATTTGATTATGCCAGCTCCATATCTTATTATTGCAACAGCACGTGTGTTTATTGCATTGATAACATTACCCCCATTCAACTTCGATTTCAATATCTTTCTCACCCTTCTATAGTACTCCTTTGTAACATTTTCCTTCATCTCCATATGCTTCACTCCATCTGCCTCTAACATCCCAAGATACTTGTACCCCTCTCCTTCACCCAAACTTTTAATGACTTGGTTGTTGGGCATCTCTACTCCTTCACATCGTACCACTTTCCCCCGTTTCAAGACAAGAACTGCACATTTGTTGACGCCAAACTGCATCCCTATATCCTGACTGAAAACACGCACAGTGTTGAGAAGCGTATCTACTTGTTTCTCACTCTTTCCATAGAGTTTCAGATCATCCATAAACAATAGATGATTCACAACTCCCCTACGCCCTGCCAGATCATATCCTGCTTTCACCTTCCTTAGAACTAACGTCAAGGGAATTAAAGCCATCACAAAAAGGAGTGGTGACAAGCTGTCACCCTGGAATATTCCTCTCCTTATTTTCACCTTTCCCAGTGGTCTGCCACATGATGTTAATTCTGTACACCACTTATCCATACTCTTACCTAAAACTCTAGTTACATTTCCCGCCACCCCAAACATTAGCATGCACTTTCTTATCCAAGAATGAGGTACCATATCGTACGCTTTCTTATAGTCGACCCATGCCATACCTAGTCCTGTTAGCCTTCGTTTACAATTCCTTATTATCATCTTGTCTATCAATAGCTGGTCTTTAGTCCCCCTTGATTTTCTTCTTCCTCCTTTCTGTTCATCAGGTAACAAACCTTCATTTTCCAAGTGGCCATACAACTCCTCTGCAATTATTCCTGTTAACAACTTCCACACCAGAGGAAGGCACGTTATTGGTCTGAAGTTAGTTACTTGACCGCCCTTGTCTTTGTCTTTCATTATCAAAGTTGTTTTTCCTGTTGTCATCCAGTCAGGTATTTGTGCACTGCTCATACAATTCTGTAGCTGCAAAGCTAGCCTCTCATGACAGGATGTAAAATTCTTTACCCAGTATCCTTGTAATCCGTCCAGTCCTGGTGACTTCCAATTTGGCATCTTCTTTAATTGCCTTCTGACCATTGACAGGTTGATGATTATTTCATGCTGTCTTTTCACATTGATTAAATCCGTTTCTATATCTTTCAGCCACTTTGCTTGCTCATTGTGAGAAGCTGTATTGTCCCAGATATCACTCCAAAACTTTTTGCTTTCTTGTGCCTCAGGTCTTACTTCATCTGATCTTTCCTTGTTTTCAAGTCGTTCAAACAGTCTCTTTTGGTTCGACTGGAACATCCTATTTTGTCTATATTGTTCTACTCTTCCTTCATACCTTTTCACTTTTGCAGCTTTTGCAACAACTCGTTGTTTTAATTCCTCAATCACAACACCGATTCCTTTCTTCTTAACTTTGTACCTGGTTTCCAGCTGTTCTCTTAGCGCCGTGCTCTTTAGTTGATTACTCTTCCATTTATCTAGCCGACTTAGATCCTTTCTTAGCTTTGCAATCTGTCCATTTAATCTTCGTTTCCACCAAGGCTCTACCATTGATGTTGTCTCCCGTTTCTTTGCACCCACTTTCTTCCCAGCCAAACGTGCTGCTGCCGACAACAATTTATTGGTTTCCGTCAAGTTGGCTGTTGGGATATCTGTCAGTAAGTCATTGATCTTTCTCACTGCCTCTTTTAACCTTCCTCTGTCTACATTTCTAAGGTTCGTCGGTGCTTCTTCTTTTGTTACTTCCTCGGCTATTATTATTATTATTATTATTATTATTATTATTATTATTATTATTATTATTATTATTATTATTATTATTATTATTTCACATTTACCACAGCTTTTGATGTTAAAACTGGTTATGTAAAGTTCTTCATCAGGTGCAAGCACTTAAGATAAAGACTTGTCCTTCTTTCTTCTTCAAACTTCGTAATCATAAAACTTTTCGTAAGATCCCAGCAGTTCCTAGCAGTGCTGATTTTTGCCATATCATAAAGTCATTCCTTATGCCCAGTTTCTCAGCAAATGAATGTAGTCTCTTTGGGATTGACCCAAGGGCCCCGATGACTATTGGTATAACGAACGTTTTCTTGTTCAGCATCCGTGAAAGCTCTACCTTTAACTCAGAATATTTACTTATTTTCTCAAACTCCTTTTTATCTATGTTATAATCCGCTGGTACTGCAATGTCAATAATGAAGCATTCATTAGTTTCTTTGTTGATCAAGAGAATATCAGGCCTCCTGTGCTCAATAACTCTGTCCGTTTGCATATCAAAGTCCCACAAGATCTTAACTTTCTCGCTTTCCAAAACTTTATCAATTCTGTGTTGGTACCACTTATCGCTGGCATCGAAACCAAACTTTTTGCATAGATTCCAATGCACATTGCTGCAAATTTTATCATGGCGGCGTTTGTACTCATTCTGAGCAAGCATCTTGCACGAGCTGATGATATGGCTCACATTTTCCTCTTTTTCCCCACATAGGCGGCACAGCGAAGATTCACTGCAAGCATATATGTGTTTTTTTATGGAATTTGTGTTTAAGGCTTGCTCCTGGGCTGCCATTAGCAAACTCTCTGTCTCCCTTTTTAAATCTCCATTTTTCAGCCAAGCCCACGAGTCTTCTGTTTTTAGATCTCTGGTTTCTCTCTCAAATTGACCATGCAGTGGCATTCCTATCAGTGCGTCGAGTTTCTCTTTCTGAATCCTTGAGCTATACTCATTTTTCCCCTCTATGTCATCAGGCTGTAATGGTACCTCATTTGCCACAAAGCTTAAAATTTCCTCTTTGCTGTTAGCAATGTACTCGTCTAGGTTTCGAACTTCACTGGCCACACACTCCTCTATGCTAGTAAGCCCTCTCCCTCCGTTTTTTCTCTTCATGTACAGCCTAATTACATTTGACTTTGGATGTAGCGCGCTGTGCTCAAACATCAGCTTCCTGGTTACCCTGTCAAGTTCTCTAACTTCTTCCTTTGTCCAGTCAATCAAGCCAGCGCTGTATCGAACTACAGCCACTGCCCAACTATTCATTGCCGTGATCAAATTTGGAGAGTTCAGCTTACTTTTCAATAAGAGCTTGAGTCTTGTCAGATAAGTCTCTTTCACCTTTGCTTTCATGTCACCACTCATTATGGAATCAAGTTCTAAGATACCTAAGTATTTATAACCTCTGCTGTCAGCATCTGCAATCTCTTCATCCCTTGGTAGTTTGATTCCTAAACTCTTCACATGTTTTCCCCTCTTCATTGTTACAAGTGCGCATTTTGATATTCCCATCTCCATACCAATGTCCGAACTACAAATCCTTACCGTATGCACTAACGAATCAATCTCATTGTCATTCTTTGCAAATAGCTTTATGTCATCCATGAACAGAAGGTGATTAATAGTGGGCCCTGTTTTTCCAAATTTGTATCCCATCCCTGATTCTGGTAATGCCATAGACAGGGGAATTAGTGCAATAACAAAGAGCAATGGTGAAAATGCATCTCCTTGGAATATCCCCCTCTTTATCTCAACCGTTCCTAGTTGTTTACCACCCGAAAAGATAGTAGTCCTCCAATTATTCATACTTTCAGACAACAGCTCTACAACATTATCAGCAATACCAAACATACGTAGTGATCCTATGATCCACGAGTGGGGCACCATATCATAGGCTTTTTTAAAGTCTATCCAAGCCATAGACAAATTTGTATGCCTCCTCTTGCAATTTCTAAGGATAAACTTGTCTACGATCAGGTGATCCTTAGTTCCTTGACTCTCTCTCCTGCATCCTTTTTGTTCACTTGGGAATAGATCATTGCTCAATAAATGAGCATATGTTTTCTCACTAAAAATCCCTGTCAATGTCTTCCACAATAGATTCAAGCATGCTATCGGTCTGTAATTACCCACCTCAGGACCTTTCAACCTATCTTTCATGAGCAATATTGTCCTCCCCTCTACCATCCATGCTGGGATCTTTCCTGCTATGACACAACCGTTTAAGCAGTTTGTTATTGTGACAAGTAGAGAATCGAACCTTTTAAGCCAATACCCTTGAATTCCATCTGGGCCGGGTGCTTTCCAATTTGGCATTGTCTTCAACTGAGATTTTACATCCTCCACCGTTATTTCAATTTGAGCTTGTTTGTTTATCGTTCTTGCAGTATCACTTTGAATCTTTCTCACCCATTCAGCATCAGCATTGTGTTGCCTTTGCTTCCCCCATATATCACCCCAGAACTTGATCGATTCCTCTGCATTTGGTGGTGGACTTTCAGTGTCTTCTCCATTAAGGTTTCTGTAAAATTGTCGCTGATTGGTTGCAAAAAGTCGGTTATCTTGAAACTGGCTTCTCCGTTCGCTATACCTTTTCAATTTTGTAGCCTTAGCTGTTATCCTTTGTTTAATCTCTTCCATCGCGACATTGAAACCCTTTTCTCGTAACTTGTACCTTTGTCTCAAATACTCCTTAGTAGCATTGTTCCGTTTCTTCCATTTGCCTTTAAACCAAGATTCAAGACGACTTAAATCTTTCCTTAACTGTTTTATATCCCTCTCTATTCTGCGTTTCCACCAAGGTTCTTTGGTGCGCTTCTGTGTTCCTTCCTTTGCACCAACTCTTTCGCATACCAACACCGATGCAGCAACTAGTACGTCGCGAACCTGAGTGATGCCAGTACACTTAACATACTGCAGAATCTTATTAACTTTTCTCGTTTCATTTGCTACTTTCGTCTTGTCAAAGTACCTCAGATTCTGTCCTACCCTTCGTTCCCTACCTATACGGATTTCATTCAAACGATCGAGGACTACTCTGCTCTCTTCATCTAATTCTCCATACAACTGATCGTTTTCATCTTCAGCCTCTCCACAGTTGCTTATATTTGCTCTGAATCCATTGTCATTTTGGCTTGTCATTGTCATGTCTTCATCATTAACCTGTCTACTGCTCCTACTGCTCTCCAGTCCCATATCAACATGTGTCTCACCATCGTTGCTTTCATTGCTATCACTTCCCACTTTTCTCCGGATTTCCTCGATTTCGACATTTGTTAGCCATCCCTTTTTTCTGATCATACGTATTTGGTTCATCAGATTATTCTGATTTATTTCAAACATTTCCTTCTCTTCCCAATGCCTAAGTACCCGTTCCCCTACACCTCTTCCACCTTCTGCCTCTGCCCTAATCAAGCATTCAATTGCGATCTTGTATTCTTCCTTTGTCCACCGCCTTCTACTGCCTCGATCCTTGCCTCTGTTCCTTCCTCTTTTTGAATACAATTGAACGTTAACTGGATTACGACCGGCCACTGCACGTTCAGAAACAGTATGCCTGCCGGACGAGACCGCTTCACCATTGGTTCCACGTTCATTCACGTCGTTAATATCAATATTATTTTCCATCATGTAGTTGCATGAGAATGATTTGGTTTTATCCAGGTTTTCCTTCCCTCGGGTGTTTTTTTTCGAGACACCATCTCTAGGAGGGTTGCCAACCAAGGCTAAAGAGTCCCCCCCACCCATGAGACAGACTAGCCCCCGCCGGACGCCACCCCGGTATTTCAAAGTCTCGGGGAGAGCTAACAGGTACTACACCTTGCTCACGGGTGACCTGGAGGTAGTTGCAGCTAAGGGTAACCTCATTCTCCCACGTCGAAACTCCACAACCGGATGCAGTTTTAGGTCATACCCAGGACCAAATTATTATTATTATTATTATTATTATTATTATTATTATTATTATTATTATTATTATTATTATTATTATTATTATTATTATTATTATTATTATTATTATTATTATTATTATTATTACATTATTTACAGTTGGTTTGAAATATAATAGTTCTAATTTGAACTAATTAAGACCAACTATTTACACAGAAAGAAAAAAAACTAATTACAATCAGGCGATAATTATAGACAAATACACTTCTGGTGAAATTCCCACGGACTCTTTGTCTACATATTTTGCATGAGCAATTGTCCCCCTTCCACTCTTTAATTGATCTCTTAAAGCTAGCACTGGTTGCCAGACTTTTCATTGAGTCAGACAAAGTGTTCCAAAGGATGGCACCCCTGAAGGATAATGAATCATTCCCATATGATAATGTATTGGTGCTCGGTAACTGTAGAAGATTTTTTGTCCTTAGGTTATAGGCCACATCTTTTGTCTGGAAGATATTCCACATAAAAGATGGATTTTCCGAATTGAGGCATTTATATATTTCCAGCATTAATTTTTGCAGATTTCGAATGTGAATTGTGCATTCGCTACCCCTAGCTAAGAGTTCAGCAAAGATATCCTGCCACATTATTCTCAGTGCCCTTTTGTGGACTCTGTTTATTGATACATTGGCATCTTTGCCACAGAACATCCATATTAAAGGACAATAATTGAAATTTGACATGATAAATGTATTGTACAGAATACGTCTCTTGTCCTGATCTAAATATTCTGCTACTCGCGAAAACGCGCTAGTCTTATTGTTGGCTTTTTTAAATAGAGTATTCACATGTTCGGAAAATTTTAACCGGCAGTCAATAATAATACCTAAGAGTTTGACGGTGCTGGTTGCAGGAATAGGTTTCTCATCAATTTCAAACACATACTCCTGGTCTGATTTCAGTCCAAGAAACATGACTTGAAATTTTGAGGGATTTGCAACCATTCCATTGTCCCGAAACCAACACAACGCACTGTGAGTATCATCCTTGAGACAGGATACAACGTGCTCTAGGTTTTGACTGCATGCATATATTGTATTGTCATCCGCAAAATTACAAAACTCTGATTTAGTAATGGCATATGTGAAGTCATTCATAAAAAAGTTAAACAAAAATGGACCTAGCATTGAGCCTTGGGGGACGCCTGATTCTATGTTTTGCCATTCGCTAAATGAGTTGCCGTACTTGACGCGTTGCTTCCTGTTTGAGAGGTAACTTGAAAATAGTTTCAGGCTTTCCAGACCGAAACCATAGGCAGCCAGCTTAGCTATTAAGAGATCATGTGGAAGGAAGTCGTAAGCTTTTGACAAATCCATTAGTACCATTCCCACATAGCCCTTTTTGTCCAGTGTACTGCGACAAGCTTCAATAAGACGGAACAATGCGTGTTGTGTACTGTAACCGTCGCGGAAGCCACACAGTAAACTAGAAAGTCTTGTATTTGCAAAAGGCGTCATTTGCTTCGCCATGATTCGCTCAAGGACTTTGGATTGGGCCGGCAGGACACTTATAGGCCTGAAGTTAAATTTCAACGTAGAATCCTCAGCTTTGAAGATAGGTGATACATCAGCCAGTTTTAATTTGTCCGGAAATTCGCTACATTCGAACATCTTATTAATATAGAATGTGATCTGATCAATGCACAAACCTGAGAGTAATTTTAGGATGTCCGTAGGTATCTCCCCACTAGATTTTTTCGAACTATTTAGCTGGTTGATTTCATTCCAGACGTCAATAGGTGCAACAAAATTAAATTCAAATTTGTCAACAGCCCCAACATTCTCCTTGATTCTAATAATACTTGGATGGTTCCTATATTTTTGAATCGAATGCAGCACGCGATCAGTTGTCGAAGTAATTCCAACGTCGGATTCAGGCGGTGCAGTGATTGGAATGGAATGGAATGGAGGATGTGCCGTACTTATCTCTTTCATTCGTCAATCAAATGTTAAATTGAATGGTGCCCCAAAATATGGGCTAAAAGCACTGAAAAAACATCTTAAATATCCTTGTCGTTTGGTTCTGTGAATAAGCTCCTCTCTCTAATAAGCCCCCAATAGAGTGTCCGAAATTAATTAAGCCCCCTAGATGCTTGGCACAGCTTTTACGGTACGTTCTACAGCGTCGTGTATTCGAACATGAGATTACAAATGACCTTCTAGTTTATAATCTCACTCAGTGGCATACTTTGTTTGCGTTTTTAAAGATTTGCTTCACAACTCGCAACAGATTTGACCTGGCATCAAGCAGTCTAGTTCTCTACAATTTAGTCGAATTTCTGATAATTTCAGTGGCTCTGAAAACATTCGATTCTTCGCAGATCTTTGCAGATTGTAAGTTTTTATCTATCAATTTGTTTCGTTTTTGAGAACACCAAGAAGCTTTTCTTTTTTTAGCACACATCAGTTCAGGAAGCATAGTTTTGTAGAAAGTTTAAAGAGAGCAGACATAGCTATATCTCGTAGCCGCTATAAATAGGCAATAGAAACGCCCACAAATGCTTTGTTTCTTTGGCTACACAATGAAACCGGGTGCGTCTGAGTTGTCGAGTACAAAAGATTATATTTTTAACCTAGCCCGGGCCACCTTTTAACTATGTCGATTCCCTTTAAGGAATATACATCTTTATTAGAAACTTGTACCAGGCCATGGCACTAAATGTCTTTAACTTCAATATGAAAAATTTTGCATTTTGATGCTAAAAACTTTCTTACCTTGTTTCTTATATTTCAAGTGGATAAGTGTTTCTTAAAGGTTCCGAAAAAATCTTCATGTTTACTACGTGTTCCCTCGAGAAACTTTCAAAACACTGTTTTTGAAGTCTATCCAATGTTTACACATTTCAGTACAGGGATGTCACGTGCTAAGGCATGTAAAAGTCATTACCGCACGGGCAGAAAAATTGGTCGTGATTTTGAGTCTGTTTGAAGTCTTTTGGAGAAAATCCCTCACAATTTCAGAACGGGGTGATTGATTTCTGTCAAGTTAATTTTGAAATAAAAGTCTACTATTGAATCATATACTTGCAAATGTTATTTGCCTTTATATCCAGGGAGCAGTGGTCTTTCCATTGGAGATTGTTAGTTTTTCACTCAACCGGCACAATTCTCATAAAGTAAGCATGCTTATATGTCATAAATTTGCCATTTGATTTTGCAGCAATTCAACGATGTCTCAGCCACCCTACATCACAATCATGATGCTAAATCCTGTTGAGAATGCAATTCGCGAGTTTGAATCACCGGCCAAAACAGTAACACCAGAAGAGAAGCCATTGGTTCCCGTTCAAACCAATCAAGACATTCATTTGAAGGGGATGAACAACCTCGTTCCAAAGCAGAGGTTCACGATATTCATTTGGTTCATGGTCATCATGTCAACTTGCGCTTCATGGTTCACTTTCACTATTTCTATACCCATCACGCAACACTACTATGACCGGTCATTCATTGAGACTGCATTGGTTTTCATCATAACCCCAGTTACCATGGCGATTACGTTGCCATTAGTGTCCAGCCTTGTCAACAGAGATTCTAATGCCCTCCTGTCAGTAATGATAGCTGCATTCTCAAACGCCCTTGGTAGTGCAATAAAATGCAAAGGCACCGGCAGAGATGGATACCTGGTAATACTTTTGGGGCAGTTTTTTATATCATGTGCGTTGGCGCCATCTCTTGGGTTCTTTCTCTCATTTCGCCAGCAGTATCCACACATGAAACCCAAAATGGTTGCCTGCGGAGCAATATCAATGGGCTTAGGCAGCTGTATTGGAATCATTGCACCTTACTTTGTCATTCATGCAGACAATTCTATGGCTGAAACCGGTTGGAAAATCTACAAATATTTCATCTCGAGTGCTGTCGTTTCAATAGTACCACTCGTGTTGATACCATTCTCAATCAAAGAGCAGAACCAACAGTCCACTACCGCTTATCAAACTTGGCACTTCGAAGGAGCCTTAGCACCTGACATGAGTCCTCGTAATCATGCAAAGGATCATAACGAAGCAGAGGCAAAGAGCTCTTCCGTTTCTGTAACAGGATTCTTTCCCAACGTATCATCGCTCTTCCAAAACAAACAGTGCTTTAGAAAAATCATAGCTTTTGCGGCAAGTTACGCCTTATTTACAAGCCTCTCTTTCACGATCACAGCTAGTTTTTCAAGTGAGGCAGGAGATAAAAGATTGATGTTATGCTTTGTTGAAATATGCGTCATTGTTACGTTTCTGTTGTTCACACTTTTGGGAGGAAAATTGAAACTGGAAGCATCAAAATTATTGCACGTGATTACTGCCATGATCTTCATCGCCTCGATTATCTTGTTCACTTTTTATCGAACAAAAGGACCATTCTGTTTGCTGTATACATTATATTATTTGTTCCATGCTGCAAGTAGCTCCACCTTTGCTGTATCAATGTACAAAATCAAAAGTTTGGAGTTTCTAAAGTCAACTGAACATTTGATTACAGGTGTCTGTTTGGCTCATGCCATTGCGTCAGTCCTTTGTGTCACAGAAGGGATAGTCATCTGGAAACTTGGAAACATTACATTCGTGGTCATGATCTGTATTTTAGTCATTCTGTCTTCTGCCTTGTTGCATTTGTAATGAAAGCATTCTAGCATTTTAGGTTGCCTTTAACTCTCTTGCGTTCTTCTTGCAATCAAAACAATCATGACCGTCTTCTTAAGATTTGAACATTGTTTTAATTCAAAGAACATAGATCCAGCTGGATAAACTTAAAAGAAATCTTGACTGCTTTGATTGCCAAGGAAAGCAAGGCTTGACTCCTTGTATCTGTTGTTTGGGTACAGATTTTGTAACACAAATAGCATGAGTTGATTTTGATTGACATCATAATTCAAAACGATTGGCTGTTCAGACAAAAGACATTCTCTCAACCAGCAATTTTAACACAAAAGCAAAGCAACGAAAGCTGCTCTGAAACCATAAGGTGTTTTTTTATGTGGAGGAGGGCTATCCCTCTTTGCTATCTCACCTCACCTTCAGGTCTGATCTTTCATAAAATTCTTATTCGTTTATATGAGAGGAGGGCTAGTAAGCCTAGCTGAGATCTCGCTATTCAATACTCGAGATGTCGTCTAGGGGGGCTGGAAATGTCCCATTCAAATGCAGTATAGCGAGCTGGAGGAAACAGTGGAATGAACCATGAACGATAGAATAGACCAATTTCACAATGACGTCAATTCTTTTGAAATACTTCCAGGAACATCACTTGCCTCGATATCATGTGGATCTAAATCTCAAAAGCGTGCATTGCTCTCTGCAACGCATGAAATAGTTTTGTCCGTGTATTTGCAACATAATGATATGATGTACCGGGTGTCCCAAAAAAGTTCCGGCGTTAGCAGAGAAAAAATTTTGAATCTGGCAATTTCTAATCAATCTAGTTAAATGCTAGACATTTCAACTTAAAGGTGATCTGAAACGAAAATTTTTATGGATACAAACGAAGGGCCTGGTCGATTGATAAGGAATCCTGTTGAAATTTTTCTGATATCTCATTTCGTTTTTAAGTTATCCAATGATTTTAAGTGTCAGTTGATGACGTCATTTTGTTTGCAAATTATTAGGATTCTATATGGAAAGAAGCTGTACCTATCTGATCTTTGGAAGGTTACAGTTTTAGGAGACATTTCAGCTGAGCAGAATAAATGCAATAAACATTATTTCATGTGACCTTGAGAAACTCATTTCATTTGAAGGAAAGGGTCGTTGACTTTATTTCCCTTTGGAAACGTAGTCAACCTTGTACACTTTCTCGTACTTTTTGCAAAAAAATGACGTCATCAGCCAATCGTACAAATTAGTGGATAACTCGAAGATGAAGCAAAGTATCAAAAAAATTTAATGACATTCTCCATCGTTCAACAGTGCTATTCATCTGCATCAATAAAAATTTTCGCTTCAGATCACCTTTAAGGTTTGGCATATCATAAGAAGAAATTAGTAATCTGAAAATGGAATTATCAGGTCTGACATTCCATGTTCATGTTCAAGGCGAAACCAGAGATTTTACGCCTTCCTTCATCGTCACAATTAATGGGGAATCGCCAGATGAGCAACAAACGACGAACAAGAGTTCTGCCCTTTGAGCACATTCAAAGCAAAGTCTTAAAATCGAATCCAATAGGTAATGGGTCTTGGGGGGCCATACTAAGATGGTACTTTTTACGACTAAATTCGAGCTGCACAAAGACGGAGAATGAAATGCTTTTTAATTGTGTGATTTACACCTGCTCGAATTATTTTGTGGACTGTCTTGGGACAACAGTTTGCTGCTTTCATTGTTGCATTATGCCAACTGGGAATTTCAAATGGGAGTTTTACCGTTTCACAGTTGCACACTTTCTTTGCTTTAACTGAAATAGTTCTCGCTTCCTTGTTCGACGACGTGATATATAATGCAACATTAAAAGCCAGCAGAAGAATTTCTGCACCCTCGGCAATTTCTAATGACTGGAAAATGGCGTTTACTTTGAATGTGCTCAGTGAGTAGAAACCTTGCCCCTTGTAAAGGTAATGAATGTATCGTCAATTCAGCGTATGTGTAGGTCTTTGAGGGAGTCCCCTTTTGCCACCATGAGGCAGGACGCCGCAGAGACCTCTCTGGTTTTGTCTTGGGCATAAACATGAAATTAGAGCTCATGATTCCATTTTCAGATGACTAATTTCTTCCCACGATATTCCAAACTTTAAGTTGAAGTGTCTAGCATGTAGCTAGAGTGAATAGAAATCGTTAGGTTCAAAAACAAGAATTTCTTTTTGGGACACCCGGTAGATTTCTTGCTGAACAGGGCATCACATCTCTTACCTCGAATGGAATTTAATTGTGAAATAGGTCTATTAGAATGGATATCGCTGTCATGTCTAGACCTGCTAGAAGGGGCTAGGGGCTAGAAGGGTCTAGGGGCTAGAAGGCTCTTCCATGTAAACGCAAAATAAAAGCCAGCCATCGTACGAGGACTACCCCTTCGAGAATGGCTGACCCTCCTCATATAAGCAGCACATAAGCAGACTGTCCTTTTCTGCAATGAAAATGTGGTTTATGAGAAGTTGTGAGTAATAACAATAGAAGAAGGATGACTCTAAAGATCTAGGTGGCTCGTTATGTGTATTTGATTTAGAAGCTGAGCAAAAGGCTTTACAATCTCGTATATTTCTCACACTCGTGACTCCTCTTAAAATCCTATTTTGAGTGCACAAGGTGACAGTTTGCCCTACTCTGGTTTTGAAGCAGCTTTGCTGTTTTTCGTTGTTTTTGGGTTACTTGTGAGAGAATTTCCCCATATCTGCGATCGCTAATTGAGATGAATCACAGAATCGATCAATAGCAACTGATGCTATTGTTCAAGTTAGCTATCGAAGTATGTTTTGAAAATCGTTTCGGATTGACTCACGCTATATTCTTATTGCTAGGGTCGACGAAATCCGTATACTTTTTTGGGACACCTGGTAAACTACAAACGATTAAAAATTAATGAATAATGTACTAGATTCTGTTTTACATAAGATGTCAGGTCATGGTTACGATGACTTACATGATGTCGCAAGCGCAACTCGTTCGTTGTTGTAGATAAAAATGCCTGACATCTCTTGTAAAAAAGAATTTACAAAGAAAATGAACATTTAGTTCAAGGGCCATGGTGGTTACTTAGTACTATGGCTGCAAAGATCTCTATCAAAACAAACCAGTTTCTTCGATAAGACATAAAATCAATTCGAGTATACTTCTATGTAAGTCATTAGAAAGGCCGTGATCACCATATAACAAAAGCTGGGTCAAGCATCATTTGAGAAATGGGCAATTTGTAAGACTGGGCCTAATAATTCAACAATTCCAGCGAGAAAATCTTGTCCTTCAACATCAAATGAAGGGCGGAGCAAAATACAGTCAAATGGTCAGTTTGATGTATGTGATTTAAGAAATTTCAGGGCATTCCCCTGCCTCCTGAAGATGCAAATGGTCCTTCCCTTTTATTTTAGTCAAAATTGTAACAAAATTGTCGGTTTGATGTATGTGATTTACGAAATTTCAGAGGATTCTTCTTGTTCCTGTAGGTGCAATTGGTCCGTCCCTTTTATTATGTAAAAGCTAGAAAGGGATGGACCATTTGCATCTACAGAAGCCAGTAGAATCTTAATAAATATCGATTTTTCAGCAGAAGTAAGGTATAGTCTTTGTTTTTTGGAAAAAATAAGCCCATTTGAAAAATGAAAAATTTCTCGGCAAAAAAAAAAGGCTATAGCCTTTGTTTTTTGGCAAAATAGGCCCACTTAAAAAATACAGATTTTTCGGCAAAAAGTAAGGCGACAGCCTTTGTTTTTTGGCGAAAATAGGTCCATTACAAAAATAAAAAATTTTTCGGCAAGTAGTAAGGCTGTAGCCTCAGTTTTCTGGAAAAAATAGGCCCTTTTGAAAAATAAAAATTTCTCGGATGAAAAGTAAGGCTATAGCCTCTGTTTTCTGGAAAAATAGGCCCATTTCAAAAATACAGATTTTTCGGCAAAAAGTAAGGTTGTAGCCTTTGTTTTTTGGCAAAAATAGGCCCATTTCAAAAGTACCGATTTTTCGATGGAAAAAAGGCCCATTTTAAAAGTACCAGTTTTTCTGCAAAAAGTAAGGTTATAGGCTTTGGTTTTTGGCAATAATAGGCCCATTCAAGAATTACAGATTTTTCGGCAAAAAGTAAGGCTATAGCCTTTATTTTTTGGATAAAATAGGCCCATTTTAAAAATACAGATTTTTCGGCAAAAAGTAAGGCTATGGTCTTTACTTTATGGAAAAAATAGGCCCATTTCAAAAATACTAATTTTTCGGCAAAAAATGCCCATTTCAAAATCAGACAGTTACGTCAGTAACTGTGCTTAACGCAGAAGGCGCATCGTTTTGTATAAAATCGATCATGCATTACTTCCTCCCTGCTTAATCCTTGAGCTCAGTTTGTATCCTAGCCTAAAAGTTCCTACTTCAAACCGTTCCCCCCCTCCCAACCCTTATTATCTATTGTTTTCCCTTCTAGGCTCGTATCTATGTACATTCCCTATGAAAATCATAAGATCACTTAATCCTAACAAAGCTCATGGCTGGGATGAAATTTCTATAAGAATGATAAAACTAAGCGATGTTTCATTAGTTACTCCTCTTAAAATAATTTTCACGAACTGTTTGAAGCATGGTGTATTTCCTGAAATATGGAAGTGTGCAAACGTAGTCCCGGTTCACAAGAAAAACGAAAAAAATTTAAAGAGTAACTACCGTCCAATTTCTCTCTTACCAATTTTTGGGAAGATGCTTGAAAGACTTATGTACGATTCCTTATACTCACATCTTGTTTCATGTGATTTACTCAACCCTAATCAGTCAGGTTTTCGTCCTGGTGACTCAACAATCAACCAGTTGATCTCCATAACGCATACGATTTTCCAGGCATTTGACTGTAATCCCCCCCTTGACGTTCGATCTGTGTATCTTGACATTTCGAAAGCATTTGATAGGGTATGGCACGATGGTCTCATTCATAAGCTGAAACGATGTGGTGTCTCAGGACAACTTCTTTCTCTTATAAAAAGTTTTCTTAAGGATCGAAAACAGAGAACCGTTCTGAACGGACAGTGCTCTAATTGGGGAGATATTTTAGCAGGAGTGCCCCAGGGTTCCATCTTAGGACCATTGTTCTTTCTTGTGTATATAAATGATCTCACTTCAGACTTGAAATGTAATGTAAAACTTTTTGCTGATGATACGTCCCTTTTTACGGTCGCCCGGGAGGTCAATGAAGCTGCACAACACATGAACCATGACCTACAACTGGTGAGTCAATGGGCCCATAAATGGAGGATGTCGTTCAATCCCGATCCGCAAAAGCAAGCTGTTGAAGTATTATTTTCAAGGAAAAGAAGTGAAATAGATCATCCAGTGCTCCTTTTTAACAATATACCGGTAAAAAAAGTAAATGAACATAAACACTTAGGTATTATTTTGGACTCGAAACTTTCTTTCTCAGCTCATATTAAAGCTGCTATCTCTAAAACGAGAAAGGGCATTGGCTTGCTAAAGTATCTCTCCAAATATTTACCGAGGCATACCCTAAATGAATTATACAAACTTTATGTACGGCCCCACCTGGACTACGGGGATATCATCTATCACATTCCAGCTAAAGAGGATGACTTCAGTCAAGACATAATTTTACCAAACTTAATGGAAAAATTAGAATCTGTTCAATATTCTGCTGCTCTTGCTGTAACAGGAACATGGAGGGGAACATCACGAGAAAAACTGTATGCAGAGCTTGGCTGGGAAACACTAAGTTCTCGTAGATGGAGTAGACGCCTTACTTTGTTCTATAAGATTATAAATAACCTCACCCCATTGTATACAAAGGAGCCAATCCCACCACTTCAACAGCCAAATTACTCTCTTCGCAACCAGGATGTTGTTGGGCAGATAAGGGCAAGAACAGAGAAATTTCTATCAAGCTTCTATCCTAACTGCATTTCTGAATGGAATAAACTTGATCCAGAAATCAGACTTGCACCTTCTGTTGCTGTTTTTAAAACAAAGCTTCTGTCAAAAATTCGCCCCAGTGCAAAGTCTGTCTTTGGTATTCATGATCCAATAGGCTTGAGTTATCTTTTACAAATAAGAGTTGGTCTTAGTAAATTGAATTTGCATAAATTCAAGCACAATTTTAGGGATACAGTGAACCCAATGTGCCCAACGAATGATGGCATTGAGGATACGGAGCATTTTTTGTTGCTTTGCCCATCATTTGACATTCAACGGCAAGATCTTCTCGCTGGAGTTTCGGAATTGTTACGACCTTTTGTCCAAATCGACACCCTTCCAAACAACGTTCTTGTTCAATGCTTATTGTATGGTAATGAAGAACTTTCTAATGACGTAAACAGAAATATACTCGAACATACTTTAGATTTCATCCACAAAACAGGTCGGCTTGGATAACTTATTCAAACTTTCTTTTTACGCCACTCAGCCACTAGGTACATTTTTCCCGTTTCTTTTGTAAGTCCGTTTCACATTTGATGTTAGGCACATGAAGCAAAATATGGGAACTTATCCATGCTAACCAAAAGTATTTGCGCGGTGTGTTGAGGGGTGGGGGGCCTGGAGGAGGATCAGTGACGATAGCAATTGCTATTGCTGTTGTTCTCTCTTTCGGAGTTCCTGTTGTTCAGCACATTCTCCTATGCTGGCCTGACATCCAATGTGAAACGGATTCGAGTAATTAATCGTATATTTAGCGTTCTGTCGGTATTTATTTAGTTATTATTTGCGTGTCTTTATGTTAATGGCCACAGGGTAGTCATTGTCCTTTGCTCCTTGTGGTCCTGTCCCTGTAGTGTTTGTATAGTTTGTATAGTAATTAGAAAGTATAGTAGGATGTAGATGTAAAATGTATTGTAAAATTTTAGATGAATATAGAAAAAAAAAAAAAAAAAAAAATTCCCTATGAATTATGGGTCACCAGACGGGGTCATGGCGACCTTTCAGGCCCAGGGGGGACACTAAGCACATTCGCATACGGGGGGGTCAGTCCAAGAAATTTTCAAGCAACCCAAAAATATCACTTCAGCATCACTGGAACCCAAAAATATCAGCTAATTTTACACTTAGAAACCTATACATGAACATAAAATATCCTGAAACAATGCAAACAAAAGTCAAGATTGTCTCTAGTGAACCCAGAAATATCAGTTAAACGATGTTTGGTGTTAAAAAATATCATGAAGATAGTTTTAGTTTTATTTGGACCCAAAAATATCACTATTGGCAATATTCTGGCCCAGAAATATCGGACTTACCTCCCCGTATGTGCATGTGCTGAGTGCCCCCCTGGGCTTTCATGTGGCACTTACATTATTTACTCAGTCCCAAACTCTATTAAGTAGTCTCTGTGATCAGGATGATTGGGATGTTCTCAACCTCCTTACTTTGACCATTGACATGTTCAGCCACAATTAGGTCTTACTTGCGTTCTGTGTGAGAAAATTTGCTTCGGGCATGCCAGCAGACCCCTTTCACTCTGCACGGGAAAAGATTGCAACGTCAGGGCCACCAGTTGAAAGTGCAAAAATACTACATTGATATTAAAGTGATTGAAGTATTGAAATGAAATGAGATGTTGATATTGAAGAAAAATGAAATGTTATGTATTATTGATATGATATGATTGAAATGAAATTGAATGCAAAGGAAGTAAAAAGAAAGAAACGAATGAAGTTAGTCCGCCCATTACCGACCCCCTTCACCCTGCAACCAAGAATTGTTGCAACGTTGGGGCAACCGGATAAGGTTGCATATGTATTCACCTCCTACTCGTCTTTCGATAAGAATAGTTTCATTTGTTTTCTGTCAGTTAGCAAGAATGTTTTCATTAAAGATACGACCCCAAGTACTGCCACATGCCTCGTCTTCTCTCACGCGTATTCTCTATTGTGCCGCACTGGGATAATGCTGATTTTTCTGCGAAAAGTAAGGTTATAGCCTTTGTTTTTTTGGCAAGATTAGGCCCATTTGAAAAATACCTATTTTTCGGCAAAAAGTAAGGCTGTAGTCTTTGTTTTTTGGCAAATATAGGCCCATTTCAAAAATTTCGATTTTGTGGCAAAAAGTTAGGCTATAGCCTTTGTCTTTTCGCAAAAATAGGCCCACTTCAAAATTATGATTTTTCGGCAAAAAGTAAGGTTATAGCCTTTGAGTTTTTGCAGAAATACGCCCACTTCAAAATTACCGATTTTTCGGCAAAAAGTAAGGTTATAGCCTTTGTTCTTTTGCAGAAATAGGCCCACTTCAAAAATACTGATTTTTCGGCAAAAAGTAAGGTCATAGCCTTTGCATTATGGAAAAAATAGGTCCATTTCAAAAATTCCGATTTTGCGGCAAAGGCTATAGGCCCATTTCAAAAATGCCGATTTTTGCGGCAAAAAGTAAGGCTATATCTTTTGTTTTTTTGAGAAGATAGGCCTATTTCAAACATACTGATTTTTCGGCAAAAAGTAAGGTCATAGCCTTTACTTTATGGAAAAAATAGGCCCATTTCAAAATTCCGTTTTTGCGGCAAAAAGTAAGGCTATAGCCTTTGTTTTTTGGCAGAAATAGGCCCACTTCAAAAACACTGATTTTTTGGCAAAAGGCAAGGCTATAGCCTTTGTTTTTTGGCAAAAATAAGCCAATTGCAAAAACATTGATTTTTCGGCAAAAAGTAAGGCTATACTCTTTGTTTTTTTGGCAAAAATAGGCCACTTCCAAAAATACTGATTTTTCGGCAAAAAGTAAGGCTATACACTTTGTTTTTTGGCAAAAATAGGCCCATTTCCAAAACTCCGTTTTTGCGGCAAAAAGTAAGGCTATAGCCTTTGTTTTTTCGCAAAAAAAGGCCAATTTCAAAATTACCGATTTCTCGGCAAAAATTAAGGCTATAGCCTTTGTTTTTTCGCAAAAATAGGCCCATTTCAAAAATACTGATTTTTCGGCAAAAAGTAAGGTTATAGTCTTTGTTTTTTGGCAAATATAGGCCCATTTCAAAAATTTCGATTTTGTGGCAAAAAGTTAGGCTATAGCCTTTGTCTTTTCGCAAAAATAGGCCCACTTCAAAATTATGATTTTTCGCAAAAAGTAAGGTTATAGCCTTTGGGTTTTGAAAATACGCCCACTTCAAAATTACCGATTTTTCGGCAAAAAGTAAGGTTATAGCCTTTGTTCTTTTGCAGAAATAGGCCCACTTCAAAAATACTGATTTTTCGGCAAAAAGTAAGGTCATAGCCTTTGCATTATGGAAAAAATAGGCCCATTTCAAAAATTCCGATTTTGCGGCAAAGGCTATAGGCCCATTTCAAAAATGCCGATTTTTGCGGCAAAAAGTAAGGCTATATCTTTTGTTTTTTTGAGAAGATAGGCCTATTTCGAACATACTGATTTTTCGGCAAAAAGTAAGGTCATAGCCTTTACTTTATGGAAAAAATAGGCCCATTTCAAAAATTCCGATTTTGCGGCAAAGGCTATAGCCTTTGCTTCTTCCCAAAAATTTGCCCATTTCAAAAATGCCGATTTTTCGGCATAAAGTAAGGCTATAGCTTTTGTTTTTTTTGAAAAGATAGGCCTATTTCAAACATACTGATTTATCGGCAAAAAGTAAGGTTATAGCCTTTACTTTATGGAAAAAATAGGCCCATTTCAAAATTCTGTTTTTGCGGCAAAAAGTAAGGCTATAGCCTTTGTTTTTTGGCAGAAATAGGCCCACTTCAAAAACACTGATTTTTTGGCAAAAGGCAAGGCTATAGCCTTTGTTTTTTGGCAAAAATAAGCCAATTGCAAAAATATTGATTTTTCGGCAAAAAGTAAGGCTATACTCTTTGTTTTTTTGGCAAAAATAGGCCACTTCCAAAAATACTCATTTTTCGGCAAAAAGTAAGGCTATACACTTTGTTTTTTGGTAAAAATAGGCCCATTTCCAAAACTCCGTTTTTGCGGCAAAAAGTAAGGCTATAGCCTTTGTTTTTTCGCAAAAAAAGGCCAATTTCAAAATTACCGATTTCTCGGCAAAAAATAAGGCTATAGCCTTTGTTTTTTGGCAGAAATAGGCCCACTTCAAAAATACTGATTTTTCGGCAAAAAGTAAGGCTATAATCTTTGTTTTTTCGCAAAAATATGCCCATTTCAAAATTACCGATTTTTCGGCAAAAAGTAAGGCTATAGCCTTTGTTTTTTTGTAAAAAAAAGAACCATTTCAAAATTACCGATTTTTTTTTGGAAAAGGAATGCTATAGCCTTTGTTTTTTGGCAGAAATAGGCCCATTTCCAAAATTCCATTTTTGCGGCAAAAAGTAAGGCTACAGCCTTTGTTTTTTCGCAAAAATAGGCCCATTTCGAAATAACAGATTTTTCGGCAAAAAGTAAGGCCATAAACTATGTTTTTTCGCAAAAATAGGCCCATTTCAAAATTACCGATTTTTTTTATAAAAGGAAGACTATAGCCTTTGTTTTTTGGAAAAAATAGGCCCATTTCAAAAATACCGAATTTTCAGCAAAAAGTAAGGCCATAGCCTTTGTTTTTTTGCAAAAATAGGCCCATTTCAAAATTACCGATTTTTCGGCAAAAAGTAAGGCTATAGTCTTTGTTTTTTGGCAAAAATATGCCCATTTCCGAAATTCCGTTTTTGCAACTAAAAGTAAGGCTACAGCCTTTGTTTTTTCGCAAAAATAGGCCCATTTCGAAATAACCGATTCTTCTTTGGAAAAGGAATGCTATAGCCTTTGTTTTTTTGGCAGAAATAGGCCCATTTCCAAAATTCCGTTTTGCGGCAAAAAGTAAGGCTACAGCCTTTGTTTTTTCGCAAAAATAGGCCCATTTTGAAATAACCGATTTTTCGGCAAAAAGTAAGGCTATAGCCTATGTTTTTTTTGCAGAAATAGGCCCATTTCCAAAATTCCGTTTTTGCGGCAAAAAGTAAGGCTATAGTCTTTGTTTTTTCGCAAAAATAGGCCCCTTTCAAAATTACCGATTTTTCGGCAAAAAGTAAGATATAGCCTTTGTTTTTTCGCAGAAATGGGCCAACTTCAAAAATACTGATTTTTCGGCAAAAAGTAAGCTTATAGCCTTTACTTTTTTGAAAAAATAGGACCATTTCAAACATTCCGATTTTGTGGCAAAAAGTAAGGCTATAGCCTTTGTTTTTTTGCAAAAATAGGCCCATTTCAAAATTACCGCTTTTTTGGCAAAGAGTAAGGCTATAGCCTTTTTTTTGGCAGAAATAGGCCCACTTCAAAAATATTGATTTTTCGGCAAAAAGTAAGGTTATAGCCTTTACTTTTTGGAAAAAATAGGCCCATTTAAAAAATACCGAATTTTCGGCAAAAAGTAAGGCCATTGCCTTTGTTTTTTTGCAAAAATAGGCCCATTTCAAAATTACCGATTTTTCGGCAAAAAGTAAGGCTATAGTCTTTGTTTTTTGGCAAAAATATGCCCATTTCCAAAATTCCGTTTTTGCAACAAAAAGTAAGGCTACAGCCTTTGTTTTTTCGCAAAAATAGGCCCATTTCGAAATAACCGATTCTTCTTTGGAAAAGGAATGCTATAGCCTTTGTTTTTTTGGCAGAAATAGGCCCATTTCCAAAATTCCGTTTTGCGGCAAAAAGTAAGGCTACAGCCTTTGTTTTTTCGCAAAAATAGGCCCATTTTGAAATAACCGATTTTTCGGCAAAAAGTAAGGCTATAGCCTTTGTTTTTTTTGCAAAAATAGGCCCATTTCAAAATTACCGAATTTTCGGCAAAAAGTAAGGCCATAGAATTTGTTTTTTTTGCAAAAATAGGCCCATTTCAAAATTACCGATTTTTCGGCAAAAAGTAAGGCTATAGTCTTTGTTTTTTGGCAAAAATATGCCCATTTCCAAATTACCGATTTTTTTTTGGAAAAGGAATGCTATAGCCTTTGTTTTTTGGCAGAAATAGGCCCATTTCCAAAATTCCAATTTTGCGGCAAAAAGTAAGGCTACAGCCTTTGTTTTTTCGCAAAAATAGGCCCATTTTGAAATAACCGATTTTTCGGCAAAAAGTAAGGCTATAGCCTTTGTTTTTTTGCAAAAATAGGCCCATTTCAAAATTACCGAATTTTCGGCAAAAAGTAAGGCCATAGAATTTGTTTTTTTGCAAAAATAGGCCCATTTCAAAATTACCGATTTTTCGGCAAAAAGTAAGGCTATAGTCTTTGTTTTTTTGGCAAAAATATGCCCATTTCCAAAATTCCGTTTTTGCAACAAAAAGTAAGGCTACAGCCTTTGTTTTTTCGCAAAAATAGGCCCATTTTGAAATAACAGATTTTTCGGCAAAAAGTAAGGCTATAGCCTATGTTTTTTCGCAAAAATAGGCCCATTTCAAAATTACCGATTTTTTTTATAAAAGGAAGACTATAGCCTTTGTTTTTTGGCAGAAATAGGCCCACTTCAAAAATACTGATTTTTCTGCAAAAGGCAAGGCTGTAGACTTTTATTTTGGCAAAAATAGGCCCATTTCCAAAATTACCGACTTTTTTGGAAAAAGGAATGCTATAGCCTTTGTTTTTTGGCAGAAATAGGCCCACTTAAAAAATACTGATTTTTCTGCAAAAGGCAAGGCTATGGCCTTTGTTTTTTGGCAAAGATAGGCCCATTTCCAAAATTCCGTTTTTTCGGCAAAAAGTAAGGCTGTAGCCCTTGTTTTTTCGCAAAAATAAGCCAATTGGAAAAATATTGATTTTTCGGCAAAAAGTAAGGCTATAGCCTTTGTTCTTTTTGCAGAAATGGGCCAACTTCAAAAATACTGATTTTTCGGCAAAAAGTAAGGTTATAGCCTTTACTTTTTTGAAAAAATAGGACCTTAACAGCCTACGGCCAATTGCGCCTACCTAAGAGTAAACTGGTCTATAGGTGAGACAACATAAACAACAACTGGCTTGGCGCTCATGGGGTCGTATGTTAGATAGGGACCACTATACAAGTTAGAAGGGAGTTAGACCCCCCTTGGGATTAGAGATGGACTTATAATGGGGCTTAGGTAAGAGAAAAACAGAAGAGTACAGAGGAAAAGCCATGGTAACCTAAGGTGCCATGGCCCTTATGTAGCGGTATGTAGTGACGTAAAGATCTTTCGTATAATGCCAAATGGCCAATCCATTAGTGTTAATTGTACCCATAAACTTATCCATAAATAAACCTGTTTACGGTCGATTTTTGGGGAATAGATTTTGGAACGCAAACGATCGACAGCGTCTATTTTGTGTCTTCTCTGCACTGTGCAAAGCGCTACATTTTGGTGACAAAGGTGCGATATGGCTTCCATCTTACCGGAGAGATTTGACAAGGGAGACTTTGCTCTATGGTTGCGCCAATATGAGTGTTGTGCAGTTGCAAATGGGTGGACAGACGAGGAAAAATTGGCAAAATTACCAGCATTTCTTCGCGGTCACGCTGCGTCTCACTATTTTTTGTTTGAAGAAGAGCAGAAGGACACATACGATCATTTGATCATAAATTTAAAAGCAGCTCTTTGCCCACAAATAAATCGGGAGGTCTTTTATCGAGAGTTCGAAGATCGTTTGCTGCGACATAATGAAGATCCAGCAATATATTTATGGTCACTGCAAGAAATTTTACGAAAAGCAGATCCAGATTTGGATGCAGAAGCCTTTGATGCCCTTCTCAGTCGGCAATTTATGCGAGGAATACCAGAGCGGATGAAATTCAAATTACTGGAGCAAAATCCGATACCAACTCTGGCAGAAATGGTGGCTTTTTGCAAACATTTCATCGCCATTCGTCCTGATAACATCAATAAAATGGAAGAACAACCCCTTACAGGTTTCTCTGCGGGGATTTCTTGCATAAACTGTGAGCCTAAATTGCAGCAATCACTATCTGAAAAGGACAGTGCTATAGACAGGTTGGCCACAGTGGTGGAAAAGATGACAGTGCAGCAACAGTCCTTGGTAGCAACGCTGCAAGATGGGCCATCGTACTCTGCACCCAGGTCAGCGAAGATAAGTCAAGTGCAATGCTTTTTCTGTGGAGAAATGGGACATATTGCCAGAAAGTGTCCAGAAAAGCGAGACAAGATGTCGATTGCAAAAAAAGAGAAAGAACAGTTCAATCGCTCAAAGTGCAAACTATGTCAAGGTACCGGACATTTTGCTTCGCAATGTGCAAATAACTGGACAATGAATAAGAACTTTAGCAGTCAGTCTGACGTAGTCGACGTAAGTGTTCCTTTAAACTACCAAGGGGTGCCGCACCAGTAGGCTGGAGTGCTGGTCACCCCTCATTATTCACTGTTGGAGTTACTGCTAATAACGAAAACAGTAGAATGGAAGATAATACTTCCAACCAGCCAATGGTAAAATGTTTCTTGAATGGAGTGCAAATTGAAGCTTTGATTGATACTGGTTCAATGAAATCTATTTTGCATAAATCAGTTTTTGATAAAATTTCATTGCATAGTCGGCCAGTTATTAGTAGCAGTTGCTCCAATCAGTGTGTTTCTGTTACCGGACAGTCATTGAGATCGTATGGGGAGTTTCAGGGTCAATTACAATTTTCTGATGGGGGTCATATTTATGACATACCGTTGCTTGTTTGTGATAATTTATTAGAACCATTGCAGTGCATCTTAGGTTGGGATTTCCTTAAATCTAATCATTTAGAATTAGCATTTGATCAGTCACAGTATTTTATCGTAGGGCGTCACGGCCATACGCCTGTGATTCCAATTCACCCCAGTGGGAAATTGGGGGCTAAATGTGATTTTCCAACCTTTGAGCAGTGTGCAACAAGAGGCCCTGTAAAAGTCAAGCTTGTGTCTAGCATAGTTATTCCACCTAGGACAGAAATCATAGTCGCCGGTTTGGTTTCTAAAAGTGCAAAAAATACTTTAGGCATGGTAACACCAATTTCTTCGGGGGCCTCTGATTTGCATTCTGCTTATTCGGTATGCACTTCGAATAACCGCTCCCTATCAATAAGACTTTTGAATACAGGACAAGAGAGAATTGAGCTTCAAAAGGGTGCAAAAATTGCGGAATTTTGCCCTGTAGTTTATCAACCTTCAAAAAGTGAACAGAGCAATGACAACATTGAAGTTGTTGGTAGTGTTTTGCAGGAAAATAAGGAAACCATCCACGAACTAGAGTCAGCTATTTGCCCCACTTTGAGTGAACACGATCGGAAGGCTTTGCTTTCTACTTTGTTAAAGTATCGTGATGTTTTTGATAATAAACTAGGTCATACATCAGTCGTAACTCACTCAATAGAAACTGGCGATTCACCGCCAATATGTCAACGGCCTCGCCGCTTGCCTTATGCTTATCGCCAAGATGCAGAATCACAAATTGAAGAAATGTTAGAACAGCAAGTGATTAAACCTAGTACAAGCCCCTGGGCTTCTCCAATCGTATTAGTTCGCAAGAAAGATGGGAAATATCGTTTTTGTGTTGATTACAGAAAGTTAAATTCTGTAACAAAGCGGGAAGCAAGGCCGTTACCACGTGTTGATGACTTATTAGAATCTCTGCAGGGCTATAATCTTTTTAGCACGTTAGACTTGCGTTCGGGGTATTGGCAATTAAGCATGACACGAGAAGATCAGGAAAAGACTGCATTTGCTACCCCTACAGGGCTGTGGGAATTTTTGCGTATGCCGTTTGGCTTGTCCGGGGCTCCTGCCTCGTTTGACCGTGCCATAAAACTTGTAATGTCAGGTTTAAACTATTCATGCTGCCTTTGTTATTTTGATGATATTATAGTACCATCTAATGGAATTAAGCAGCACTGTGAACGTCTAGAAACTGTTTTAAGTCGACTTCAACAACATAATTTAAAAGTAAAGGCATCAAAATGCACATTCGGGTCGCTAAAGGTTTCATATCTTGGGCATACAGTTTCTGCAACGGGTGTGCATACTGATACGGATAAAGTGAAGGCGGTAATGAAGTTATCAGCTCCGTCTAATGTTGAACAAGTACGGTCATTTTTAGGCCTAGCTGGGTATTATCGCAAATTTATTCCAAATTTTGCGACTGTTGCCTTACCATTGACAATGCTTACGAAGAAAGGTATTTCTTTTTCCTGGGGTCAGGCTCAAATTGAAGCATTTGCTACACTTAAACAAGCTTTGTGTAGTGCTCCAGTTCTTGCATATCCTCAGCTTGATAGACCATTTATATTGCAAACAGATGCCTCTGACTATGGCATTGGTGCTGTTTTAGCACAAGTTGATACCCAAGGTCAGGAGCGGGTTATATCATATGCAAGTAGAACTCTTGATGATCGCGAAAAGAACTATTCTGCCATGGAAAAAGAGGCTCTGGCAGTTATATTTGCAACTCGCCATTTTCGGGTATATTTATTGGGTCGTCAGTTTCATTTAGTTACTGATAATAGAGCCCTTACTTGGCTTCATTCTCTTGAGCCTAAAGGTAGAATTGCACGATGGGTAATGGATTTGCAAGAATTTGATTTCATTGTTTCACATAGACCAGGAAAAGAAAACTTAAATGCAGATGCATTGTCTAGGCTAGTCACCGACGCTTGTACGATAGAACAAGTTAATTCAGCTGAGGAGCAGAAGAAGGATAGTATACCAACTGCTCCCACTTGTTTTATCTCTCTAATTCCTCATTTCAATTTGCAGGACGCACAGTTACATGATCCAGACATACAACTTGTTATCCGATTTAAGAAAAATGAGATGCCAAAACCTCCATTATTTGTATGGCTCAATAACCCTATGTTACGTTCTTTGTGGAATTGTTGGGATGAGCTTCATTTATCTGATGAATTACTAGTAAGATCGATCCCTTCTAAATATGGAACCACTAAAAGGGTTATTGTGCTTCCCAAGTGCTTGGTTCCTAGGGTATTGCTTAGCCTGCACTCAGGACCTGCAGGGGGTCACATGGGCATCAGTCGTACCCTTAGTAGAGCGAAAGAACGTTTCTTTTGGCCAAAAATGCAGGAAACTATCTCCCAATATGTGCAGTCTTGTCCTGAGTGTATGCAGAGTAAAGCCTGCAGTAGTCAAGGGAAGGCCCCACTTCAACCAATTATCGTTAGTGAGCCATTTGTCTTTTGGGCTATGGACTATATGGGTCCCCTTCCTGAAACATCCAGGGGAAATAAACATCTCCTTGTCGTTGGAGATCATTTCACCAAATGGTGTGAAGCTTTTCCAACTAAAAATCAAAAATCTGAAACCGTTGCACGGATTCTTGTCTCTAAATTGTTTTCACGATTTGGTCCTCCAGATGCTATTCATTCTGATCAGGGTGCTAACTTTGAAAGTCATCTAATGCATGAGATATACAACATCATGGGAATCCGTAAGACTAGAACCACTGCTTATCATCCCCAGTGTGATGGTCAGGTGGAAAGGCAAAATAGAACTATACAGGAGATTTTATCCTCTTTTGTAGCTGAGCACCCCGCTGATTGGGACCTCTTCGTGGATATGGCAACCTATGCCTACAATACAAGTCGGAACGAGACAACTGGGTTTTCCCCTTATGAATTGGTTTTTGGTCGGGAACCACGTTTACCTTTGGAGGTGGATCTTGGTGTTCCCCTCAAAAATCCAAGTACCCAGTCCGAATATAGTCAAAATGTACGGAAATCCATTCAGAGTGCCCAACGTATAGCAGAAAAGAATATCAGAGTTGCTAAGAATAGACAAGCATTGTCATATGACCGGGGAAAGAAATTGTGGGAACCTTTTGAACCTGGTCAATGGGTGTGGCTTCGAAGACCAAAGAAGTGGAAGTTTGGAAAAAAATGGATTGGGCCATATCAAGTCATTGTAAGAACAGGTGTCAATTATAAAATCATTTCGAAGTTTGGGAAGACAACCACCGCACACCATGACCAGCTTAAATTATGCCCGTTGCCTGTTTCACAAGGTCAGCCAGTTGTCCCTGTCCCCGAAATTGGTGATATTTATATCCAACAACCAGAAACACATATTCGCCAGGGAGAGGGAGGCCAAGCTGTAATTCAGAGGAGGGTTAGACCTCAAAACCTCCGCCAAGTAATTAATCCGCCAATTAGATATGGAGATGTTGTTACTCATTAGAAAAAAACGTATACTTTGTGTTCTGTTGCTTATTTAAAAGGGAGGGGAAGATGTAGCGGTATGTAGTGACGTAAAGATCTTTCGTATAATGCCAAATGGCCAATCCATTAGTGTTAATTGTACCCATAAACTTATCCATAAATAAACCTGTTTACGGTCGATTTTTGGGGAATAGATTTTGGAACGCAAACGATCGACAGCGTCTATCAGGGAGCGCCGAAGGCGCGGGAGGCGAAACGGCCATTCAATTGATTTCCGATGTATGATGCAAAATTCGAAAACGAGGCTGCGATTAATGGCGACCTGCAATTGCAAAGTGTTGGTGTTTGCTGGGAAGAGGAAGTGCTAAATTTTTGCAGCTACTGCTGGTTTTGCAGAGGGAAGCAGCACGATAGTTTGTTGTTCGAGGGTTAAAAGAATGTTAGCTTTGAATAAAGCAGTCCTTTGAGTTATTTTCACCGAAGGAACAGAAGAATTTAATGATTATTCCTGTGTGGCATGCTTTGTTTATCAACGAAATGCCAATTTGGCTTAAGTTTGCGATAGAAATTTGTGAGAGACACGGAGTCTTACAACAAGAAATCAACTGGTTAATAGCAAAACAATTCGTCTCAACAAGAATTGATACAATACTTTTGATGAAATCAATTTTCAGTGAAACAAAGGAGAGAGGAAGCCAAACACGGAACAAATAAAACATTAATTTACTGATTCAAAAAGTTGATTGCCCCCAAGTTCTGGCAACGATTGATTGCCCTCAAGTCCTGGCTCTGTAAAAAGAGGACCTGCTTGAGAGCACTGTTGTGCAGTGGTGTTATCCACAACTGGCATAGATTTCACATTACAGCCCCTAGCACCACTTTGAGCATAATGACAATTGACACGGGTTGCAATGCAGACTTGATTAGGTCTTCTGTACAGTAACTTCAATGATGTCATGTTCACATTGATATAAGCTAGTGAAATATTATGCCTTCTTCATATAGGGAGAAACTTCCAGTTGAACAATTGTTTGCTGATGAAACAAGCTGAGTGAAATTCCATTAGATATGGCAATCTCTGTCATAGAAAGACTTGATATTTGTTTCAATTTGTACTGAAAAAGCTTTTTTGTAGGCAAGTGTTGTCATCATGCTACTGTATCTAACTTTTTGCATGAAATTTTTGAGTAGTCCAATGTGCCAAAGCACTCTAAATTGGAAGGATGATTTCAATCCTACTGAAAGTTTCTGAATTAGTTTTATTTTGGGCAAAAGTTATGGCATAGTCTCTGTGACTGCTGAGATGTGTTACTTGACTTTTGAATGTGTTCTTCTTTATTCCTTTATGTAAATTTTCATTGTTATAATTAGGCCTGTGATTCATAAAATGAAGACAGAAAAATATTTTTTATTCATATTCTTACAAACATTATAGGAGTCAAATTCATTTGACAATCTTCTGTGAGACCACAATTGTATTCATATTTTGTGCTAGTAAAATTTGGAAACTTTGAAAATTGACAGAGGGTTGCAAAAGGACTTTTTGAGTACACAATTTGTCCATTAGATAATTGGTTCCAAGGGCTCTATGCAAGGTACTTTCTCTTTGGTTTAAATTTTTTGTTTTTCTGCTTTTTCAAAAGAGAGGTTAGTGTTGTTGCATTGCCAAGTACCACCAACACCACAGCCACGCTGCTTCTCATAGTGAGTGGTAAATTGGTAATAAAACTTCACATACGGAACATTGCTTTTTGAAGATGAGGATGTATAAGCAGATAACAAGAATTCATTCATCAGAATCCCCTCTAACAGATGGGTGCGGTAAAGATGGCATCAACAAATTTTGAACCAAGATCCTTTGAGGTCTTGAAGAAATCAGATGATCAAATCAATAAGAATTCAATGTGATACAAAGCATCATGGTAAAAGATTCCTGACCACCATCTTTAGTGCAATCATCTATTGGTGCATGGTATGGAATTGATACATTTGAAAGATTTGATACACTAAAAAGATTTTTGAACTGATGGTCATTTTTATATGAAACACCTTATATAGAATAAACATCAATAAAAAGCCTTCTCCAAAAATTGAGAAACTATTTGGAAGCAATTAGAAGTCAATTCAAGGTTAAGAAACTCTTTTTGCTTTTAGGTTATGAGATGCAGTTTTTAAACAAAAAGTGCATCACTAAGGTTAAATTAAAAACTAATAAGAAACAAATTGTGGTTTATTGAATGATAAACAAGCCAGATAAAACTTTTTGGTCTAAAATTATGCAATAAGTCATCTGCATGAAATTGTGTTGACTTTGACTTTTGGTGTCTCATAGCTCCCAAGTGTGTCTACATAGCTTCTTAATTTCAAAAACCTAAAATCTTTGATCTTCCATTAAATCTTCCATGTTGGACAGGGAATTATTTCATGCTAAATGCTCAAATGGTGTCCATGTGGACTTTATCTGTGCTGACAGCTCTTTTAAAACATAGCTAGAATTGTTTGCAATGAAATTGGTCACTTTGCTGTCATCACATTAACACACCTTCTGCAAGAAATATGCAATCCTCAATAGCAAATGGATCCTTCCCCTGCAACAAAATGAAGAGAATTATTTCACACTGTTTTTTACAACATTGACTACACATGACCGCAGGGAAGTGAGAACTTGATCTACCTTTGTACATACTGCAACCAAAATACAAAAACTAACATTTTACTGTATATTGCAAGATATTTAAGTTCTGGGTGGGTGCAATAGTATCAAGATTCTTCAAACTGAAATATACATGAAAAACATGAGGGGCTGTGAAAATTCATATGCAGCCATTATGTGGTACTCCGTTTGAGTTTGTGATAAAAAGGATGAAAACATACAATTATTGTAAAATTGTTATTGCTATGTAAATCAGCCTTTTAAGTCTTTATCATTGTTTCAAATTGCTACATTGATTTGAATCACAGGGCAAAAAGTAGGTGTGACTTTTCTTCAGAAAATTGAAGGCCACCATTGCATTAGCGTTAGTGTAATAAATAATATTTTTACCATCATCAGACAGATTAGGGGTTTGCGGAGTGACAGTAAGCAAGAAACTCAATGGGTAACAATGAACTTTGTAGAAAAGGGAAAGGCACCTTAATGTTGTTGTGATCAGTGATTTGGCCTAACATTTCAATAGCAAACCACAAGACCACAAGTTGAGCCTTTCCAAACAAATCACCTTGAAAACAAAAAGTAGCAAATAAAGTCCAAAGATCAGCTTTGTAAACAGACAAGACCTTCACTGAATGGAATCAAACCAAACATTCAACAGGTAATGGTAAATTTTGCAGAAAATGGAAGGCCATTTATCAAGGTCAGGCGAGATTGTCAACAAGAAGATCCAAAGTCAAAACAGCCCAAAATTAATCTGCTTTAAACAGAAAAGTGTAAAAAATAAAATGAAACTTTTAGCTGATACAAACAGATAAGGGTTTCACTGAATGAAATCAAATGAGAAATTCAACGGGTAACTGGCAACCTAGCAGAAAATTGAAAGCCGCCATCGCATTGTCTGTTGTGAGCAACGAGTTGGCCTAATATTTCAACAGGAAAACGCAAGTCCAGAAAGTGAACTACCGCAAACAAATCTGCTTGAAACAGAAAAGTATAAAAAAAATGGGCAAGGCTTACTTTTGTCAAACAGAAAACAGTGTCGCTGAATAAAATCAAAACAGAAATTCAACGGGTGATTGTGAATTTTGCAGAAATGGAAGGCCAACACAGTCAACCGCGATTTTGCTTATAGCATAGGCCTGACCTGAAGGTGCAAAATACTCGAAGCAAATTCAAAGCTCTGAAACTCCGATATGTAACAAAATGTAACGAAATCCTTTTGCAGACAGCTTACTGTATGATTTTAGCATAAGAATTTATCTGAATTAGCGTTTGGGTTTATTTTGGTACGAAGAAATTGAGATGCCGCCGAGGTGTAGCTGTGATAAACAGTTCTGACGTTTTTGGCCTGCCCAAACAAAACATCTTCAAATGAATAGTTTGGATAGTCGTATAACCTTGCAAGGACCCTCAAAACGTAAATTGACCTTCGAGTAATCGATCAAAATCAGCATAAATTACTCACGTATGTCATGATTGCCAATAAAATGAGTTATCCGAGTACAACTCTGCTGCTTCTTCCTGCTTTTTCCCGCGTGTTTCAAGTCAAATTCTGCCGCTGCCTCGTTTGGATGTGCATCACACATCGGTCTATGCGCTCCACTGGCCGTTTCCCCTCCCGCGCCTTCGGCGCTCCCTGGCGTCTATTTTGTGTCTTCTCTGCACTGTGCAAAGCGCTACACTTACGCCAACATACGCCCAAGAACACCAAGCCTTTTCGAACAGTTATTCAACTAATTTTGATGGTACTTGATCCACTATGGCAGTAGGGGTTCTAATGTACGTTTGGTAGCTATCACTAGACCATCTCCCAAGGACTTTTATGAGCCAGTCTGGGAGATTCCTGGCTGCTGCAGAGGTGGCTGCTCCTATGCGGAAACAATGAGAGGTAAAATGGGCATCTTTGTACACTGTGGCCTGCAATAATTGATTGATAGTACTAGTAAGAATCTGACGTGTGAGGAATGTTCCATCCGTGAAACGAAACAATGGACCTGAAATATCAGAAGAATTTGAAATGAAACTGTGTAAAGCTGTATATGGGCAAACAGCGGAGCCAGATCTAGCAAGGCGAATGGTAGCACCTTTACGAAAGATGTCAGTTTTTGAGCCTTTGAGTGTTAGTAGAATAACATCAGGGAGGATCTTAATGTCTGACCTCAGTAACGTCGTGGCTGGATCAAAGTAGGACGCCTTGGGGGCACAAAACTCAGCTGAACGCAAAAACCCAAAAAAGGCTGTCGTAAAAGCTGACCATAACATCAATTTGTCCACAGGTGGGTATAAGGATGTGGTAAGGGACATCTTCAGTGACCTCAAAACTGAAATGGTGACTGGTAAACGTGGCTGTGTGACACGGGCAGATGTGGAACGTTTTATCCCTTTCAGCAACAGACCCAAAAGGGGCATAGGTCTTGAAGTGGTATCAAAACCAAGTAACACGTTCTGATGTCGAACTGCTGCCAAGTAGGGCTGAATGGTGGAAAAACTGAGGCTCTCTGCTAAATGGGTAACAAAAAGTCTTAGAGACATTTCTTGTAGGGGGTATGGGGTCAACTTATACTTGGAGCAAAACTTGATGTACTGCTGCTGACCGTTTAGGTATGTAAGCCTAGAGCTGCTTGCAATGGAGTTCACTTGGTAATACTCAGCTTTAGATTCTAAATGTTCCATGCATGGGGAGGCAGAGGAGTGGCTAACTGATCTGCTCCCGGTACCAGCTGGAAGAACCGGTCCATCTGTAAACGAGATAAAGAATCGGCTATAGAGTTATCGGTACCTACAATGTGAGCTACATTTACACTAAACTGATGTTGTGCTGATAAATAAAACATTCTCCTCATTAGTTTCATAATTTCTTTACATTTAGACGTTTTTGATGACCATATATTGACTACAGCTAAATTGTCACAATGAAATACTAATTTCTTGCCAGATAGACTAGGACCCCATATCAACAATGATACATATATGGGAAACAGTTCTTTCCATTGAATGGAATGGCTCTGAAATGCCTGGTGCCATGGGACAGATAACCATTTCCCATCAAAAAAGATACCAAAACCTAGTTCTCCTGACGCGTCAGTGTAAAGATTTATGGATGGAGCTGGCGTCACCTGAAAGTCTGGGATCTTATAACGGCCATTCCATGAAGGTAAAAATTCTATCCACCATTCAATGTCCCGGCGTGCTTCTATATTGAGGGAGATTCTGTGATGCAATTTGGTAACTGTAGTCGAGAGGTCAATTAAACGTCGCAGGAAAGTACGTCCTGCTGGAATGACTTTGGAAGCAAAAGATAATTTGCCAATGAGAGAAAGAAGTTCACGCTTGGTGCATTTCTTCACACATTGCCATTGCCTGAGAGAAGAAAGCAGTTCTACGAATTTATCATCTGGTAACCGAATCTCCATTTTTTGGGAGTCTATGACAATACCCAGATATGTTAATGAGGACACAGGGCCAAAGATTTTATCCGGAGCAAGAGGAACTCCTAGCTTTTGAAATACTTCACAAGTAAGATTCATGTCAGACTCACAGCCAGATGAAGTATTTGCTGCAAGGAAAAAATCATCTAGATAATGAACCAGGTTTGAAAGTCCATACTTGCTCTTCAAGATCCAAGTAAGTGTGTCTGATAAACGGGTAAAGCGATTAACGGATGAACGAAGCCCAAAGGGCAAACAAAGATCCACAAAAAACAAATTGCAAAATGAAAAACCCAGTAAGTGCCAATCTTCCCGACGGACTGGGCAATTTCGAAACGCACTCTTAATATCAAGTTTGCCCATTTGAGCCCCAGGGCCAAGCTTTGAGACAATGTCAACGGCTGCATCAAAACCAGTGAAGGAGACTGTCGACTCCTCATCTGAAATATAATCGTTAATGGATGTGCCTGTGGGTGAAGAAAGGTCAGTAATCATGCGAAATGTTCCATCTTTCTTGGGAACTGCTCCGATGGGAGAGGTACGGAAATTTGCCAGAGGAATTTGTTGAAAGGGACCAGCAATTCGTTGTGACGTTAGTTCCTTAATAATACAAGAAAAGATTGCTTCTGGACAGTCAGTAGCAGACTTCAAATTCGATGAAAGTTGCATAAATTCCGGACCTCTGTAACCTATGTCAAAACCAGATGCAAAGGAGTTTATAAGTTCGATACAAAACAGCTTGTTAGGGTGGCCAACAAGTTCAGATGCTAAAGCATATGTGTTAATTGGAGTGGGTGCTGACAGCGGGAAATCATTAAAGTGACTTATGAGCTGCTGGGCAAACCCTTCTTGGGTGGTTGCCGCCACATCCTGGTGTGCTACATTTGTGGGAAAAAAAGCAAGGCTTCCTGTCACATCTGTTGCTGTTGTAGTGCCGGCATGGCTCTGGACGGGTGAAGGTGGGTATGGCACTGGGTTTCTGCAATGTTTGGGGGGCACGAAAGGGCTGGCTGTTGCAATCTGCAGCTAAATGGCCAGGGCGCTGGCACTTAAAACAGGTGGGGGCATAACTAGCACGTTGGCTATCTCTGATAAATTTGTCATAGGCATACGAGTCAGTTCTAGACCATGATAGGGTTTGATCTAGTGCCATATTCATGCGAAAGGCGATGTCGTAGCGATGCCAAGCCGGAAACGGGTAAGTTTTGTTAAAATGGCAAATGTGGTCCTGGTAGGCAAGAAGATCCCCGGCTAATTCTGGGTGGTAGTGCACTGAAACTCTAACAAAGATGTTCCATGCCTCAAGCCAACTGGAAAAATTAATCACACGTTGGGACACACGACGTTTTGGTGTCAGAGAAATTGAATTATCCCCTGCTTTGGATGGAACAAGATGAAAATTGAACCCTTCTTGTGTGTCTGAGGCCGGGTCATAAAGTGATTGAGGCAAGAGGGCATTGAAATCCACATACTTTTTTGACTTGATTGCCAAATGAAGCTGGCGGGATAGAGGAGGCAAATTACTGGGAAGAGAGGAAGAAAACAACATACCTTCCATGTCACTGTCCCCCTCTCCAAGCACCATCAAATTACCGGCTGCCTGCAAAAGGCCGGCCCTGCCAGAGGTTTGGGCTGCATCATGGGATGTTAGACTGACTGGCTCTGGAGCTGCAGCTGAGCAGGGGGGCTCCTCGCTGGGAAGACAAGTGGCAGATGGTCTATTGTTGAAGTTTTTCTCCATGGCTGTCGCGACTGCACTGTTTATCAGCGAATTTAGCTCTTCGAGGCTCACCCCAATCAACGGAGTATTTGTGGCGGCTACGGAGGCTGACGCTGGCTCCTCTTGCTCTTGTGCATGATGTGCGGGAGGCGATGTGGGCAAAGTGCTGTAGGATTGTTGACGAACAAAACTCTGTGCGGAAGTCGAAGGAGCGTCTTCTCCACAATTACCGTCTGTAGCGGATGTGTCAGCTCTAAAGCTATGGAACAGCCTGTGAGCCAAGACCTTCTTCGAGCCGACCGAAGACAGGTTATAATGGTTGCAAATGGCAACCAACTGGTGCTTTGGCATTTCCCGCCACTCTGTCAAAGTGCGTTGAGGATCGATCACCCTTTCTACACGACTTGATACAGGCTGCTTCGATACACTCTTGAGCTTCGAAAACATAACTGTAATACACGACTAAGCGAGTAAATTATCGAAAACCAAACACGTCGCAATAAAAACGTAAGCAACTTAGGCCAACCTTACCAAACTGAAAGCACGAGGAGGAGGAGAGGATTGGGGCGAGGGTGTCAATCTGCTATGACAGGGGACTAGGGCGAGGGCATCAACCTGCCTAGAGGAAAAAGGGGGTTGGGGCGAGCATTAATCCGCAATTGCCTTGGCGTTAAATCTAATTTATCCATAAATTCTACCATTTCAAACATTCCGATTTTGTGGCAAAAAGTAAGGCTATAGCCTTTGTTTTTTTGCAAAAATAGGCCCATTTCAAAATTACCGCTTTTTTGGCAAAGAGTAAGGCTATAGCCTTTGTTTTTTGGCAGAAATAGGCCCACTTCAAAAATATTGATTTTTCGGCAAAAAGTAAGGTTATAGCCTTTACTTTTTGGAAAAAATAGGCCCATTTAAAAAATACCGAATTTTCGGCAAAAAGTAAGGCCATTGCCTTTGTTTTTTTGCAAAAATAGGCCCATTTCAAAATTACCGATTTTTCGGCAAAAAGTAAGGCTATAGTCTTTGTTTTTTGGCAAAAATAGGCCCATTTCAAAATTACCGATTTTTTTTATAAAAGGAAGACTATAGCCTTTGTTTTTTGGCAGAAAAAGGCCCACTTCAAAAATACTGATTTTTCTGCAAAAGGCAAGGCTGTAGACTTTTATTTTGGCAAAAATAGGCCCATTTCCAAAATTCCGTTTTTGCGGCAAAAGGTAAGGCTACAGCTTTTCGCAAAAATAGGCCCATTTCGAAATTACCGATTTTTCGGCAAACAGTAAGGCTATAGCCTATGTTTTTTCGCAAAAAATAGGCCCATTTCGAAATAACCGATTCTTCTTTGGAAAAGGAATGCTATAGCCTTTGTTTTATTGGCAGAAATAGGCCCATTTCCAAAATTCCGTTTTGCGGCAAAAAGTAAGGCTACAGCCTTTGTTTTTTCGCAAAAATAGGCCCATTTTGAAATAACCGATTTTTCGGCAAAAAGTAAGGCGATAGCCTATGTTTTTTTGGCAGAAATAGGCCCATTTCCAAAATTCCGTTTTTGCGACAAAAAGTAAGGCTATAGTCTTTGGTTTTTTGCAAAAATAGGCCCCTTTCAAAATTACCGATTTTTCGGCAAAAAGTAAAGCTATAGCCTTTGTTTTTTCGCAAAAATAGGCCCATTTCAAAATTACCGACTTTTTTTGGAAAAAGGAATGCTATAGCCTTTGTTTTTTGGCAGAAATAGGCCCACTTCAAAAATACTGATTTTTCTGCAAAAGGCAATGCTATGGCCTTTGTTTTTTGGCAAAAATAGGCCCATTTCCAAAATTCCGTTTTTTCGGCAAAAAGTAAGGCTGTAGCCCTTGTTTTTTCGCAAAAATAAGCCAATTGCAAAAATATTGATCTTTCGGCAAAAAGTAAGGCTATAGCCTTTGTTTTTTGGCAGAAATAGGCCTACTTCAAAAATATTGATTTTTCGGCAAAAAGTAAGGTTATAGCCTTTACTTTTTGGAAAAAATAGGCCCATTTCAAAAATACCGAATTTTCGGCAAAAAGTAAGGCCATTGCCTTTGTTTTTTTGCAAAAATAGGCCCATTTCAAAATTACCGATTTTTCGGCAAAAAGTAAGGCTATAGTCTTTGTTTTTTGGCAAAAATATGCCCATTTCCAAAATTCCGTTTTTGCGGCAAAAAGTAAGGCTATAGTCTTTGTTTTTTCGCAAAAATAGGCCCCTTTCAAAATTACCGATTTTTCGGCAAAAAGTAAAGCTATAGCCTTTGTTTTTTCGCAAAAATAGGCCCATTTCAAAATTACCGACTTTTTTGGAAAAAGGAATGCTATAGCCTTTGTTTTTTGGCAGAAATAGGCCCACTTCAAAAATACTGATTTTTCTGCAAAAGGCAAGGCTATGGCCTTTGTTTTTTGGCAAAAATAGGCCCATTTCCAAAATTCCGTTTTTTCGGCAAAAAGTAAGGCTGTAGCCCTTGTTTTTTCGCAAAAATAAGCCAATTGCAAAAATATTGATTTTTCGGCAAAAAGTAAGGCTATAGCCTTTGTTCTTTTTGCAGAAATGGGCCAACTTCAAAAATACTGATTTTTCGGCAAAAAGTAAGCTTATAGCCTTTACTTTTTGAAAAAATAGGACCATTTCAAACATTCCGATTTTGTGGCAAAAAGTAAGGCTATAGCCTTTGTTTTTTTGCAAAAATAGGCCCATTTCAAAATTACCGCTTTTTTGGCAAAGAGTAAGGCTATAGCCTTTGTTTTTTTGGCAGAAATAGGCCCACTTCAAAAATATTGATTTTTCGGCAAAAAGTAAGGTTATAGCCTTTACTTTTTGGAAAAAATAGGCCCATTTAAAAAATACCGAATTTTCGGCAAAAAGTAAGGCCATTGCCTTTGTTTTTTTGCAAAAATAGGCCCATTTCAAAATTACCGATTTTTCGGCAGAAAGTAAGGCTATAGTCTTTGTTTTTTGGCAAAAATATGCCCATTTCGAAATAACCGATTCTTCTTTGGAAAAGGAATGCTATAGCCTTTTTTTGGCAGAAATAGGCCCATTTCCAAAATTCCGTTTTGCGGCAAAAAGTAAGGCTACAGCCTTTGTTTTTTCGCAAAAATAGGCCCATTTTGAAATAACCGATTTTTCGGCAAAAAGTAAGGCTATAGCCTTTGTTTTTTGGCAGAAATAGGCCCACTTCAAAAATATTGATTTTTCGGCAAAAAGTAAGGTTATAGCCTTTACTTTTTGGAAAAAATAGGCCCATTTCAAAAATACCGAATTTTCGACAAAAAGTAAGGCCATTGCCTTTGTTTTTTTGCAAAAATAGGCCCATTTCAAAATTACCGATTTTTCGGCAAAAAGTAAGGCTATAGTCTTTGTTTTTTGGCAAAAATATGCCCATTTCCAAAATTCCGTTTTTGCGGCAAAAAGTAAGGCTATAGTCTTTGTTTTTTCGCAAAAATAGGCCCCTTTCAAAATTACCGATTTTTCGGCAAAAAGTAAAGCTATAGCCTTTGTTTTTTAGCAAAAATAGGCCCATTTCAAAATTACCGACTTTTTTGGAAAAAGGAATGCTATAGCCTTTGTTTTTTGGCAGAAATAGGCCCACTTCAAAAATACTGATTTTTCTGCAAAAGGCATGGCTATGGCCTTTGTTTTTTGGCAAAAATAGGCCCATTTCCAAAATTACGTTTTTGCGGCAAAAAGTAAGGCTATAGTCTTTGTTTTTTCGCAAAAATAGGCCCATTTCAAAATTAAAGATTTTTCGGCAAAAAGTAAGGCTATAGCCTTTGTCTTTTCGCAAAAATAGGCCCATTTCAAAATTACCGACTTTTTTGGAAAAAGGAAGGCTATAGTCTTTGTTTTTGGCAGAAATAGGCCCACTTCAAAAATACTGATTTTTCTGCAAAAGGCAAGGCTATGGCCTTTGTTTTTTGGCAAAAATAGGCCCATTTCAAAATTACCGATTCTTCGGCAAAGAGTAAGGCTATATCCTTTGTCTTTTCGCAAAAATAGGCCCATTTACAAAATTCCGTTTTTGCGGCAAAAAGTAAGGCTATAAACTTTTTTTTTCGCAAAAATAGGCCCATTTCAAAATTACCGACTTTTCGGCAAAAAGTAAGGCTATAAACTTTTTTTTTCGCAAAAATAGGCCCATTTCAAAATTACCGACTTTTCGGCAAAAAGTAAGGCTGTAGCCTTTTTTTTCTCAAAAATAAGACATTTGCAAAAATATCGATTTTTCGGCAAAAAGTAAGGAGATAGCATTTTTTTGCAGAAATAGGCCCACTACAAAAATACTGATTTTTCGGCAAATGGTAAGGCTATAGTCGTTGTTTTTTGGCAAAAATATGCAAATTTCCAAAATTCCGTTTTTGCAGCAAAAAGTAAGGCTATAGCCTTTGTTTTTTGGCAAAAATAGGCTCATTTCAAAATTTCCGATTTTTCGGCAAAAGGTAAGGCTATAGCCTTTGTTTTTTGGCAGAAATAGGTCCACTTCAAAAATACTGATTTTTCGGCAAAAGGCAAGGTTATAGCCTTTGTTTTTTGGCAAAAATAGGCCCATTTCCAAAATTCCGTTTTTGCGGCAAAAAGTAAGGCTATGGTCTTTGTCTTTTCGCAAAAATAGGCCCATTCAAAAAATATTGATTTTTCGGGAAAAAGTAAGGTTATAGCCTTTACTTTTTGGAAAAAATAGGCCCATTTCAAAAATTCCGATTTTGTGGCAAAAAGTAAGGCTATAGCCTTTGTTTTTTGGCAAAAATAAGCCAATTGCAAGAATATTGATTTTTCGGCAAAAAGTAAGGCTATACTCTTTGTTTTTTGGCAAAAATAGGCCCATTTCAACAATTCCGTTTTTGCGGCAAAAAGTAAGGCTACAGCCTTTGTTTTTTCGCAAAAATAGGCCTATTTAAAAAATTCCGATTTTATGGCAAAAAGGAATGCTATAGCCTTTGTTTTTTGGCAGAAATAGGCCCATTTCCAAAAATCCGTTTTGCGGCAAAAAGTAAGGCTAGAGCCTTTGTTTTTTCGCAAAATAGGCCCATTTTGAAATAACAGATTTTTCGGCAAAAAGTAAGGCTATAGCCTATGTTTTTTCGCAAAAATAGGCCCATTTCAAAATTACCGTTTTTTTGGCAAAGAGTAAGGCTATAGCCTTTGTTTTTTGGCAGAAATAGGCCCACTTAAAAATACTGATTTTTCTGCAAAAGGCAAGGCTATGGCCTTTGTTTTTTGGCAAAAATAGGCCCATTTCCAAAATTCCGTTTTTTCGGCAAAAAGTAAGGCTGTAGCCCTTGTTTTTTCGCAAAAATAAGCCAATTGCAAAAATATTGATTTTTCGGCAAAAAGTAAGGCTATAGCCTTTGTTCTTTTGGCAGAAATGGGCCCACTTCAAAAATACTGATTTTTCGGCAAAAAGTAAGGTTATAGCCTTTACTTTTTTGAAAAAATAGGACCATTTCAAACATTCCGATTTTGTGGCAAAAAGTAAGGCTATAGCCTTTGTTTTTTTGCAAAAATAGGCCCATTTCAAAATTACCGCTTTTTTGGCAAAGAGTAAGGCTATAGCCTTTGTTTTTTGGCAGAAATAGAGCCACTTCAAAAATATTGATTTTTCGGCAAAAAGTAAGGTTATAGCCTTTACTTTTTTGAAAACATAGGACCATTTCAAAAATTTCGATTTTGCGGCAAAAAGTAAGGCCATTGCCTTTGTTTTTTGCAAAAATAGGCCCATTTCAAAATTACCGATTTTTCGGCAAAAAGTAAGGCTATAGTCTTTGTTTTTTGGCAAAAATATGCCCATTTCCAAAATTCCGTTTTTGCGGCAAAAAGTAAGGCTATAGTCTTTGTTTTTTCGCAAAAATAGGCCCCTTTCAAAATTACCGATTTTTCGGCAAAAAGTAAAGCTATAGCCTTTGTTTTTTTGCAAAAATAGGCCCATTTCAAAATTACCGCTTTTTTGGCAAAGAGTAAGGCTATAGCCTTTGTTTTATTGGCAGAAATAGGCCCATTTCAAAAATACCGAATTTTCGGCAAAAAGTAAGGCCATTGCCTTTGTTTTTTTGCAAAAATAGGCCCATTTCAAAATTACCGATTTTTCGGCAAAAAGTAAGGCTATAGTCTTTGTTTTTTGGCAAAAATATGCCCATTTCCAAAATTCCGTTTTTGCGGCAAAAAGTAAGGCTATAGTCTTTGTTTTTTCGCAAAAATAGGCCCCTTTCAAAATTACCGATTTTTCGGCAAAAAGTAAAGCTATAGCCTTTGTTTTTTCGCAAAAATAGGCCCATTTCAAAATTACCGACTTTTTTGGAAAAAGGAATGCTATAGCCTTTGTTTTTTGGCAGAAATAGGCCCACTTCAAAAATACTGATTTTTCTGCAAAAGGCAAGGCTATGGCCTTTGTTTTTTGGCAAAAATAGGCCCATTTCCAAAATTCCGTTTTTTCGGCAAAAAGTAAGGCTGTAGCCCTTGTTTTTTCGCAAAAATAAGCCAATTGCAAAAATATTGATTTTTCGGCAAAAAGTAAGGCTATAGCCTTTGTTCTTTTTGCAGAAATGGGCCAACTTCAAAAATACTGATTTTTCGGCAAAAAGTAAGCTTATAGCCTTTACTTTTTTGAAAAAATAGGACCATTTCAAACATTCCGATTTTGTGGCAAAAAGTAAGGCTATAGCCTTTGTTTTTTTGCAAAAATAGGCCCATTTCAAAATTACCGCTTTTTTGGCAAAGAGTAAGGCTATAGCCTTTGTTTTTTTGGCAGAAATAGGCCCACTTCAAAAATATTGATTTTTCGGCAAAAAGTAAGGTTATAGCCTTTACTTTTTGGAAAAAATAGGCCCATTTAAAAAATACCGAATTTTCGGCAAAAAGTAAGGCCATTGCCTTTGTTTTTTTGCAAAAATAGGCCCATTTCAAAATTACCGATTTTTCGGCAAAAAGTAAGGCTATAGTCTTTGTTTTTTGGCAAAAATATGCCCATTTCCAAAATTCCGTTTTTGCAACAAAAAGTAAGGCTACAGCCTTTGTTTTTTCGCAAAAATAGGCCCATTTCGAAATAACCGATTCTTCTTTGGAAAAGGAATGCTATAGCCTTTTTTTGGCAGAAATAGGCCCATTTCCAAAATTCCGTTTTGCGGCAAAAAGTAAGGCTACAGCCTTTGTTTTTTCGCAAAAATAGGCCCATTTTGAAATAACCGATTTTTCGGCAAAAAGTAAGGCTATAGCCTTTGTTTTTTGGCAGAAATAGGCCCACTTCAAAAATATTGATTTTTCGGCAAAAAGTAAGGTTATAGCCTTTACTTTTTGGAAAAAATAGGCCCATTTCAAAAATACCGAATTTTCGACAAAAAGTAAGGCCATTGCCTTTGTTTTTTTGCAAAAATAGGCCCATTTCAAAATTACCGATTTTTCGGCAAAAAGTAAGGCTATAGTCTTTGTTTTTTGGCAAAAATATGCCCATTTCCAAAATTCCGTTTTTGCGGCAAAAAGTAAGGCTATAGTCTTTGTTTTTTCGCAAAAATAGGCCCCTTTCAAAATTACCGATTTTTCGGCAAAAAGTAAAGCTATAGCCTTTGTTTTTTAGCAAAAATAGGCCCATTTCAAAATTACCGACTTTTTTGGAAAAAGGAATGCTATAGCCTTTGTTTTTTGGCAGAAATAGGCCCACTTCAAAAATACTGATTTTTCTGCAAAAGGCATGGCTATGGCCTTTGTTTTTTGGCAAAAATAGGCCCATTTCCAAAATTACGTTTTTGCGGCAAAAAGTAAGGCTATAGTCTTTGTTTTTTCGCAAAAATAGGCCCATTTCAAAATTAAAGATTTTTCGGCAAAAAGTAAGGCTATAGCCTTTGTCTTTTCGCAAAAATAGGCCCATTTCAAAATTACCGACTTTTTTGGAAAAAGGAATGCTATAGCCTTTGTTTTTTGGCAGAAATAGGCCCACTTCAAAAATACTGATTTTTCTGCAAAAGGCAATGCTATGGCCTTTGTTTTTTGGCAAAAATAGGCCCATTTCCAAAATTCCGTTTTTTCGGCAAAAAGTAAGGCTGTAGCCCTTGTTTTTTCGCAAAAATAAGCCAATTGCAAAAATATTGATCTTTCGGCAAAAAGTAAGGCTATAGCCTTTGTTTTTTGGCAGAAATAGGCCTACTTCAAAAATATTGATTTTTCGGCAAAAAGTAAGGTTATAGCCTTTACTTTTTGGAAAAAATAGGCCCATTTCAAAAATACCGAATTTTCGGCAAAAAGTAAGGCCATTGCCTTTGTTTTTTTGCAAAAATAGGCCCATTTCAAAATTACCGATTTTTCGGCAAAAAGTAAGGCTATAGTCTTTGTTTTTTGGCAAAAATATGCCCATTTCCAAAATTCCGTTTTTGCGGCAAAAAGTAAGGCTATAGTCTTTGTTTTTTCGCAAAAATAGGCCCCTTTCAAAATTACCGATTTTTCGGCAAAAAGTAAAGCTATAGCCTTTGTTTTTTCGCAAAAATAGGCCCATTTCAAAATTACCGACTTTTCTGGAAAAAGGAATGCTATAGCCTTTGTTTTTTGGCAGAAATAGGCCCACTTCAAAAATACTGATTTTTCTGCAAAAGGCAAGGCTATGGCCTTTGTTTTTTGGCAAAAATAGGCCCATTTCCAAAATTCCGTTTTTTCGGCAAAAAGTAAGGCTGTAGCCCTTGTTTTTTCGCAAAAATAAGCCAATTGCAAAAATATTGATTTTTCGGCAAAAAGTAAGGCTATAGCCTTTGTTCTTTTTGCAGAAATGGGCCAACTTCAAAAATACTGATTTTTCGGCAAAAAGTAAGCTTATAGCCTTTACTTTTTGAAAAAATAGGACCATTTCAAACATTCCGATTTTGTGGCAAAAAGTAAGGCTATAGCCTTTGTTTTTTTGCAAAAATAGGCCCATTTCAAAATTACCGCTTTTTTGGCAAAGAGTAAGGCTATAGCCTTTGTTTTTTTGGCAGAAATAGGCCCACTTCAAAAATATTGATTTTTCGGCAAAAAGTAAGGTTATAGCCTTTACTTTTTGGAAAAAATAGGCCCATTTAAAAAATACCGAATTTTCGGCAAAAAGTAAGGCCATTGCCTTTGTTTTTTTGCAAAAATAGGCCCATTTCAAAATTACCGATTTTTCGGCAGAAAGTAAGGCTATAGTCTTTGTTTTTTGGCAAAAATATGCCCATTTCGAAATAACCGATTCTTCTTTGGAAAAGGAATGCTATAGCCTTTTTTTGGCAGAAATAGGCCCATTTCCAAAATTCCGTTTTGCGGCAAAAAGTAAGGCTACAGCCTTTGTTTTTTCGCAAAAATAGGCCCATTTTGAAATAACCGATTTTTCGGCAAAAAGTAAGGCTATAGCCTTTGTTTTTTGGCAGAAATAGGCCCACTTCAAAAATATTGATTTTTCGGCAAAAAGTAAGGTTATAGCCTTTACTTTTTGGAAAAAATAGGCCCATTTCAAAAATACCGAATTTTCGACAAAAAGTAAGGCCATTGCCTTTGTTTTTTTGCAAAAATAGGCCCATTTCAAAATTACCGATTTTTCGGCAAAAAGTAAGGCTATAGTCTTTGTTTTTTGGCAAAAATATGCCCATTTCCAAAATTCCGTTTTTGCGGCAAAAAGTAAGGCTATAGTCTTTGTTTTTTCGCAAAAATAGGCCCCTTTCAAAATTACCGATTTTTCGGCAAAAAGTAAAGCTATAGCCTTTGTTTTTTAGCAAAAATAGGCCCATTTCAAAAATACCGACTTTTTTGGAAAAAGGAATGCTATAGCCTTTGTTTTTTGGCAGAAATAGGCCCACTTCAAAAATACTGATTTTTCTGCAAAAGGCATGGCTATGGCCTTTGTTTTTTGGCAAAAATAGGCCCATTTCCAAAATTACGTTTTTGCGGCAAAAAGTAAGGCTATAGTCTTTGTTTTTTCGCAAAAATAGGCCCATTTCAAAATTAAAGATTTTTCGGCAAAAAGTAAGGCTATAGCCTTTGTCTTTTCGCAAAAATAGGCCCATTTCAAAATTACCGACTTTTTTGGAAAAAGGAAGGCTATAGTCTTTGTTTTTGGCAGAAATAGGCCCACTTCAAAAATACTGATTTTTCTGCAAAAGGCAAGGCTATGGCCTTTGTTTTTTGGCAAAAATAGGCCCATTTCAAAATTACCGATTCTTCGGCAAAGAGTAAGGCTATATCCTTTGTCTTTTCGCAAAAATAGGCCCATTTACAAAATTCCGTTTTTGCGGCAAAAAGTAAGGCTATAAACTTTTTTTTTCGCAAAAATAGGCCCATTTCAAAATTACCGACTTTTCGGCAAAAAGTAAGGCTATAAACTTTTTTTTTCGCAAAAATAGGCCCATTTCAAAATTACCGACTTTTCGGCAAAAAGTAAGGCTGTAGCCTTTTTTTTCTCAAAAATAAGACATTTGCAAAAATATCGATTTTTCGGCAAAAAGTAAGGAGATAGCATTTTTTTGCAGAAATAGGCCCACTACAAAAATACTGATTTTTCGGCAAATGGTAAGGCTATAGTCGTTGTTTTTTGGCAAAAATATGCAAATTTCCAAAATTCCGTTTTTGCAGCAAAAAGTAAGGCTATAGCCTTTGTTTTTTGGCAAAAATAGGCTCATTTCAAAATTTCCGATTTTTCGGCAAAAAGTAAGGCTATAGCCTTTGTTTTTTGGCAGAAATAGGTCCACTTCAAAAATACTGATTTTTCGGCAAAAGGCAAGGTTATAGCCTTTGTTTTTTGGCAAAAATAGGCCCATTTCCAAAATTCCGTTTTTGCGGCAAAAAGTAAGGCTATGGTCTTTGTCTTTTCGCAAAAATAGGCCCATTCAAAAAATATTGATTTTTCGGGAAAAAGTAAGGTTATAGCCTTTACTTTTTGGAAAAAATAGGCCCATTTCAAAAATTCCGATTTTGTGGCAAAAAGTAAGGCTATAGCCTTTGTTTTTTGGCAAAAATAAGCCAATTGCAAGAATATTGATTTTTCGGCAAAAAGTAAGGCTATACTCTTTGTTTTTTGGCAAAAATAGGCCCATTTCAACAATTCCGTTTTTGCGGCAAAAAGTAAGGCTACAGCCTTTGTTTTTTCGCAAAAATAGGCCTATTTAAAAAATTCCGATTTTATGGCAAAAAGGAATGCTATAGCCTTTGTTTTTTGGCAGAAATAGGCCCATTTCCAAAAATCCGTTTTGCGGCAAAAAGTAAGGCTAGAGCCTTTGTTTTTTCGCAAAATAGGCCCATTTTGAAATAACAGATTTTTCGGCAAAAAGTAAGGCTATAGCCTATGTTTTTTCGCAAAAATAGGCCCATTTCAAAATTACCGTTTTTTTGGCAAAGAGTAAGGCTATAGCCTTTGTTCTTTTGGCAGAAATGGGCCCACTTCAAAAATACTGATTTTTCGGCAAAAAGTAAGGTTATAGCCTTTACTTTTTTGAAAAAATAGGACCATTTCAAACATTCCGATTTTGTGGCAAAAAGTAAGGCTATAGCCTTTGTTTTTTTGCAAAAATAGGCCCATTTCAAAATTACCGCTTTTTTGGCAAAGAGTAAGGCTATAGCCTTTGTTTTTTGGCAGAAATAGAGCCACTTCAAAAATATTGATTTTTCGGCAAAAAGTAAGGTTATAGCCTTTACTTTTTTGAAAACATAGGACCATTTCAAAAATTTCGATTTTGCGGCAAAAAGTAAGGCTATAGCCTTTGTTTTTTTGCAAAAATAGGCCCATTTCAAAATTACCGCTTTTTTGGCAAAGAGTAAGGCTATAGCCTTTGTTTTTTGGCAGAAATAGGCCCACTTAAAAAATACTGATTTTTCTGCAAAAGGCAAGGCTATGGCCTTTGTTTTTTGGCAAAAATAGGCCCATTTCCAAAATTCCTTTTTGCGGCAAAAAGTAAGGCTACAGCCTTTGTTTTTTTCGCAAAAATAGGCCCATTTTGAAATAACCGATTTTTCGGCAAAAAGTAAGGCTATAGCCTATGTTTTTTCGCAAAAATAGGCCCATTTCAAAATTACCGATTTTTTTTATAAAAGGAAGACTATAGCCTTTGTTTTTTGGCAGAAATAGGCCCACTTCAAAAATACTGATTTTTCTGCAAAAGGCAAGGCTGTAGACTTTTATTTTGGCAAAAATAGGACCATTTCCAAAATTCCGTTTTTGCGGCAAAAGGTAAGGCTACAGCTTTTTGCAAAAATAGGCCCATTTCGAAATTACCGATTTTTCGGCAAAAAGTAAGGCTATAGCCTATGTTTTTTCGCAAAAAATAGGCCCATTTCAAAATTACCGATTTTTTGGCAAAAAGTAAGGCTATAGCCTTTGTTTTTTTGGCAGAAATAGGCCCATTTCCAAAATTCCGTTTTTGCGGCAAAAAGTAAGGCTATAGTCTTTGTTTTTTCGCAAAAATAGGCCCCTTTCAAAATTACCGACTTTTTTTGGAAAAAGGAATGCTATAGCCTTTTTTTTTGGCAGAAATAGGCCCACTTCAAAAATACTGATTTTTCTGCAAAAGGCAAGGCTATGGCCTTTGTTTTTTGGCAAAAATAGGCCCATTTCCAAAATTCCGTTTTTTCGGCAAAAAGTAAGGCTGTAGCCCTTGTTTTTTCGCAAAAATAAGCCAATTGCAAAAATATTGATTTTTCGGCAAAAAGTAAGGCTATAGCCTTTGTTCTTTTGGCAGAAATTGGCCCACTTCAAAAATACTGATTTTTCGGCAAAAAGTAAGGTTATAGCCTTTACTTTTTGGAAAAAATAGGCCCATTTCCAAAATTCCGTTTTTGCGGCAAAAAGTAAGGCTATAGTCTTTGTTTTTTCGCAAAAATAGGCCCATTTCAAAATTACCGATTTTTCGGCAAAAAGTAAGGCTATAGCCTTTGTCTTTTCGCAAAAATAGGCCCATTTCAAAATTACCGACTTTTTTGGAAAAAGGAAGGCTATAGTCTTTGTTTTTGGCAGAAATAGGCCCACTTCAAAAATACTGATTTTTCTGCAAAAGGCAAGGCTATGGCCTTTGTTTTTTGGCAAAAATAGGCCCATTTCAAAATTACCGATTTTTCGGCAAAAAGTAAGGCTATAGCCTTTGTCTTTTCGCAAAAATAGGCCCATTTCCAAAATTCCGTTTTTGCGGCAAAAAGTAAGGCTATAGTCTTTGTTTTTTCGCAAAAATAGGCCCATTTCAAAATTACCGATTTTTCGGCAAAAAGTAAGGCTGTAGCCTTTTTTTTCGCAAAAATAAGCCATTTGCAAAAATATTGATTTTTCGGCAAAAAGTAAGGAGATAGCATTTTTTTTTTGCAGAAGTAGGCCCACTACAAAAATACTGATTTTTCGGCAAATGGTATGGCTATAGTCTTTGTTTTTTGGCAAAAATAGGCCCATTTCCAAAATTCCGTTTTTGCGGCAAAAAGTAAGGCTATGGTCTTTGTCTTCGCAAAAATAGGCCCATTCAAAAAATATTGATTTTTCGGGAAAAAGTAAGGTTATAGCCTTTACTTTTTGGAAAAAATAGGCCCAATTCAAAAATTCCGATTTTGTGGCAAAAAGTAAGGCTATAGCCTTTGTTTTTTGGCAAAAATAAGCCAATTGCAAGAATATTGATTTTTCGGCAAAAAGTAAGGCTATACTCTTTGTTTTTTGGCAAAAATAGGCCCATTTCAAAAATTCCGATACAGCCTTTGTTTTTTCGCAAAAATAGGCCTATTTAAAAAATTCCGATTTTATGGCAAAAAGGAAGGCTATAGCCTTTGTTTTTTGGCAAAAATAAGCCAATTGCAAAAATATTGATTTTTCGGCCAGAAGTATGGCTATAGCCTTTGTTTTTTGGCAAAAATAGCCCAACTTCAACAATATGAAATTTTTCAAAAAAGTAAGGCCATAGCCTTTGTTTTTTGGCAGAAATAGGCCCACTACAAGAATACTGATTTTTCTGCAAAAGGCAAGGCTATGGCCTTTGTTTTTTGGCAAAAATAGGCCCATTTCCAAAATTCCGTTTTTGCGGCAAAAAGTAAGGCTGTAGCCCTTGTTTTTTCGCAAAAATAGGCCCATTTCAAAATTACCGATTTTTTTTATAAAAGGAAGACTATAGCCTTTGTTTTTTGGCAGAAATAGGCCCACTTCAAAAATACTGATTTTTCTGCAAAAGGCAAGGCTGTAGACTTTTATTTTGGCAAAAATAGGACCATTTCCAAAATTCCGTTTTTGCGGCAAAAGGTAAGGCTATAGTCTTTGTTTTTTCGCAAAAATAGGCCCCTTTCAAAATTACCGACTTTTTTTGGAAAAAGGAATGCTATAGCCTTTGTTTTTTGGCAGAAATAGGCCCACTTCAAAAATACTGATTTTTCTGCAAAAGGCAAGGCTATGGCCTTTGTTTTTTGGCAAAAATAGGCCCATTTCCAAAATTCCGTTTTTTCGGCAAAAAGTAAGGCTGTAGCCCTTGTTTTTTCGCAAAAATAAGCCAATTGCAAAAATATTGATTTTTCGGCAAAAAGTAAGGCTATA